>CM038797.1:122357982-122957982 GCA_021764765.1 Vicia sativa
ATTATGTTGTCAACGTGTATTCTTCTTGTAACTTATCTCAAAAGAAAGAATTATGGAGGAAGCTTTTGGAGTTAAAGGATGGAAATAAATATGGAGAATGGTTAATTGGAGGGGATTTTAATGCTATAAATAATAGTAGGGAGAGAAAAGGAAGGGCTTTGAATGTCAACAATGGGGAAATTCAACTTTTCGCTGATTTTATTGCGAAAAGTGCGTTGATAGATGTTCCTTCGAAGGGGGATAAGTTCTCGTGGTATAGAAGGGATGAGAAATCGATGAGCCGTATAAATCGCTTTCTTGTGTCGGGCACAGTTGTGAATAGATGGAATGTTGTTGGGAAACTTATTGGAGATAGAGATATCTCGGATCATTGTCCCGTGTGGCTAGTGGTGGATAATGTTAATTGGGGGTCTTAAACCGTTCAAGTTCAACAATGAATGGTTTTCTTTTAGTTCGTTTCTTCCTTTTGTGGAGAAGGAATGGAAAGAGATTAAAGTGGAGGGAATGGGTGATTTTGTTTTAAAAGAAAAACTTAGGCTATTAAAGGAGAAGTTGATAGAGTGGAATACGAAGGTGTTCGGAAGAATATATTTGGAAGTGGAAGATAGTGTGAGATCTTTAAATGAAGGGGATTGCCACTTGGAGGAGGTGGATGGGGAGGAGGTTCATGAGATTTTAAAGAATAATAGGGAAGCTAGTAGAAGGTTTTGGTTGAATTTGAGAATTAAGGAGAACATCTTGCTCAAAAATCGAAGATTAGATGGCTCAATGAAGGAGACTGCAATAGTAGTTTCTTTCATATAGTCATGAAAGAGAATCATAGTTTTAATCATATTGGGCCTCTAAAAGTGGAGAGTAATTTACTTGAATCGGTCGAGGAAGTTAAGAAGGGAGTGTGGGATCATGTCTCGGAAAAATTCAAAGAGGTGGAGAGGGAGAGATTATTTTTAGATGGGATAAAGTTTAGTAGAATTACCATGGATGATTATTTGGATCTTGAACGTCCTTTTCTCGAAGAGGAAATTAGAGAGGCCATTCGGGATTGTGATAGGTCCAAGAGCCCGAGCCCTGATGGATTCTCGTTCTTTTTCATTAAAAAGTGTTGGATTTTCATCAAGGAGGATTTCCTTTGTTTTTTTTAGTTCTTTCATTCCGGTACGGTTCTATCTAAGGCGGTCACATCCTCGTTTCTTACTCTTATTCCGAAAGCTCTGAATCTAATTGGGTTGGATGATTATCGGCCCATTTGTTTAGTTGGTTGCATGTATAAAATCATGGCGAAAGTTTTGGCGGGGAGACTTAAAAGAGTTCTTCATTCTATTATTTCTCTGAATCAAAGCGCTTTTCTTCTGGGGAGACAACTTCTTGATGGTGTTCTAGTAGCTAATGAGGTGGTGGATTACGCAAAGAAGGAAAAAAGAATTATTTATTATTTAAAGTGAATTTTGAAAAGGCGTATGACAAGATTGATTGGAGATTTCTTAGATTCATAATGGTGGAGATAGGTTTTGGTGAGAAGTAGAGATCTTGGATGAAGACTTTGGTTTTTCATAGAAACATGTCGGTTCTTGTTAATGGTGGTGCTACTATAGAGTTTAAGGTGGAGAAGGGATTGAGACAAGGTGATCCTCTTTCACCTTTTCTCTTTGTTTTGGTTGCGGAAGGATTGACAAAACTTGTCAAGAGATCTATGGATTTGGATGAGTTTTATGGCTTTGATATTAACGGCCGATGCACCATTGATATTCTCCAATTTGCGGATGACACGCTTCTAGTAGGTGAGGGATCTTGGAGGTATTTTTGGGCTATAAAGTCGGTGTTGAGAGATTTTGAACTTATTTCGGGTCTTGGAATTAATTACCATAAAAGTAAGTTGGTTGGTATTAATCTTAACACTAATTTCATGGAGCGACTTCTTTTGTGCTTTCTTGCAAGGTGGAATCTAGAAACTTCACTTTTCTTGGAATCCTATTGGCTCTAATCCTAGAAAGTACTCGACATGGGTACCTCTTATTACTAAGATGAAAATGAGGCTTTCCGGTTGGAGAAATAGGTTTCTTAGTATGGGGGGGGGGGGAATTACTCTCTTGAAATCTATCCTTTGTTCTATTTCCATCTTCATGATGTCTTTTTTATAAAATTTCGTCGAAGGTGTCCAAAGAGCTTATGAGTTTGCAAGGTAATTTCTTATGGGGTAAGGAGGAAGGGAAGAGGAAGATTCATTGGGTGAGTTGGAAGAAAGTTTGCTTACCGATCGAGGTGGGGGGTTTGGGTGTGAAATATATTCCAAATTTCAACTTGGCGCTTCTAAACAAATAGAGATGGATGATTCTTCAAGGAGGAGATAATTTTTGGTTAACCATTTTAAAGGCCCGTTACGGTATATCGCAATCAAGTTACATGGCGGAGTTGAGCATCTTACGGAGGGTAAGTCTTCCTCTCTTTGGTGGAAAGACATAATCAACATAGGTAAGGCTCCCTCTCTTGATCCTTTTATGTTTTTGTGTAAAAGTGAAGTAGGTAACGGTTTTCATGTACCTTTTTGGGAGGCGGTGTGGTTGGGGGAATGTTGTTTGAAGGATGTTTTTCGGATTTGTATGATCACTCATTGTTAAAAAAAAGTTGCGGTGGGGGGAATGTGAGGTTGGAGGAGAGTGTTTGGATATGGGGTGATTGTGGCATCAATGTTAATTCTCTCTCAAATTTGGGTCGAATTTCTTTCTTGTCTTTTAAAGTATTGTTGAGAGATGTTTCTTTGATTCTGGATATTCATGACAGGGTGTTATGGAAGGCGAACTCAAGTGGTATATTTCTGGTCTCTTCTTGTTATACTTTTTACGATCGATATAGTGTCGTATGGTCCTCGTACTAGAGAGGAGGAAGCGTTATGCAAGATGTGGAAGATGAATGTTCCTTTTAAAATTAAGGCTTTTGCTTGGAGGTATTTTGTGAATAGGCATCCAACAAAGGATCTTTTAAAGTCTAGAGGAATTAATTTTAATGAAGATGCTTTATGTTTTTATTTTTGTGGAATGGCTTTGGAATCTTTAGAACACATTTTTTACTATTGCAGTGTGATTAGGAGAATTTGGGAAGAAATAACTATTTGGATTGGCAAACCGATTGATGGTGGGGAGGAAAGCCTCTCAAATTTTTGGGATTGGTATTCTTTTTGTAAAGATAAAAAGTGAAACTTAGCAAATTGGGGATAGTTTGGATGGCTACTTTATGGACTATTTGGCTTGGGAGAAATGGTATTTGTTTTCGGGAAGAAGGGTGGAATGTGGATAATACGATATGGGATATAAAAGTGTTGGTTTGGAAATGGTCATACATAGGAGAGATTATCCATTCCAATTACGATTTTTACAAATTTAGCAAAGATCATTTGCTTTTCCTTACTTAGATGTAATTGGTTGATAATTTCTCCCTTTTTGTCGGGTTTTTAATTCCCGTTCTTTTTGTATTCAGGTTGGAGAACCCTTAGTTCTCCCATATATATCTTGCTTACACACAAAAAATAGAGAGGAACAACCAAAAAGAGGAGATCCAATTGGAGAAATTGGAGAGAGAAATCAACCGAGAGGAAATGAACATCTAAAGAAAAGAATCATCAGACATAAGAATCAAATAATTAAACCAAACCAAATCAAATCAAACAAAATCAGATCATACCAATTCTATTCAAACCAAGCGGTGAAACTAAATTCAACCAAGCCAAATCAAATAAATCATACCAAAATAAGTCAAAATGAACCAAACAAAACCAAACACAATCAATCCAAACTGAACTAAGTCAATTTGAACCAAATCAAACAAACTAAACAAATTCTAATAAAATCTAGTCAAATCAAATTAAATCAAACATAATCAAATCAATTCAAACCAACCTGAAATACAAAAAACAAACCAGAAATGCAAACAAATAATATGCACTACCAATACTAGAATCAAATGTGAGATCATCAACTGAAATTATATATGACTCAATCTTAAACTTCAAGCACACAAAGTAGAACACAACATGTCAAAAATAATTTAACGATTTAACGAAAGTGTTAAGAATAATAATGCAAGTGTTAATAAATAGAAAAATAGTCTCATATTGGACAATAATGTGGTGACTTAAATATTTTTAATAGAAGAACACACTCGTCTATCACCTTAAAATTTTAAATGAATAAATGGTGTGTCTATCACAAAGATGTATATTCTTCAACTTTCTATTAATGCTCTTAATGTAAACTTCCTCCAACAGTTTTGAGAATTCAAATCAAAGCGATAACTCGAGCTCTAAATATGATGTTAACTACAACTATAACTAAGTTGATAATATCAGTTAATAGCATAAGTTATAAAAATAAATATAATAAAAATAAAACATAAATAAACTATACTAACTTTATCTCGATTATAATAAATAGATTCATTACATATTATCTAACATATAAAATATAAAAAAGTGATCGTTTGTGTTCAATTCTCTTCTCGTAAGTGATTCCTTAAAAGACTAGGATGTCTTGGATCTTCTTTTGACTAGTTTTTCATTGGTCACTTTCTTTGGCTGTGTTTAGTCTGGCTTGTTCAGTTTTCTTCTAGTAAAAATTTTGAGTTGTTTTAAGTATTTATCCATACTCTATGCTAACTTATTAATTAGATGAGATGAGAAGTAGTAACTACCTAGCAAGTGGGCTAAAACTCTCTATAATCAGTTTTATGGTTTAATTTCTATTTTAATCTAACACAAAACTACTTATAGATGGTCTACCATAGCAGGCAAGAACAGTAAAATAATATACATGAATGATGATAATCATAATGAAATTAAATTTAGTCTCTGAGATAATCTAATCAAACATAAAATCCAAAAACCTTTCAATACATAAGATAATTGAACTTGATTAAACTTCATAATATGATTCACCTTTGTTAATTAGTAAGGTGGTCTACCACCATGACCCCAAGGAGAATTATAAGCTTCATGGTTATTCAACATCTGTTGCCCATTCAAACACCCAAATTTCCAGCAACATTATTATAAACTGGAATCGACGACGAACCTTCTCCGACCGATCCACCCGCCAACTGTCCCATCCCGGAGAGACTCATCACCACCTCCTCCTCCACCACCACCACCCTGCTGCCCTTCCTGATCATCACCATCCTCCACAGGCAACCTCTCATAAGTTGCATTAGAAAAAGTCGCAGCCATCAACATAACCGGCCCTGCCGCCACCAGTGGTCCAACCACTCCACCACCAACCACCTGTCCCTGCCCTCCAGAAAGATAAATAGTCAAACCAGTAGCACCTGGCGGGGAAGGTCCAGGAAGCACCGAACCAGTCAACGAGAGAATATCAAATCTCCCCGGAAGCGCCACCACAGCTCCAGGACCTGTAGGCTGCCGGAGAGAAACATTAACAACCGTTCCACTTGCGCTCAGAATGCAAATACCTCTCTGTCGTTTTCTAGCGAACTGAACAACACTGTCCGCTATATCAGTTCCTGATGCCACTTCCATAACATGGCTTCGCAGCGCGTTAGGGCTGTCTCTTGTTATGAATATCGGCGGCTTTGGCTTGTTTTCGAACCTGACGGACGGCCTCGTGGACGGCGCGTGGAGTTGTGTGTTTCTATAGCTCCTCCTTTTTGTTCATCACTGTTTTCTCGCTCATCTTCTTCATTATTATTGATGTTGTTGTTGTTGTTCACTCCTGTTACTGCACTTTCGTTCATGGAAAAACCCAGATCCGGTTTTGGTACTAGTGGCGATGAGTTGACCGAGTTATCCATACCGCCTAAACCCACCGGTCCAGTCCACCACCGGTTCGCCATCACACTTCACCTCAACTGAACCAGTCACAAGAAATCTCAAACCTAATTTATGTCTAACACGGCAAACAACAAAAAAAAAGCTATGTATAGTTTTTTTTATATCATAAAGATTAGGTGAGTTGGATTCCGCATGTGTCTGGATTGATTTATCTGGATGGATCACTAAGTAGATATCTAGATCTAGATATAAAATCTTTATAATTATAACTATCTAGTTTGTTATGACGAAGAGATTCATAATAAGAACAAAAATAGCTATATATACGAAGATGAGGTTGAATAGTGAGTGATGGGAAGAATTTGAAGGGTTATTGTAAATTGTGTTTGAGTGAATGAGTGAGTGAAGAAAGAAAAAAAAGGTAGGTATAGGGAGAAGAAGGTGATAATATTATTGATTTTGCAAGTGAGAATATGCTTATTAGGGTTTAGTTGATGTGTATTTTGTTGTATAGTGGGGTAGGATTATGTGCGGGAAAGAAGGTGGGTTGCACGCCGTTGCTCACCTCCCGACAATAAATAATGACATGGGAGTTACGAAAAAGACAGATAGATAAACTATTACTATGGTACAGAAAACTGTTTCCAAATTTCTCATTACACGATTGTCAATTATTATGCAGTATACACAAACACATCTTGAGTTTGATGTTTGACCATTTTTCAAGCTTTATTTCAGGATAATTTTTTTAAAAATTATTTCATATATATGAGTGAGTAGAGTACTTATCATTAAATATAAATCCTTGATATAGTTAAGATTATATATAGATTATAGACAATTGTTTCACTCCATGTGTGCTTGCTTTCAACATCCAATGACATAATATTTTATTCGTGGCTGTTTGCTTTTGTTTTAGGCGACAAGATCAACTCAAAGATGAGATAATTCTTACTTGCTATTTAGAACGAATCATTTTGATTGGATGTAAAGCTTTCATATTAAATGTTTCTTATAAAATAATTGTTAAATGATCATTTTATAATTTTAATCAAATTAGGATAATTTTCTTTTGATTTTTTTAATTAAATACATAAAGTCACCACCATTCATGTACCATCTTTTGGATTGTTGGCTAGCTAGTTGGGTGCGGTCGTATGATTCTTTGCTTGTGACTCTTCTGTCATGTTAATTATAATTAATTAGTGTGATGATTATTGATTAATTTAATTGAATATGCCATCTTTTTCTTTTGCGGTGGATTATATTCTGTGTTCTAACACTTTTAAATTTCTGAAGACTTTACATGTGTAGAACAATTTCAAGGGGTTTTTCTCCACTGCACTATTTTTAGTAAAAAAAGAAATACATGACTATGTATTAGAGACAATTAGGATAGTTGAAAATTGTCACATATTTTAAATCGAGTAGTTTACATTCTAGACACTTCTATTTGTCAAAATATCTATAAATTGATAAGCCTGTGTCTAGTTACCTTATTACATTTTGTTCCGGCGACTAATGTTACAAAACATTGTATTATTAATTTATGTCTTTTAATGACAAATGATATAAATAAGATGGGACAACAAAATGTTCAAAAGAGTATATAGAGCAGAACGAGTATCATGAAGAAAGAAGAGAGATGAAAGAAGAGAATAAGAAATTATTGAAGCTTAAACATTGTAAAATGAAATTATTTGTAATAGCTAAGTTCGATTCTTTGATTTGTTGTCGACTAGGATTGTTGTTGCATTCTCTTGTCTTTGCTCCATCTTGCTTAATAGTCTTCTAAGCCATATTGCATGACATACACACCAAGATGCTGCTACATATTCTGCTTCACATGTCGAAAGGGTTTCAATTGGTTGCTTCCTCGAAACCCAAGTGAAAGCAGTATTTCCCATGAAGAACACATAGCCTGAAATGCTCTTTAGATCATCTATGTCTCCACACCAATCACTGTCAGAGTAGCCAGTCAACTTATAATCTTATATTCTTGTGTAAAACATCTCAAGTGACACGGTTGCTTGACGAAGGATTCTTTTCAATGCCTTCTAGTGTGTGTGTGGTTTCTTCCATAAATCGACTCACAATACCAACACTTAACGAGATCGGCCTTGCGGTCAAGTATCGAAGACTTCCTACCAAGCTTCAAAATTTACTTGCTTGACCGCTCTCCCCATCAAATTTCGAAAGCTTTGTTCCTGGTTCCATATGTGTCGAAATTGGATTGCAGGTATCCATTTTGAATCTCTTCAAGATGTCTTTTGCATATTTTTCTTGTGAGATGAAGATTCCTGTTTCTTCTTGTCGATTTTCTAGGCCAAGATAATATCTCATCAGGCCTAAGTCTATCATCTTGAACTCACGTGTCATTTCGCTTTTGAATTCTTCAATAAAAGGATCATTGTTGCCCCATAAAGATTAGATCATCGACATAAAGAGCAACAAGTATGATATCTTCTTTATTCTTCTTCACGTACAGACCATGTTCATAAGGACATTGCTGAAAATGTTTCTCTTTGAAGTATGTGTCGATGCGCGTATTCCATGCTCGTGGTGCCTACTTCAGCCCATAGAGTGCCTTCTTCATCTCAACATTTTTCCTTCATTTTCGACTTTCCTGTATCCTAGTGGTACTTCGACATATACTTCTTCTTCAAGCACACCATTCAGAAAAGTTGATTTAACATCCATCTGAAATATCTTCCATTTGAATTGAGCAGCTTGAGAGATGAGCAGTCGAATTGTTTCCATTCTTACAGCGGGTGCAAATACTTCATCATAGTCAATTCCTTCTACATTTGTAGTCTTTCACCACAAGTCGCGCCTTATTGTGTCTGATTGGGAGAACCGACTTTGAGATTTGTTTTGCTTTTATCGCAAATGTTGCGGATAGCAAGAGTCGCCACCGACTTTTCTTTTATCCAATTAAGGAAGGTGAAAAGAGCGAAAAAGACCTTCGTTAGATTACGAGTAAGGGAGAAGGTTGTGAAAAGGAAGGTATTAGCACCCTTTCCATCCGTAGTTTTCTACGGGCTCTTAGTTGCTTTTAGCTCACTTTAAAAATTGCTTTCTGTGTGTTTGACAAAAATGTTTTGAAAAGGCATTTCACTTTGACTTTGTAATGATTAATGTAGGAATGTATACAAAGTGTTCGGAAATGTTTTGTTTTTGAAAAGAGTGTTTGAACTTTGACAAAAGTGTGAGGTGTGAAAAGTATTTTGATAGAGCAAGCAACTAAAAGTCTTATTACCTACTCAGAACGGTCGTTTTCGTGTTGTTTTACTTTCCTTTAGAATAATGCTATCCATACTATTAGTTGGTAGGTAACCCTATTCGTTGGATGTAGAAGGGACATTCGAAGGGACATCATATGGTCATAGAAGACAATTTGTAGGAAGTATCCTAGCACATTCGAAGGGACGATCATCACTTTTCGTAGGCAACAATCGAGGGACGAGATCATGTTTTCGTAGGCCACGTCGAGGGACTCATGATCTTTGATTCAAAGGGACTATGATGATATGTTTGTAGGCAACGGTGCTAGGATACCTCTACATTCGAGGGACTTGACCATTTATTCGAAAGGCAACGAGAGAGAATACTCTAGGGGGTGCATGTGTAAAAGGAGTGTGTTAAATTTAGATATATTATCTTGCAATTAGAGGTGATCTACGTTCGTTTTTATCTTGCCATACATGCCTAATTACTAGCAGTTTATAGGGTGCGGAAAGTAAATTAGAAAGTAAAGTCGGAAAGTAAATGTCCTACGCTATTACATGGCTTTAGGCGATTACATAATAGGAGGAAAGTAAAATTGAATTAAATTATTACATCCCATGGCGATTACATAGTATTGGAAAAGAATGCGAGAAAATAAATCCTAACTATTACAACACAGGAAGGATACATAATAATCGAAAATATGAGAAATCGCATAAGAGAAAATATGTTAGTAAAACAAAGTTTTAAATGAAGAAAAATGTTTTGGGTTAGTGATGATATTTAGATGATAGGATAATTTTTTGGAAATTTTCTGGATTGGTTTTAATGAGAAAAAGTAATTAAAAGTCAATTTAATGGTTAATTAACAATTAATTAAAATATGCATGCAATAATATTAATTTTAATGTCAAAAATTAAATAAATATTTTTCTGATTAAAATGCAAAAGGAAAATATTTTTGGTGATTTTTAAATGCATGAGAAAATTGTTTGAATAGAATAAATTAAAAGAGAAAAATATGAAAAGAAAAAAGAAAATTGGTTAGTTTGCAAAAGTGTAAAAAAGAAGTGAGGATGCCAGGATTCGAACTCAGGACATCCCTTTCACATGCACGCACCACTTGCCACTAGACCAACCTGCGTTTGGTGTTAGTTAAATGAAACAAAAATAATATGAACGAAATTGAGTTCTGAGAACCCAGAAACCGCGCGAAGAACTTCATCTTCTTCGTTTGAATTTTTGAATTTATAGCGACGGCTTGGTTCGACGCTACAGCCCCTGCAAAATTCAAAAATCACATACAAGCAATATAAATTCATTGTGACTACATGGTTCGACTGGGTTTTGTCGCCTGAACACGATGGTGGTCTTAGTTTCGTCCAATTTTTCCTAGAATGCAAAGCCCTAAATCGGAGCTATGAACCCTAGCCATGGCATCTCATGATTCCTGTACTCAAAACACGATTAAACGATGCAGATAGCTTCGAAACTCCACTCTAAACACAAACAAAACATCAAAACATGTTAAATATGCATGAATTATTAAAATCGATTTTGAAAGTTTAAGGGCAAACTAAAATCTGGAATTCACGATTCTTGATGGTTTTGTGATCTGTAAAGGGCTGGAATGAATCAATGAACCTCCAGGAACGTGTTTGGATGCTTAGAACTTGTTGAATTGAAGCAAAAACAGGGCTGCAAGTTGCTTGAGTAGCACGGTTTTTTTGAGCTTTGTTAGGGTTCTTAGAGGCAGAATTTTCGTCCTTTGTTCATGTGAATGCATTGTGTACTTATAGTGGATGGATTTAGGTCAAGAATCATGAGGAAATAATGTACCAATCAATGAGAAAATATTTGATTTGGTATAAAACAAAATATTGCCTTTTTGATCAAATTTCAATCAATTATCTTGTCAATCAATGCCAATTTCGAATTTTCCAGCTTGTGTGGATTGCTTGGACCTCAAGAATGAGAGAAAAATCCAATTTGCATTTAATTTTGATTTTCTACCTTTTATTTTAATTTAATTGGCTTTTAAATGATTAAAATCCAAAATAAATAGAAAATAAAAGATAAAATTCTTGGACTTGGGCTTGGAGGTTCCAAATTAGATGAGGAACAAGTTTGAACCAAGAAAAGTTAGGCCCATTTGCAAAATTTTGGATTTTGAAAAGTATTTCTCTTTGTGCACCTCTTCAAAAATGCCCAACTTGTGCAAGTTGTATCTTGCTTAATTTTTCATATTTTTGGGTGTTCTTGGACTTTTTAGAAAGATCTAGATGTCCTCTAAACAACCTCTTTGGTTTCATCTCAATTGAAGTTTCCATGCTCAATAACACTTCTTTACAAAAAGTTGACTTTTTGTTGACTTTGAAAAGGACCTGTAATGTTTTGATCCATATCTTCAAAATGAAGCATTTTCTGACCATGCTTGTGAGACATGAAATTGTAGAGAATTGAATTCTCTTCAAATGAGAGGTGGTGGAAATTTTTTTGATAAAGTATGAGAAAGTTATGCCTGGTCAAAGTTCTATTGACTTTTATCTGAGAAAGCCCAATTTAGAAACTTTGACTTTTGATGAAATCTTGAGTTTTCTTGATGAACCATGATCAACCCTTGATCAAATGGTGAATATTACTTCAAAATATGGATGTTAACCAAAAATCATGAAGTTTGACTGTATGTTGACCACAATTGACTTTTTGTCCAATACAACTGATTTTCAACCATCTAAGCAATTGTCTGAGGAAACTTGACTTGTAAGGCTTGAAACTTGACATGGAGATTCTTTGAAGCATATGATGAGGCATGATGACCATTGAAAGTGTTGGAGGCCCAACCTGGCTTGAGGATGGCCAAACCCTAGTTTGGGTTAATTGCCTAGGAGAGGGTTTGTCTGGTCAACCCTTGTGAAATCCTTGAGTATGGATGTATGAAATGTCTGGAGAAGTAAGAGGGCAAATTTTGGGGTATGACACTTATACCTTTCGATTTCTCCTTGAGCATTCATCTTCTTCTTGAATACCCACTTCACACCAATAGTTTGACTTCCTTTTGGTAACTCAACAAGTTCCCAAGTATTGTTATGTTCAATAGCCTTGACATCTTCGTTCATGGCATTTTTCCATTTTCATTTCTCCATGCTTCTTCAAAACTAATGTTTTCAGAATCCGCCAACAGACATACAAGATGCACTTCTTCTGTGGTATCATACAAATCTTGTAAGCTTCGCATTCTGGGTTGTGATGATTCATTCTCACTATCAGAGTCTTCATGATCTGTCGAAGTGTTTGTAGGCACAACAACAGATGATTCTCCGACTTCAACATCTACTTGCTTCGTTCACACGAACATCTCTACTTACTATCACCCTTTTGTTTACAGGATCGAATAACCTGTATCCCTTCGTCTTTTCATCATACCCAATAAGTATGTATTTTTGACTCTTGTCCTCAAGCTTCGTTCTTCGTTGATCTGGTACATGTGCATAAGCAACACTACCAAAAACCTTGAAATGAGACACAGTTGGCTTCTGACCACTCCAAGCTTCTTGAGGTGTTTGATCTCCTAGCTTCGAATGTGGGCATCTATTTTGCACATAGATTTCACATTGAACAGCTTCTGCCCAAAATTCCTTCGACATGTTCTTGCTCTTAAGCATTGATCGAACCATGTCAAGGATTGTTCGATTCTTCCTTTCACCACTCCATTTCTTTGAGGTGGTATGCTCTAAAAAATCTTCTTATACCTTGTTCTTCACAATACTTCATGAATACTGTTGAAGTGTACTCTCCTCCTCTGTCGATCGAAGGGCTTTGATGTGTCTATTTGTTGCCTTCTCCACCACCACTTTGAATTTTTTGAATACTTCGAATGCTTCAGATTTTTCTTTCAAGAAATAGACCCAAGTCTTTCTTGAGAAATCATCAATGAACGAAATGAAATAATTCTTACCACTGAAGGATTTTGGAGTGATTGGCCCACATATGTCAGTGTGAATTAATTCAAGAATGTGTTTAGCCTGATAATCTGCCTTATTTTGAAACGAAGTTCTTGTCTGTTTGCTAAGAACACAGTCTTCACAGAATCTACCTTCATGTTCCATGTTTGGAAGTCCATGTACCATGTTCTTCTTTGCTAATCTCATTAATCCATCATGATTTAAGTGACCAAAGCGTAGATGCCATAGAGAGACTTCATCTTCGACATTAACCTGTAGACATTTCTCTCGAACTCTCCTCAAATTTAATTTGTACATTCGATTCTTCCCCATTTCGACTTCAGCAACCAGATGTACAAATTTATCTTTGAGGTGTAGCGTTCGATCTTTCATGAGAATCAAATATCCCTTCTCAATTAATTGTCCCAGACTCAGTATGTTTGCTTTGAGATCTGGCACATAGTATACATCTTGGATTGATCCTATCAAGTCATCCTTCTGCACATAACTATTTGTACATTTTCCTTCGACCTTTATCTTCGATGCATCTCCAAAGGATACATGGCCATATTCAATCTTTGCAATCTCTCTAAACAGGTGTTTGTGACCACACTTATGGTTACTTGCTCCAGAGTCAAGATACCACATAGTGTCAATTTCTTCGTCTATTCCCTTCTGAGTCATCAGCAGAAAACCTTCATTCGAACATGTATCTTGGGCAAAGTTTGTTGTTTCTTCCACTTTTCTTTTGAGACGACAATCTTTTGCAAGATGTCCCATATATCCATAGTTGTAGCAAATGTAGGAATTACAGTCCTTCGCATAGTGCCCCTGTTTGTTACATTTGTAACATTCAATGTTTGTGTAGTTTGTTCGACCACCTCTTTGACCACGTCGTCTGCCACACCAATTTTGTTGGCTTGACTGTCCTCTTTCGAAATTGTTGTTTTGATAACTTCGACCACCAACACGTCCTCCACGGCCACGTCCTCTCCCACGAAAATTTTGAGAGAACAATGCTCTTTCATCTCTAGCAACTTCCTTGGTTTGATCTGCGTCATCAGATGCCTCCTCCTTCTTCTTCAACTTGCGTTGTTCGTGTGCTTCGAGAGAACTTGCAACTTCTTCGACAGTAACTCTCGAAAGATCCTTCGATTACTCTATTGCACATACTATATTCTCAAACTTGTATGTCAAAGATCTCAAAATATTTTCGATAACACGAGCATCAGTCAATGCTTCTCCATTTCGACTCAGTTTATTTGCCACAGTTTGCACACGCGTTATGTACTCCGACACGGATTTCGTCTCCTTCATCTTCATTCTTTCTAGTTCACCTCGAAGAGTTTGCTAGCGAACTTGCTTGACTCTATTTTCTCCTCTGAATGCTCTTTCAAGAGTGTCTCATGCTGCTTTCGACGTAGTCGAACCAGCAATCTTCTCAAAGGCTAATTCATCGACAGCCCTAAACAACATGTACAATGTTGTTTTATCTTTTGATCACGTTTCTTTCAACGCCTTGTTCTGGGCTGCTATGTACCCAATTGTATTAGCCGGTTCTGCAAACCCATCATTTGTTACTTCCCACACATCTAATGATCCAATGAGCGCCTTCATCTGGATACTCCAATTTTCATAATTCGACTTCGATAGTTGTGGCAGTGGCATCTGATTCATCATGTTCGCCATTGCTCTGATGCCAATTTGAAGACAACAACAAGACAATAATAAGGATAGACTTCTAGAGGTGGTGTTTAGAGGACTGCAACTTGTTTATATATTGAAATGTTTAACTGCCTTGGGAAATATGATACAAATGAGTTCTATATATAGAGACTCAAAAACTACAAAGAAATAAATGCTACATAGGAAATGCTAAATATTAAATATTGAATATTTCTAAGGAGGTATAAATCCAAGGAATGAACTTTTCAAATCCCAAGAGAATAACTTTCAACATTGTAAAATGAAATTATTTGTAATAGCTAAGTGTATATAAAGTTAAAGGAGTATTAGAAGATAGAAGATCTAAGATGAAAGAAAATAAGAAGTTGTTAAAGTTTAAACAACGTAAATGAAAATTTTAATAGCTAAGTGTGTGTAAAATTACTTGGAACTGTATGTAACAAATTAAATGCAGTATGTACTATTTGCAACGGCTAGTTAAACGAAAGTGCTCCTCCTTCTCTCTTAGATTTTGCATCAACTTTTTTAAGGTGAGTTTGTCGTGATAATGGAGTGGAAGACGGTCATTAGAAGGGGCTTTCGCAACTTTGTCTTGCGGTGGGATTCTTTTTCGTTTGGGTGGGGTTTGAACGGAGTTGAGGAGTAAAACTTTTCATCCATCTATTTTTCAGAGTTCCCCGATAAAATAAGAGCTTCTGATATCTATGAGGTTTTTGGTTGTATCGAAGAGATTGTGGAAGTTATGATACCGTCTAGGAGGAGTAAGTTGAGTAAGAGATTTAGTTTTGTTAGGTTTAAGGAGGTGGAAGACCTAAGGGTTTTGACGGTGAAGTTGGACAACATTTTGATTGATGGTAGGAAAATACATGCAAATACATCTAGGTTTGAAAGAAGTGGCAAAATAGTTGGGTCGGAGGAATAAGGTGGAAGGCGTAATGGTGTTCGTCAGATTCGGAAGGATCAATTTTTTAGAAGTGATTTTGTTAACAAGGGATTTGTGGGTTCCAAATCATTCACGGAAGTTGTTGTTAACAAACCTCAGGAGCACCATCATGAGGTGGTAGCGGTTGTGGACTTCATATCCAAGGAGGAGGATATGGTGATATTGAAGAAGGCTTTCATTGGAGAGGTGATTAAGAGTATAATATACATATCAACTTTGAAATAAAGGGTTATGTTTCCGTTAAGGTCACTCCTCTAGGAGAAAAGTTGTGCCTTCTTGAAGAAACAGAAGCTGGTAAATTTTTAGATTTGATCAGAGAATGTAAATCTCGGTGGAAATAATGGTTTCGTGAAATTAGGTCATGGAATGAGAATGATGTTGATAATGAAAGAGTCACTTGGGTTTGAGTATACGGTGTCTCATGCCACACATGGAGTTTGGATTTCTTTAAAATGCTTGCTAATTCCTTTGGTACTTATGTTTGCTTTGACAAAAACACTTTGAAAGTTATTAATATGGACATAGTCGGGATCATGGTGAGAGTTCTGTCTTCTTTTCATTTGAAGGGGTCTTTGAAGGTGTTTATTGATGGAGTTTATTTCTCTATTATATTGAGGGAAGATACTTACGAACCTTTTCACATCTCTTTGGGTCCGTCGAATCACAAGGTGTTAGAGAGTGATTCTACTAGTTCAGGGGAGGGTAGACTTATCATGATTCCAATGTTGGAGGTGATGAAGATAATGTTAGTCATATTGTTTATTCGATCCAAGAGGTGGAAGATTGGACAAAGGAAAAGGAGAATGTGAGAGCGGTGAACAATATGGGAAGTGTAAGGAAGAAGACGATAGGGAATGATGAATACGTTAAGTCTAGGGAAGCAGAAATGGTGTGGATATTAGGGTGTCCCAGAGGGTGTTTGGGAGGAGCGATGGCACAGGGCACGATATTTTTAGGGGAAGAAAATTTTTTAAATTATTATTTATATATATTGTTCTGGACTGTCCGAATATCTTTCGGGCAGGTCACTACATCTCGAGGTACAACGACGCGTCGAGATCCACTAAAATACCGGGGGCTTCCATCTTTCTGTTTAAGGCGCCAGACGGCGTCTTCTGCTCGACATCTGTCGAGAAGATTCACAGTTTACATTGCTAAGGACTATGCTCGTTATGTCTCCTCTGCTTGACATAACGGCTAGTTACGAGCATCAGCGTCCGGTCTGACCGTGTCAACTCAGATATCTATATCCTCGGATCTGCATATCTAGGTCCAAATATAGCAACCAATGAGAATCCTCCTAAGATCATTATATAAACCCTCATACCTTTGAGTGCAAGGTATCACATTCTTACTCTCAAAACCCTAATATTCAATATACTCATCTTAAACACTTTCCTACTTTAGCATCGGAGTGCCTTGCAGGTACACCACCCACTCCTCAATATTAACCTTGCTCGAAGGATCTTCATCTGTTCAGGCCATCTCCAATTCTGATCAACCGACCAGATCAGTGGCTCTGTCTGTGGGAAACTATATTTCTCGTCTTCATTCATCATCCTGATATCAGAAGATCAAAGATACTTCAAAATTCCCAACGAGATGGCTGATAACAACGATCAATTCCCTTCCGACAAGACCATTTTTTTGCCTGACTGAAAAACAGATGGGAGTGACACCTTCATGTTCGCGTTAAAAAGTGACACGCGAGGGATTCGAATCTCTGGCTCGAAACGATTTACTCTTTTGATTTGTTTATAAAGATGCCGCGAGCATCAAGCTTTATTATTTCCAACACAAGAAAAATGATTATGAAAAAGGGGAAAGCTGCAATACCCTCAATTGATTTGATATGCATTACGACTAGCGCGAACTAGACGCAACGTATTGGGGAGATTCCGGGTAAGGGGATTTGTTATATAAAGGGAATAGATGGAGCACCCTAAATATATATAGTTATCTATAGCTTTATATATGAATATGTTTGATATGTTTGTGTGTTTTAAATTGCTATTTCTATGATTGGGAAAGTTTCTCCTTTGGATTTTAAGAAACGGTAGATTATGTGGTATCCTAGGTTTTGTTATTATTGTGCTCGCAAAGATCATTGGGATCTTCTGCATACATATCCCTTAATGGGAATCAGAGCATTTGTAGCTCGGATCTAAAGGGAGCTATGGTTTGTTTGGTTTGAGGGAGGAAGAAATTTGCTCGCCAAGGATGAGACCTTGTGCCTACGTATTCTCAAAAGGATGTTGAGAAAGTCAGAGCAATCGTAGTTCCCACTTATGCTAGTGGAAGCAACGGAATGTTATTAAGAGACAAAGACGAATGTCATCTTAATGAAAAATGTATCTAATCTATTTCATCACATACATTTTAAAGGTCTAATTAACTGAATCTTTCATAGTAAGTTATAGGTGTTTTGCTTGAGTGTACAAGCGTTACCACTTACGAGTTTAAGAAATATGTTTGAAAAATGATTGAATCTTTTAATTGTAAGCATTGGGTGTTTTGCTTGAGTGTACAAGCGTTACCACTTACGATTAAGAGATGTTTTTTTGTTTGAAAAGAGTTTGAAAAAGTTTTTGATTGTATGTGATATGATAGATGAGATACTTCTTCCATAGAGATGATAAACGTCTAAATCTCGAGGAGAAATTGATTGGATTAGGGGGTTAAGGATCAGTGAAGGTGCAGAAACAAAACGGACAAGCGTGTTTTGAACTGGAATGCATGAATCATAGAGTTCGAAGTATGAGTGACTTACCTCTTCAAACTGAAATCGAAATCCTTCTTAGAGTGTTTCCAGTTGTTGTTTGATGATGGCTATAGCACCACTGAACCTTATGGAAGGTGTTTGATCACTATGCTTGCTTTGAAATGGTCTGAACTACTCCACCCAAGTCCAACTGCATATGCTTGATGTAAACTTCAAATTCGTGGTTAGAGGTGTGTCATACCCCAAAATTTGCCCTCCTACTTCTCAAGACATTTCATACATAAAACAACCGTGAACATCATCCGATAACTATATCAATGAAGTCGCCATCGAACTTTTTATCTCAAAAGGAGAAAGGTAAGCATCGCGAAACCTAAAAGGATAAGGCACGGTCTTGCGACCGAGATAGGGTAAGGAATCTATTACGAAGGGAAGGTATTAGCACCCCACACCGTGTAGTACTCACGGTATCCACTTCTATTTTCGTCTAATGGGTGTGTTTATATCTATTTACTGCTTAATTGCTATAACTGTATGCTAAAAGAGAATGCATGTGAAAGAAAGGAAAATAAAGAAAACACGGGGAAAAGAAGGAAGTATTTATAAAGTTCGCTCGATCGAGCCCCGTGACAAGATGCCTACGTATTCCCGCGTGCAATGGGAAAGTCAGAGCGCCGTAGTTCGGCTCACATATTTTGATGGGTTATGTGTTTTTTTAATTATGAAAAATAATTTAAACACAAAATAAAACCCGTAGGCAAAAAGTTTGCATTGGTTGGTTGTTTTTACCTTAAAAAGGAGTTTGAACCATTATTAAGTGTTTTAATGTGCAAAAGAAAAAGAAAACAATTTTTAGTTTTATTACATGCAAGGATGCAAAAGAAACTGGAAAACAAACAAGGGAAACTATCTAATGCTATCCCTAATGTCATCATACATGGATTACATCCTAAGGTCTAACTCGAATCACTACCTAAGATAGAGTCGAGAGAATCCTAAAGGAACATGCAAAGGTTTACCGCTTAGATCTATGCCTATCTCGAATCACCAGCTAAAATGGACTCGAAGATGACAAAAAGGAGGGAAAAGGTTTACAACCTAAGTCTATGTCCATCTCGAATCACTAACTAAAGTAGAGTCGAAGACGACAAAAGGGATGCAGCAAACAAGTGCTTTGACAGAAGCACACAAACAATGCAATGCACAAACAAATGTCAAACAATCGTAGGCATAACCTACAGAGCAAATGATGCGAGTTCAACAATAAATGCGAACCCCATGAATGAGTGGAGAGTCAGAATAGGGGACTCTAGCCACTTTTTATTGACTCGATAAAGGAAGCAACACGATTCGCGTGTGCTGAGCTGACACGGACTAGAACTGTGCAGGGGGTTGATTGCAGACCCTTTCTTCCGGCTTGCCCATATATCAATGACTCGATGACAGGAAATATAAAAAGCGGGACTTTGCTTAGTGGTACCACATCGGGTGTCCTAACCACTCTGACCTATGCAAGCACAAATGTAAACACTCACTGAAAATTACCTCCCTATGCAGATGGAGGATTTAAAACAAACCAAACACAATTAGCAAACAGAATTTCCCTAAACGGGTCTTTAAATAAACCAGAGGGGTTCCTGAACATGCTCCAACTACGGAAGCCCCTTCATGCATCTCTATTCCTACTTCTCATGGAAAGGAAAGCGATAAAATCCTACTTCTCATGCTCTCTAGAAAAGTGGTAAAGAAATGCGATAAATAAAATAGAATAAATACCCGATAGATATTAAATCCGAAGAGCACGCAAGCTAAGAAATACTCCAGAAAACTTCAAGTACTGCTGGCACGCAATAAAGAAATTCGGTGAGAAGTGTGCGGAGGCACAAAAAGCATAATCAGAATGTGTGTCATGCACATCTGAAGCAAATACACCTGTACAAGATCATAATCTGGACAATACAGATAAAGGATGTGCATCTATATGTACAGTCAAGAATGTGTGTCTATACACACTCGACGTATATCCAATAAACCTGCAAGAAACTATCCAGATAATACAGACAAAGGATGTGCGTAGATATGCACGGTCAAGAATGCGTGTCTATACACATTCGACGTATATCCAATGAACCTGCAAAAAAATTACAATCCAGACAAAGCAGCAGAAGGCACACACGTGTGTGCAAGCAACAACAGATATGGATTCTACACATCCAAAATCAATCAGATAACCTGCAAAAGATGGTGAAAACCAAACAGACAGATACAGAGTACACACTCATGTGTGTAACATCAAAATATGAATTTTATACATCCAAATCAATAGTATAACGCTCCGCGTACCTCGCATACAAAACAGAGTGTCAGAAATAGCAATGTGGCTTTTAAATAAAACATAAAACGCAAAACAATGATTATTTACAATGAAATCGAAATATTGAAAATAAATTTGAAATTTTACTTACAACACTAAGATAAGGTATACTTTCAATTATAATTAAACGGTATAAGAAATATCTTAGAATTCCTAAGAAAAAATGGCATTATACTCCTAAGTTAATTCAAACAAAACATCTAAATGTATTATTAAAAATGAATTAATAATTAATTGCAAAATGTTAAAAAAAATATTCTAATATCCTCAAATGTCAAAATATATTTTTTATATATTTTTTTACATGTCGAAATAATCGAAATCAAAATTAAAATTAAACTATATGTCAAGATTACAAAGCATGAACAGGGTGTGTAAACCAGAATTGTCTAATTGAACTGAATCTAGTTATTATGTGCACTGGGTCCAGAAATCAGGGGGGTGTGAGATAGCAACACGCACATGGGTCCAGTCCGTTTTTACTAAGCCCGCTTCAGTTTGTTTTTGTCCAAGTGCAATTTTCGTTCTAAGCCCAGATCCTTCAAACAACAAAATCTCCTTATATTTTTTTTATTATTTTGATTCAGACTTTTTTATTTAATGTGTCACATTTTTTATGTAGATTAATACTTGCATCAATTGGTCATGGTCTTAATTAAATATTATCAGATTTAATTTTTATTAAATAAAAATGAAATAACACGTGTCATAACGGGATAGGCTAATGGGAAAAAATCATGTACCAGTTAGAGAGCGACACTTCCAGGGGCTAGCATGAACGTCGCCGGGACAGGCCGTCTTCTCCGGTCACTCTCGACGCCGGCGAAGGTTGCCATGATCGGAAAATGAAGAGGGAAGGCCCTTCCTTGCTCGAAATTTCATCCCAATCGCGAATTTGGGCTCAGTTCTGTCGGTAACTTCCTCTATCACACAGAAAATGCCGCGCAAAAACGAGATCTTGAAACTAAAACTCGCATAACAGCGCTGCCATTACACATTGTCTTCTACACTACCTCTGTTGAAGATCTTGTATGGAGAACTCCTTTGGGAGACCCTACTTGCTTGCCTCTACAATTTTGGTAACGATGACCGTAGCTTCAAAATCCTTGAATCTTGCCGCAACCTTTAATTCACTTGCCACGAACAGAAGAGGAAGGCGGATGCAGCGAAGAGATTTTGCGGAAAGATCGTCGAGAGAGAAAGATGATGGCGTGAGGAATGTGAGAGTTCTGTTACAGTTTCTGTTTCGGTAGAGAAGGAGAAAGAGAGTGGAGAGTTCTGAGTATTTGGAGAGGATGAATGGAGTTGAAGGTTGAGTATGTTCTGATTCTGTTTTTTGTGGTGAGTGATGAAAAGAAAAAAGAGAGTGCTGTGTTGGTTATGGAGAGTGCGCCAGCGAGTGAATGAAAGAAAGTTGGTGAAGGTGGTGTATGGCTGCGGTGAGAGAGGGAGCAGCGAAGAGGGTTGAGGATGAAAGAATTGAGAGGTTGCCGAGAGTTTTCTGTTACGGCGGAGGGAGGAAGAAAAGATAATGAGAATGGTTGATCTGTCAGTAGAGAGTGTGAGGAGAAATGAGAGTGTTCTTTTTCTTTTCTGTTATGGTGATGGCAGCCGGTGGGAAAGAGAGAAAAGTGAAAGAGTGGTGAAGTTTGTTGTCAGGAAAAGAAAGAATGGCGTGGGTGCAGAAATGTGATTCTGTTAGAAAGAAGATTGGAGGGTGAGTTTTTTGCTGTTATGGAGAGTGAGTTTTTTGCTGTTATGGAGAGAAAAGAAAAAACAAAATGGTTGATACTGTGTGGAAAAAGTAATGGATTCTGTTAGTTTTTATTACTATTAACACTTTTTCTACTGCCAACACTTTTTCTAATAAAAAAAATAACCATGCCCACTACTTTGTACGCTCCTATCTTGGTGTGTAGTAGCCCGACCGACACAACGAGAGCGTCGAATCGAAGAGCACACTTGGCATAACAACTTTGATGTTGAGTGCCCGACGAAAAAAAGATCACAAGCTCACCGTAATTAGCTTCGAAGTCATGCCGACACAAACTGACTTGAATATTTGAAAAAAAATTCTGTGTCAAAGTCTTAAATTAACCCATGTGCACCAGTTTACGGATCCATAGCTCTTGATTTACCAACTTTCGCGTTTTGACTCCAAAATCAAAATTCTAGAGTACGTTAGAGTGAATAACTTTCATGTTGGAAATTTTCCGATTCGACACCCGTAGCACGCTTGAAAACAGCCCTGAAGTCGTGTCTGCACCACTGATCGCATTATTACATAATTTTCCACGCGCTTGCCATGTGATCATGTCGGATGCGCTACTTTGCAGCCCCATAATTCTTTCCACACTCGACTGAATGACACAATCCCGATGCTATTGGAAAGATCAAGTGGAATAGAACAACTTTGTAGTTGTACAAAAATCCAAACAAAGCCTTTATCATCGAATAAAAAGTGTTTGAAAAATTACCGTATGAGTGTTCGATGAAATGCCTGGCTTGGCTGGGCAAGTTTTGTGCATGACCTCTAGCAATTTTCCAACTTCAAGCTGTCACTTACGGCGCTTCGTATCTCCCAGCTCCGACTTCCGAAAGGAAAAAGTTTCTAAACAGAACTTGTAGAATTCATGACAAACTCCAATTTTTGTGTTCAAAGTTTTTCCGTGCGGCAATCGAATCAACAAGAAAACAGCCCCGAACATACGCACAAAAACTGTTCGATGAAATGCGTCCGCAGGTTGGCAAGAAATGTGTATGCTGTCTTGCATTTTAGCAACTTCACGCTACAAACTACGGCGCTCCGTATCTTCCAGCTCCGACATCCGAAACGAAAAAGTTTCTAATCGGAACTTGTGGATGGAATTACGAACTCCAACTTTCATGTTCGGAACTTTTCCGTGCAGCGATTAAATCGATGACGAAAACAGCCCTGAACATGTGCACAAAAACTGTTTGAATCTTATAAACATAACAAATTCTTATTTTCCGAGCTTTATAACTTCCGATCCGAGTCCCAAATGAATTCGACTCCTTCAACAAATTTTTAGACTGCCATGACATGAACAACTTTGCAGTTGAACACTTTTTAATTCGGAGCCACGAACTATGATTAAATCGACCCTGAAACTGTCAGCTTGAGCTTAGAAACAAACACTTCAAAATATTTCTAAGTGTTGAATTTTGAGAAATGATAAACCGTAAATTCCGAGCTCCGTAATTTTTTATCCGATTCCCGAATGGATTCGATTTCTTCAGCAAAGTTGTATATTGCCTCTAAATGAACAGCTTTGATTTTGAACTCGACTCGATTCGACGCCTCAAAACATGTGTAAAATGTCTCCGAAGTCGAGCGCTTGAACATGTTAAAAACACTCAAAATTTTACTGTGTAAAACTTCAAAAGTTATGAACTTCAAACTTCGGAGCTTTATAACTCGAAATCCGAGCATTTCTGGAAAAATCTTCACAAGGACAAAGTCGGAGTACGAAATGCGCTCTTTCCAACGACTATCAATTCACAAACTTCTGATCACAGACGGGCAAGATGCAGATGCGACAACATGGCTCCGTGAACACAAAGTACCTTAAACTTAGAAAAATTTTCCAAGTCTAAAATTACTTAAAATGCAAGAAACCTCATTTTCACCCGATTCTTCCGATGTTTCTCAACAAATGATCGCATTTTCACAAATGTCGACTTTTGACCATAATTTGACCCGAAATTCCGCCCGGTCAAACTTTAACTTTTTGTTGACTTTCTGATACATGCACTCGAATATCATTTTATCCGATCATTCTTGATTTTCTGATGAATCGCGTGGGCCGATAAGCCAAATACCAATACTTCAAAACTCACAGAAAGCCATATAATCAATTCGGGCTCAAATATTCGACCCACTGTGTAACATAAGCGTAATCAATATCCATCTGATAGGCAATCAGAACCTCAAAACCTCAACTCGCGAGATAATAATCAGAAACTTCTGGACATGCACATCTTGCGTATTGAGAGGAAGTTTGAGATAACAGAACCTCATATATTCAGCTTCCGAAATCAAACCTCTTCTTCAGAATTGTACAGATTCATACGATTGGAAAATCAGAAACTCATGATCAATGCATGAATGATATGTATGCGATGCACCTATTAATTAAGTGTTAGCCAATTATTTATTAACAAAATGAAGAGGGCGAATTTTGGGGTGCAATAACATCCATGCTCAAGTTCCTCGAGGGTGATCGGACAAACCCTCTCTGACAATCAACCCAAACTAGGGTTTGGCAATTCTCAGATCAAGATGGACTTCCAACATCTCCAATGGTCATCAAGCCTCCTCATATGCTTCAAAGATTCTCCATGACAAATTTCAAGCCTCACAAGTCAAGTTTCCTCAGACAATTGCTCAGATGGTTGAAAATCGGTTGTATTGGACAAAAGTCAAGCGTGGTCAACATACATCAAACTTCATGATTTTTGGTCAACATCCTCATTTTGAAGTTACATTCATCATTTGATCAAGGGTTGATCATGATTCATCAAGAAAACTCAAGATTTGCTCAAAGTCAAACTTTCCAAATTAGGGTTTTAAGTGAAAAGTCAATGAACTTTGGTGAGCATAACTTCTTCATACTTTCTCAAAAAATTTCCACCACCTCTCATTTTGAAGGAATTCAATTCTCTACAACTTTATGTCTCACAAGAATGTTCAAAAATGCTTCATTTGGAAGGTATGGATCAAAACATTCGGTCCTTTTCAAAGTCAACAAAAGTCAACTTTTGTTTTGAAATTATTGAGCATGGAAACTCAATTGAGATAAACCAAATAGGTTGGTTAGAGGATACTTAGAGCTTTCTAAAAAGTCCAAGAACATTCAAAAATATGGAAAATTGAGCAAAATACACCATTCAGAAGTTGTGCATTTTTGAACAATTGAACAATTTCCAAATGGGCCTATAATTTTATGATCCAAAATTGATCATAATATTATTTGTGACCTATTGATGCCTTGCCATGACCACATTCTATTTTATTGATTTATTTTGGAATTTAAAACCATTTAATTCAAATTTAAATTATATAAAATATGAAAACAAGATATATTTTCAAAAAGGATTGGATTTTTATCAAACTTGAGGTCCAAGATAGCCCATAATACTTGCCAATTTCGTGCTAGCTTGCATATGGAAGAAAATCAAATTTTCTCAAAATTGATTTTATTTGAAAAGAATTAAGTGCACATTGAATACCATATCTTTTTTCCTTCTTTTTGCTCCAGCATTACACTCTATAAATACCCAGCATATTGCCAAGAACAAAGAACGAAACCCTAGCCCTTACAACAACCCTTACTTTGCTCAAATTTTTCTCAAAATTGTCAAAATCGTGTTCCCTTCTCCACCACTTTCGCCATCAAAACCATTCCATTGTGTTCCTGAGGTAATTTGGAGTAAGTATACATCATTGCCCATGGTTGAAACAGCCTGAGTCGTGCCATACACATTCATACATATTCAAAATTTTCTTGATTTTGCATTTTTATTATCTGTGTGTTTTAATCGAATCTAACCGTTCTAATGTGTTCATGAGGTTCCATATGATTGATCTGGGCCATCGTTTCGAAGCTTGCGTAAAAATCACGGTTTGCCATAGCTAGGGTTTTCAAGCTATCTTCTTGAATCGGCTTGCAGTCGATTATAAACCAACACCACCATTGAACTCGGAATGGTCGATTTAGGGGATAGGGTACTCTTTTGCCATTTATTTTTGTTATTTCGCAGGTTTGAAGGTTGGCTTGATCGAGAGGCGCCAGCTAGGCTCCGTCGTTGACCGATGTTGAAACGAGGCTGGCGTGGCGCGAGGGAGTGTTCTGATTCGTTCGTTCATAAGCAGATGGGTCCCATGCGCTGACTGTGTTTTGAAATCAATCTCATGACACGCGTACACTTATAAACCATTGGTTCCAGATTTCAGACACCAAAGACACGTTGGTCCAGTGGTTAAGGCGTTGGTATGAGAAGATGCTCCCCAAGGTCACAGGTTCGAACCTGGACATGACCAATTCTTTTTCTCTTTTGCAAAACTAACTTATATTTTCATATTTTTCTTTTTTCTTCTTTAATATTTTCCATCCAATTTATTTTATCTTTAATATTTTTTATCATGCATTTAAAAAACACCAAAAATATTTATTTTTTGCATAATCATCAGAAAAATGTTTATTTAATTTTTAAAATTAAAAATATTATTTTTGCATGCATATTTAATTTAATTCCTAATTAATCATTTAAATGACTTTTAATTGTTTTTAAATTATCAAATCAACTCCAAAAATTCCCAAAAATTTATCTTATCATATTTATGTCATTATTAACACAAAACTTTTCTCATTCAAAATACTTATTTTTACTAACATTTTCCTCTTATGCAATTTTCTTAGTTTTAGATTTTGCCTCTGTTCACGAGTTACACCATTTCGGACAATTTTATTGCTTTTCTTTTCCAATTATGTAACTGCCTATGGGATGTAATAGTTTAATTAGGACTTTTATTTTCCGCACTTTCAATTATGTATACGCCCAAAGCCATGTAATAGCGTAGGACTTTATCTTTCCGCACTTTACATTTCGCATTTACTTTACACCCTATAAATGCTAGTATTTAGGCGTGTATGTCAAGATAAAATTGGACATAGACCACTCATAATTCCAAGATAAAATACGAAATCAACACACTCTTTTCACACATGCACCCTTAGGGTAATTCTCTCGTTGCCTTTACAATTCAAATGGTCAAGTCCCTCGAGCGTAGAGGTATTCTAGCACCGTTGCCTTCAAAACAAATCATCATAGTCACTTGATACAAAGATCATAGACCCACGATGTAAGCCTACGAATACATGATCTTGACCCTCGATTGTCGCCTACGAAAATGATGATAGTCTCTTGAATGTGCTAGGATACTTCCTACAAGTTGCTTTCTATGACCATCCGATGTCCCTTCGAATGTCCCTCTTACATCCAACAAATAGGGTTACCTACCAACTAATGGTATGGATAGCACTATTCTAAAGGAGCGTAAAACAACACCGACCAATTCGAGTAGGTAATAAGACTTTTAGTTGCTTGCTCTATCAAAATGCTTTTCACACCACACACTTTTGTTAAAGTTCAAACTCTTTTCAAAACGAAACATTTTCGAACACTTTGTATACATTCCTACATGAATCATTACAAAGTCAAAGCAAAATTCCTTTTCAAAACATTTTGTCAAACACACGAAAGCACAATTTTAAAATGATCTAAGAGCAACTAAGAGCCGTAGATAACTACGGATGGAAAGGGCTAATACCTTCCCTTTTCATAACCTTCTCCTTACTCGAGAATCTAACGAAGGTCTTTTACGTACTTTTACCTTCCCTTAATTGGATAAAAGAAAAGTCGGTGGCGACTCTTGCTATCCGCGCATTTGCGATACAAAATCTCAAAGTCAGTTCACGTGTTCAGTGGCGACTCTGGGGACACCCTAAAGAGAGAATACCTTAGGGATTTCTAGATCACTTTTACTGCTTTCTGTTTGACTTGCTTGCTTTATCTTTAAAGGGTTGATTGGGTATTTTATTTGTGGGGGATCCTACACCCGGATCCGGGTTTGCTTTTAGGTAAGTAGCAATAAATCGTCGCGACCGTTAGACGTATATCGAAACGGTCAACATGATGGCTACGTTAGTGTGACACTTTGGATGTCCTGATACTCTTCATTTCCAAGTTGAGGATAGTATTTGGCTTCTGCGTGGTGTCATCAAGCACTAACTAAACTTTTAGAACCTTAATTGACCCATCTTGGCCATTAGAAGGTAGTGAGATGGTCGGCTTTGGTGCAGACTAAGGTTGGCTGATACTCGATGCTACGCTCATTAAGATCAGACTTTTGGGGTATTTTGATCGACCACTTGGTAGTCGTATTGAAATAAGCGCCTCGAGAAAGATCAATGATATGAGATTCCTAGAACCCGGTTACTATTATAGGACAGGATGAACCAACTCAAACTTTTGGTAGGGTAATCACCTATACCTCATGCAAGCCTTAAACCTAGGCTCATTGTGTGAATTGTTTGTGTGTGCTAAACATGACATCATGACATCATCGCATTGCATATCATTTCTAACTATTTCAAGGACCTAGGGATTTATCTTTGCTCTGTTTTGGGGATTATGGCTTCTAGAAAGACTATCCGAGTAAACTTCATGGGTATACCTTCAAAGAATTGGTTTCAGAGATTCCTGATCATGCCCAGTTCATCAAGAGACATGGTTATTTGCTTGACTTGGTTATCTCCGGTTTTGAAGAAGATATGATGCATGTCCTATTCCAGTTCTTTGATCCGAAACACCATTGCTTTACATTCCAGTTATCGTTAGTTCCTACCTTGGAAGAGTTCTCTAAACTACTTGGGATACCTATTCTTGATCAGATGCCATTCACCGGTTTAGAAAAGGTTCCTAGGTACGAAGACATTGCATCAGCTCTACATCTAAAGCGCTCAGACATTGAAGCCAATTGGGAAACAAGAAGCGGAGTTAAGGGTTTACTTGCTAAGTTCCTAATTAAGAAAGCCCGGGAATTCCTCAAAGTTATGAGTTTTCATGCATTCGAAGACATTGTGGCGTTGCTAATTTATGGTTTGGTTCTATTCCCTAACTCGGATCAATTCATAGATGTCAATGCCATCAAGTTATTTCTTACCCGCAATCCAGTGTCTACTTTACTTGGAGATATTCTGCATTCTCTCCACACCCGTACCACTAAGAGACAAGGAACTCTCATGTGTTGTATACCGTTACTTTCCAGGTGGTTTATTTCGCACCTTCCTCCATCAGTTTTGAAGAACGAACAAAGGTTGAAGTGATCTCAAAAGGCTAATGTCACTCTCTCATTCAGATATCCGTTGGAGTCTTTTCTCTCAAAAGGACTTCATATTCATAGAGCGTTGTGGAGAATTCCCTAATGTACCACTCCTTGGTATAAGAGGAGGTATTACTTACAACCCTTCTCTAGCTCTACGTCAGTTTGGTAGCTCGAAGAGATAGTCCACATGATATGCTTCTCCAAGATATTGTGTTTGATTACAACCACGATCTCCAGAATTACCGACGAAGGTTCATACACGCTTGGGGCATGGTAAAGAAGACTAATACCGAGACTTTGGGGCACCAGAACTCCATTCCTTGGGAACCTTACCTCAGATGGGTGAGAGCTCGAGCTCAAAACCTCATGATGCCATTTACACCTATGTTGCCAGTAATTATGGAACCTGTTGCTATAGGTAAAGTACCCTATACCGTTCTCCATCCTGACATGCCTACTGATTTTGAAGACTTGAAGAGATCCTGGATTCAACTTAAAGAAGAAAGGGATACGTTTGAAGCTCAGTGCTACGCAAGTGAGAAGAAGGTAGTAGAGTTGACAAAGCTACTTCACGAGGAGCGAAACATCAATGCCTACCTCGGCACCAAGAGGAAGCGCCCATGGGAGACTTAGAGCTTTAGGATTTTTATGTTTTCCTTTTATTGTTTTGAACTATCTTTTGTACTTAAAAAGAAAAAAGAATAAAAAGAGAACTAATAAATGTTTGTTCGTGCTTGTTTAACAACTTTAAATCTCTAAGGTCCTTGAAAGCATTGCATTGCATTCACATAAACATCGCATATCATAGCATAACATCTCATAATAGGTACATCGAAGGTTGGTTTTCTCATTCTCTCGCTATTTATTTTAGCAGAAATGGCCCTTGAACAAACTGTCAAAGATCTCCAGGCTCAGAATGCTCAGTTCCAGGAGATGTTCACTAGCTTGGTCCAAGGTCAAGAAGATCTGAAGAAGCTCATCAACAAAAAGAAGAGGGTCATTGGTGTTCTCAACATGGGCGAGCGTTACAAAGGTGGTCCTAAAGTGGTCGGGGATAGAGCTCTCGGAAGGAAGTGTCAAGAATGAGGGGAGTGTCAAGGGCGATGAAGAAGGCAGCAGTGAGCTGAGAAAGAGAGAGGATCACTATGACAATAGCCGATACTCGATGAAGATGACAAGTACAAGCAACTTGAAGACCGTCTCGAATCTTTGTGGAAAACTCGAAGATGTCGGGTTGAATTTTGATGATCGAGTCTTGTCCACAGTGTGGTGATTCCTCCCAAGTTCAAAGTTCCAACTTTTGCCAAGTATGATGGCATGTCTTGTCCTAAAGCTGAATTTGAAGTCCTATGTTCGAAGATCAATCCCACGATGACGAAAGTTGTGGATGCATTATTTTCAAGAGAGTTTGTCCGAACTCAATTGGAGTGGTATTATCGAGAGAATGACCATATCCGTACTTGGGTGACTTAGCGGATGCTTTCTCTGATGAGTACAATCTTGAATTGACACCCACTCATGCAACTACTGAGCATGTCTATGGGTCGTGATGAGAAGTTCAAAGAATATGCTCGAAATGGAGACCTAGCGCGAGTTCAACCACCCTTGTCCAATAGGGAGTTGGTTGATATGTTTATAGGAACAGCGACGGTCCATTCTTTAATCATCGATTGGAAACTCTTGATCGGTTCACGGTGATATTGAATGACGTATTGAAGCTGGTATCAAGGCGGAAAGATTGATAGAGTCGTCATCAAGCTTCGAAGAGATCTTTTGGTGGTAAGAAAGAAACTAATGATGTGTATGGTCGAAAAGCCGAGCCAAAACCGACCGGCTCAATCTGTGGGGAAGTTTTGATCTCAATCCTACATCGGCCAACCTCGGTGAGACAGCAGCCAAGCGCCACGAAGCAGTTAAGATCAACATGCCATTGTCGCAAGCCTTGCAACACATGTTGAAAGCGGTGATTACTTTGAAGGATCCTCCTCAGTGTCAACACTTCCTCTCGAGATACAACCCTAATGCTAAGTGTGCTTACCACTCCAATAGCCGGGGCACACACGACAACTGTTGGGCTCAAGAACAAGATTCAAGATATGATTGAAGCTAAGCATTGAGTTTGATCCTCTGTTGAGACTCGAATGTGATCAACGCTCTTATGCCTAACCATGACAAAAGTTCCAATGTTGTCGGTGAGGATACATATGTTTTCAACATAGATGACTTGACCATTCCTCGATGGTATTAAGAAGAATTTCTTTGCAAGCGGTGTCAACCAGGATGCCCGGAGAATTGTCGTTGGTGCCCATCTGCGATGGTTGTGCACAGTTGAGAAGGCGTGTTCGAGCATGATGGATAACCGTGAAATAATGTTCCGAAACCACATGGAGAGTCGTGAAGACATGTCTAAGAAACTAAAGATCAAAGCGTGGTGAAGTACATCTGCATGGGATACCTTGGGGCAGCCAAGTGGAAAGTACGATTACATGGTGAAGTATCACATTCACGAAGCTATAAGATTCCTATTGAAGATGTTAAGGCAATCGGATGGGGTGACGATTTCCCAGAAGACTATGCTGATGTTAACACCATAAGGATTTCCTCTGCTGATTCTGTGCCTAGAGTGGCACCTCTCATCATTACTTCTCAAAGACCAGTTCCATATTCCTCCAACAAAGCTATACCTTGGAACTATGGAGCTGATGTTTACTATCATGGCGTCAAGCAAGACCCTCTGACCATTGAAGGTCTTACAGTTGAAGCTACCACTCCTGACATTGACAATATCACCGGATCAAGTAAGGTGACGAGCGGAAGAGTATTCTCTCGGATATCTCTCCTCCAAAACGCTGCGACTCCAACTCACATTCCATCTATTCAACCGGTTCCGAGACTAGAGGAAAGAACGATAACTCATCTTGCTCGGCCAGTACCAAAGGAAGTTCTTGAAGACACCTCAAGCGAGAAATGGAGGAAATGCAAGATCATCGAAGAGTGACTATAATGTTGTGGAGCAGTTGGGATGACTCGTCCAAGATCTCCATGCTTGCTCTACTCTTGTGCTCGAGGCTCATGCTAAAGCCTTGGTGAAGTTTCGAAGAATGCTCACGTGCCGCAAGACACTACTCTTGATCAATTTGAAGTTTGTATTGCTAGCACGGCTGCCAACAACGACCTAGGCTTCTCGGTGCTGATTTGACTCTGTGGAAGGAAACAACAAAGCCTTGCACATCTCTTGAATGCAAGGGCACTACATTATCTCATGTTTTAGTGGATACCGGTTCGCTTTGAATATCCTTCCGAAGGCTTTTGATCGACTTGATGTTGAAGGATTGGTTACGAAACCCGGTGACATAATTGTGAGAGCTTTTGATGGTTCTAGCGAGCAGCTTGGAGAGCTCATTACTGCTGTTAAAGTCGGTTCCCGGACTTTTGATTCCACTTTCTTCGTCATGGACATCCGTCCATCTTACTCTTACCTACTTGGGCGCCCTTGGATACATGGGGCGGCGATTACCTCTACCTTACATCGAAGTGAAATACGGTGAAAGGGAAGGTTGTCACGGTATGTGGTGAAGAAGAATATACGGTCGGTCATCTCATCATTCGATACCTCGAGGTGGAGGGTGAATTCTTGAGACTCCTGTCAAGCTTTTGAAACAATACCCGAGTCATGCTGTTGACTCTCCGTCCTCTGAAGTTACACAAGTTCCGCCTAGGATGGCCTCGTTGAAAGTTGCTCAAGCAGCAGTTGAAGAGGGAGGTAGTACTATTTGGGGTCGACTCCCGATCTCCCTTTCAAATCGACAAGGCGGTTTAGGCTTCACCATCAAAGGTCATAAGATGATACGCGACGTGCGGCCAACTTCCTTTCCGCATCGGCGGGCGGAATCCATGCTATAGAAGCGGCGACAACGACTTCGACATCGGCAAGTGGATCTTCGACTCCGACAACGGACTCGGATTGGAAGGCGAAGGCGTCATGTCAATCTCCTTTAGACAGGAGTAATTGCTCTTGTTTTTGTTTTTCTTTTCGCTTTCTTTGTTTTGAACAATAAACTCTAAATCCTAGTGCCTTGCCCGGGGCATCATGGCTCGTTTGTTAGGGTTATTATCTATCATTTGCATAATTTCATTCAATAAAATCGTTGGACTTTTGCATTCAATTGTTGTTTTCTTTATTTTACTTTATCACCCCTTCAAGAAGCTATGTGTTTCTTACATACACCCACGTGAGGAAGATTGTGAAGTGCCAGGAGAACTTGTCGGGGCTACTGACAAGAAGAAGCGAGTTATCTGACCACCGAAGAGCGAGTTGAGGTTGTGAATTTGGAGTCTTGATAAAGGCGAAAAAAGATCAAGATAGGAGGGTCTTGAGAATAGTGTCAAAGAAAGATTGGTTCAGATTCTACGAGACTATATTGAGGTTTTGCTTGGTCATCTGAAGACATGCGGGTTTAGACATTGATATTGTGGTGCATCGGTTGTCGACAAAGAGGGTTTTCTCCGGTGAAGAAGGTTCGTCGCATCGTCACGAGATGTCAGAGAAAATCAAAGCCAAAGTTATGAAGCAGTTCAACGCCGGTTTCTTAGCTGTTACTTCCTATCCACAATGGGTGGCTAATGTGGTGCCTGTGCCCAAGAAGGATGGCAAAATGCGAATGTGTGTAGATTACGAGATCGAACAAAGCAAGTCAGAAGGCGATTTCCACTTCCTCATATTGATGTTACGGTTGACAACACCGCTCAGGATAAGGTTTTCTCCTTCATGGATGGTTTCTCCAGTTACAATCAGATCAAAATGGCTCCCGAAGACATGGAGAAGACTACTTTTGTTACACAGTGGGACACTTTTTGTTACAAGGTTATGTCGTTCGGACTGAAGAACGCGGGTGCCACTTATCAGCGTGCTATGGTGACGTTATTTCATGATATGATTCATCATGAGATAGAGGTCTACGTCGACAACATGATAGCTCGATCACAGACTGAAGAAGAACATCTTGATCATCTACGGAAATTGTTTGAAAGGTTGAAGAAATATAGGTTGAGGCTCAATCCTAACAAGTGCACCTTTGGAGTCAGATCCGGAAAACTCCTAGGGTTTGTTGTCAGTGGTAAAGGTATTGAAGTTGACCCCACCAAGGTTAAAGCTATTCAAGAAATGCCAGCTCCCCGCACCGAGAAGGAAGTCAGAGGTTTCTTGGGCTGATTGAATTACATTGCCAGATTCATTGCACATCTAACTGCTACTTATGAGCCAATCTTCAAGTTACTGAAGAAAGATCAAGTGGTAGAATGGAACAACGATTTCCAGATCTCTTTTGACAAAATCAAGGGGTACCTACAGAATCCTCCTATCCTGATGCCGCCCGCCAAAGGAAGACCTCATATCATGTACTTGACAGTGTTAGAGAACTCAATGGGGTGTGTGTTGGGGCAACATGACAAGTCTGGTCGAAAAGAGTATGCAATATACTACCTTAGCAAAAAGTTTACCGTGTGAAACAAGATACTCACATCGAGAAAACTTCGGCGCTTTAACTTGGGCTGCTCATGACTAAGGCAGTATATGTTGACTCACACTACCTTGTTGATCTCCAAGATGGATCCGATAAAATACATATTTGAGAAACCACTCTCTCGGAAGAATAGCAAGATGGAAAATGATCTTGACCGAATCGACACCGGTACACTTCTCGAAAGCTATCAAAGGAAGTATAGTAGCCGATCATTTGGCTCATCAAGCCGTAGATGACTATCGATCTATGCGATTCAATTTCCAAGCGAAGATGTTTTACTAGTTACTGATTGCGAAGAACTGGACGAGACGAAGGACACGAACAAGGATCCGATGGACCATGGTCTTTGATGGAGCCTCAAGCGCACTTGGCAATGGCATTGGCGCCATCATTACATCCCTATGGACACACTCCTTTCACCGCGGATTATGTTTCGGTTGCACCAACAATATGGTCGAATCTGAGCGTGCATCATGGGTATTAAAGCTGCTATTGACTTAAGAATCAAGTTCTTGCAAGTGTATGAAGACTCAGCTTTAGTGATCAGTCAGATTAAAGGCGAGTGGGATACGAAGCATCCGAATTGAAGCAACTCGATTTTCAAAAATCTTTTAATTCTCGAAAACTAGTGAAATCGCCACCTAATTTTATTCGTTCTAAAAAGAACGGGAAAATATAGATAAAACCCCATACAAGCGGATAAGGCGGTCTACATGACCAAAAAGTGGGATCGGGAGTCGGTTATGTAAGGGGAAGGTATTAGCACCCCTTACATCCATCGTACTCGATGGGACCCTTTTAATTCTACGCGTTTGTGTGTGTGTTTATTGCTAAGTTATGAATACAAATCGAAAATAAAAAGAAACGAGGTTTATTTATTATTATTTTGAGTTTGGCACGGTTTCAGAACCGTGTGCCTACATATTCCCTCGTGCAATGGGAAAGTCAAAACTCTGTAGTTCCTCTCAAAAAGGTTTTAAGTTTGTTGTATTGATTTTATAAGAAAAATCGTGCATTAGACATTTCAAATACTTGAACTTGGACTTGTTTAGTTTGTTTGAAAATCTTTAAGTCCACGTTCGTGTTTGAAATGACTATTGCACACTCTTTATCGGAAAAGAGTTTGATGATCGCATATGAGCGATAAAAGAATTTGAGTGAGTTGAATTGTTTTTTTATGTGGATGAAAAAGTACCAAACAATGAGGCTAACGTCTCACGATTCAAATACTAGAAACCCGAGAAACTAATGCTCAGAGTCGTCTATCACCCAAAAGTTTTCTTGAGAAAAAGTGAAGTGAAACGAGTTTCACGTTATTTAGAAGTCTTTAAGCAACTGGTCTAGCGTCCAATGACTTACAGACTGAAAGTTTATTTGGTGACAAATTTTTTAGCAATTGGTCTAGCGTCCGACGACTAAAAAACTTGTACTTTATTATGAAAAAGGTTTCGAAAATGCACTCGACGTTGGATCGAGGTTTGAAACTTTAATTATGAAAGCATTTTGATACGTCTTTGAGATGGAATGGGCGGGTTATGATTAATCAAGTATATGGACTTAATTAACCTCGTGAGGATAGGTGCTCCTATCCTAACCATGAAACCCTAGTGCATGATAATTGGTTTATAGACCAATGTTATTTTTGGTTATGATCGATTAAAGCAACAAGGGCTTTAACCAATCTCGTGAGGATGGCCATGCCCAACCATGAGACCCTTTAAGAAATCGGCATATGAGCCAATCGGGATGAAATCGAATTGATTTTAATTTTAATTGTGTGCAAAGTGTACATTGGTGAATAAATACTGAATGAGTAAATAAACAGATAAAATACCATACAATACAATCGGAAATTTAAATAATTATTAGAGGTGATTTTTTCTATTTGATGAAAAATCGACTAATAGTTTAATCGATAAATCATCAAACAAAAACTATCAGATCCAATAATTATTTAGTACATCGCAACAATATTATTTGCACAAAATAAATTAATTGAAATAGATAAAAATTCAGAAATAGCCTGTATTGCAATGATTCTGGACGGGGTGAAAAGAAATCCATCGGAACTTGATTATTCCGCAAAATTCCTCACATGCTGGCAGTCAGGTGCATCGGATCCCTCTTCTCCAAAAAATATTCCAATGACCCAAGTGACATCTTATTATATTTTTTATCAAATACTTATCTACATTTCTTTTTTTGAGATAATTTATAAAAGAAAATGATGAAAATAAAGAAAAATGAATTAAGATGGACCAAGGTGGTGACACTTGTCACCACCAAGCCTAGACATCAAAACATATATGTAACTAAATTAAAAAACGAAAACTAATTAAAACTAAATAAATTAATAAATACTAAATTAATAAATAATAATAAGAACAAAAAAAAGAGGAAAGGGTCAGGTGTTCTTGTTTCCATCCAATCTTCTCTTTCGCTGGCACTCGCGTTTCACTCTCATTCTCTCTCGCCGGAACCCTCGTTTCACTCTCATTCTCTCTCGCCGGAACTCTCGTTTTCACTCTCGTTCTCTCTCGTTTGGCCGCGATCGTCTCGTTTGGCCGCGATCGTCTCTCTGTTTCTCTCTCTCACCGTCACTCATCTCTCTCAATCTCACCGGAATTTGTCTCTCTGTCTCTCTCGGACTGTTACTGCATGTTTTGATCGATTTCTGATAATTGTTTGTTTTGATTTCTCACAGGAAAATCGAAAATGGAAAGGGGAAAATGAGAAACCCTAAGCCCTATTTGTGACGGTGGTGATGCTGCAAAAATGAGAGGAAAAACGTGGAGTGAAGGAGAAGGATGGTGACAAAGTTCGCAACCTCTTTGTCGAAACCCGGTATTACCTTTCTAATCCTCTTCTTCTTTCTCGGTTCAGAACAATGATTTCTGAGAAAACCAAAATTCTGAAGGTTGTTTGGCGTAGGAAAATGATGAATGTGCTTGCTGTTTATCTTTGTGTTTGTTTACGTTTTTGTTCTGGGATTTTGGTGTTTTTGGTTTGTGTCGCTGCTAGTTTTGAAGAACAGATACTGCACTTTTGGCTTGGGTTATTGTTATGCTTTTTTTCTCTCTGCTGGTCCCTTTGTGTTGGTGTTCAGAAAAGATGTTATATTTTTTCTTTGAGTGTTCTTTTTCTGAACCAGTATGGCCTGATGGATTCTTGAACAGATATTATACTTGAGTCATCTTTTCCTTCTGCTTTCTGTCTCTATTGCTTGTTCTGGTTGCCTACAACCATGCTGCCTGCTCTGCTTCTGAGTTTTTTGGTTTGCATTAGTTGCTAATAACCATGTTGTAATGATGGTTTTCTGAGTTTTACCTAATACTGCTCCATTGATTGCTGATAACCCATACTGCTTGTGTTATGTTGACTTTAATCTTGCTGCCTGTTGGGATTTATATTGTTGGATTAATTTATGCTGCCTGTTGGGAATTAAACTGCTGCCTTGTGGATTATACTTGCTGCCTTTGGGATATTAAACTGTGAACTGTTTTATACTTGCTGCCTTGACTTATGCTCGTTTGTGAACCGAGTTAGCTCGCGATTTGTAAACAAGTTATTTTTCGCCGATGATTAATCTTTAAGCAAGATTCTGAGGTTTAGCATTTAAAACCTGATTCCCGCTAAACGCCTAATGATGAGTCTAAAAAGAAAAAAAACAATCTTTGCTTTTCGTATAATTTTGTTTCGTTTTGTAACTCCTAATTTGTTCTTCTTCCTTGTTTCATGAATGGCGGCAACGGTGACATGGAGAAAGTAAAGCAATGCAGCAGCAAAGACCGAAGACGTGAAGACTTAAATACTTTGCAACAAAATTGTAGGATCTGTAGGATTTAGAATTGTAGGATTTAGAAATTTTTTTGTAACAAATTTGTAATCTCCATGATAAAACTTGAATATTTTGTAAACTTTGTTACTCAAATTTAATCAAGTTAATAAACAAACTTGTTTCTTCAAAATTCGAACTTAATTCCAACTTCTTCTAGTAAAAGGTAATGTAACTTGTAGAACTTGACAAATGAACACAAATTTGAATGACATCCGTAACCTCATCTGAGGGAATATTGCAATGCACTCCGAAGACAAATTATCCTTGGATTCTCTTGATGCTTTCTCTAATAAATTTTCACTTCAAGACAACCACCATTCCTTCTGATGAATTTAAATTCAAAAACAAATAAATCCTTTAAAGCTTTAAATTCCGAAAACAAACAAATCATTATTTTGAATACCAATCCCGAAAGCAAATGAATTCCTTCTTGAAATTCGAATTATACCGAATAAATGACAAAAAATGAAAGTTCTTTCAGAAATCCAGCGTATATTTTTTTCATGGAAATTTCCCCTGTAGAATTCTTCTGAAGCCACCAAGATTGCATATTTATGAACAAACAAAATACTGAGGTAATACAAAGGGAAAATTTTGGGGTGCGACATGAATCTCATTCCATATCGAGAGCATGTTCTGAGTTTGATCCCCTACTTCGAAGAGATCACTTTCAATCCCATTCCACGAGAAGAGAATCAGTTGGCAGACGCATTGGCTACTATGTCTTCTATGTTCAAGGTCAGATGGGACAACGAGGCTCCCCAGATCATCATTGAGAAGTTTGACGAACCAGCATATTGTTATGAACTTGATACAGAAGAGAAACCTTGGTTCTACGATGTGAAGAGGTATCTTGAGACTCAGGAATATCCCGCAGGGGCATCTGTCAATGATAAGAAGTTTTTGAGAAGGTTCGCATCCAAATTCTTCCTCAGCAACGACATCTTATACAAACGCAATCACGACTTGTGTTTACTTCGCTGTGTAGGCCGGAAAACAGCGGAACGTATCATGGAAGAGTTACACAAAGGCGCATTTGGTACCCACTCCAATGGACATACGATGGCTAAGAAGATTTTGAGAACAGGTTATTATTGGTCCATCATGGAAGCTGATTGTCACCGCTACGCTCGATCTTGTCACAAATGCCAGATTTATGCAGACAAAGTGCACGTACCTCTGAATGTTTTAACAGCTCCTTGGCCTTTTGCAATTTGGGGCATTGACATGATTGGAGAAATCAGGCCCACAGCTTCCAACGGACATCGTCTCATCCTTGTGGCAATTGATTACTTCACCAAGTAGGTAGAGGCAGCCTCGTTCGCATCTGTTACCAAGAATGTTGTGGCTCATTTTATCAAGCATAATCTTATCTGTCGGTATGGTACTCCCGAAAGGATTATCACAGATAACGGCTCTAATCTCAACAACAAGATGATCACCGAACTCTGCACGCAGTTCAAGGTCAAGCATCACAATCCTTCTCCTTATTGGCCTAAGATGAATGGTGCAGTGGAAGCCGCCAACAAGAACATTAAGAAGATCATATAGAAGATGACAGTGACTTACAAGGATTGGACATCAACAAGGGCAACCCCCTTCTCTCTTGTATATGGTATGGAAGCAGTCCTACCAATCGAGGTTCAGATACCCTCGACGAGTCCTCGGGGCCTTGAGTTAGGTGAAGATGATTGGATCCAGACTCGCCTCGACCAGATTAATTTGATTGATGAGAAACGACTTGCATCCATTTGCCATGGACAGATCTATCAGGAGCGAATGATCAGAGCATTTAACAAAAGAGTCAAGCATCGAGTCTACCAAGTCGGTGATCTAGTAGTCAAGCTCATCATTCTTCCACAAGGTGATCCAGGGCAAATGGACTCCCCCCGAGGGACCATTTGTAGTCAAGACAATATTTTACGGAGCTATGATACTTAGCACCATGGATGGTGAAGACTTCCCACACCCTGTGAACGCAGACATAGTCAAAAAATACTACGCATAAATGAGACCCGCTAGGTCGACTGGCTGTCATACCCCAAAATTTGCCCTCCATCTACTCAAGAGATTTCATACATCCATACTCAAGGATTCCTCAAGAGTTGATCAGACAAACTCTCTCCTAGACAATCAACCCAAACTAGGGTTTGGTATCTCTCAAGTCAAGATGGATTTCCAACATCTCCAATGGTCTTCATGCCTCCTCATATGCTTCAAAGATTCTCCATGTCAAGTTTCAAGCCTCACAAGTCAAGTTTCCTCAGACAATTGCTCAAATGGATGAAAATCGGGTGTATTGGACAAAAAGTCAACTGTGGTCAACATACAGTCAAAACTTCTGATTTTTGGTCAACATCCTCATTTTGAAGTTACATTCATCATTTGATCAAGGGCTGATCATGATTCATCAAGAAAACTCAAGATTTGCCCAAAAGTCAAACTTTCTAAATTAGGGTTTCTAGATGAAAAGTCAAGCGAACTTTATTGGTCATAACTTTCTCATACTTTCTCGAAATTTTCCACCACCTCTTGTTTTGAAGGAAATTCAATTCTCTACAACTTCATGTCTCACAAGAATGTCCAAAAAATGCTTCATTTGAGAGGTATAGCTCAAAACATTACAGGTCATTTTCAAAGTCAACAAAAAGTCAACTTTTTGTTTTGAAGATATTTTGAGCATGGTAACTCCAATTGAGATGAGACCAAAGACATTGGTTAGAGGACTCTTAGAGCTTTCCAAAAAGTCCAAGAACTCTCAAAAATGTGGAAAATTGAGCAAGTTACACCATTTACAAGTTGGGCAATTTTGGAAGAATGCACAAAGAGAGATACTTCAAAAAATCAAAAACTTTGCAAATGGGCCTACTTTTTCTTCATCCTAACTTGTTCCTCAAGCAATTAGGAGTGTCCAAGCCCAAAGCCACGAATTTTTGGTTTATTTTTCTATTTAATTTGTAATTTATTCATTTAAATGCAAATTAAATCTTAAAATAAATTATAAAATTGAAATTAATGGCAAAGATTGATTTTATTCTTTCCTTGATGTCCAATTAACTCACAAATGCTAGCCAAATCAGAATTGAAGCAAAAAAGGCAAGATTGGATTGAAATTGATCAAATTTGAAAATTTGATTTTCATGAAAAAATCAAATTTGATTATCATTGATTATTGATCAAATCTTTCCAAATTCAATCTCAAATCCTTCCAGTATATATACACAATGCATATCAATCAAAAGAAAACGAAAGAATTGCTCCAGAACCCTAGTTTCAAACTCAAAAATTTCGTGTTCTTGAAGCAATTGGCAATCCATCCTACAGCCGTTTTCAATCGATTTTAGGGTGTCAAACACATTCCTTGGTACCTCAGGAGTGATTCCAGATACCTACTTCATCGAAAACCATCCAGAATCAAGCAATTCCAGTTTTGGTTTGTTCTTATTTTTCAAAATTCGATTATCCATATTCATGCATTATTAATCCGATTTGTTGTTGTTTTTGTGTTTAGTGATGTGTTTGCAAACTTTCTGGGTGCTTTAATTGGATTTCCGTGGCCAGGAGCGTATATTACCATTGCTAGGGTTTCTGATATCGATTTAGGGTTTCACGAAACAGGAAAAATTGGACCTCGAGACCTATACCATTGCATCCGGAATGATTTCCTGAATCGAACCATGGCTTTAGAATGTATTTATATTGTGTATGCTGCGTTTTCCATTTTGCCAGGGCCTGTAGCGTCGAGTAAAAGCCGACGCTAAGCTTTCAAATTCAAATCGGAGAAGACGATCGTTGGCGCGGAGACGAGGCAAGTGGGAAAGTGACACCGCGCACTCCTCCGGACTTCCGATGATGTACACATGGCGTAGTGGTCAGCGTGTTGGACCTCAAGGTTTCAGCTTCATGTCCTCAGTTCGAATCCCCCCAGGACCATTTGGTTTTTTACACTTTTCCAAACTCAAATATTTTCCATATTTTCATTATTTTAATATTTTCATCATATTTTAATTCTTTTCTATATTTTATTTAAGCATCAAAAATCATCAAAAATATTTTCTTTTCACATTATTTTATAAAACCTTTATTTAATTTATAAAATTATAAAATATAATTTTGCATGCATATTTATTTTATTTTATTTTAGCATTTAAATCATTATAAATTGCATTTTAATTATTAAATCTTTTCAAAAATCCCAAAAATTATTTTAACTTATTTATCTTATTTCCAGCATGCATTAATTTTTCATATTAAAATTGCATTTTTCTAACATTTTCTCTTATTTCAATTTCATCATATTTCCGATTTTCTTATTCTTTCACGAGGTTGCTCCGATTCGGACGTTTTTCTCTTATCATTCTATTTTTCCAATAATGTAATTGCTCATGGGTTGTAATAGTTAATTAGGCTTTTATTTTCCATAAGTTTAAATTATATACGCCCCAAAGCCATGTAATAAGCGTAGGTTTATTTTCCACTTTACATTTCGCATTTTACTTTCCGCACCCTTATCAATTGCTAGTAATTAGGCGTGTATGGCAAGATAATAATTGGACATAGCTCACACTAATTTCAAGATAAAATATCTGAACTCAACACACTTCTTTCACACACGCACCCCTTAGGGTAATTCTCTCTCGATGCCTTTCGAATTCAAAATGGTCATGTCCCTCGAACGTAGAGGTATTCTAGCACCGTTGCCTTCCAAACAAATCATCATAGTCCCTTGATACAAAGATCATAAGACCCACGATGTCGCCTCCGAATACATGATCTTGACCCTCGATTGTCGCCTCGAAAAATGATGATAGTCCCTTGAATGTGCTAGGATACTTCCTACAAGTTGCCTTCTATGACCATCCGATGTCCCTTGAATGTCCGTTTACATCCAGCGAATGGAGCTACCTACTAACTAATGGTATGGCTAGCGCTATTCTAAAGGAATGTAAGTACAACAAAGCGACCAATTCGGTGGGTAAATAAGTCTCTTAGTTGCTTGCTCTATCAAATGCTTTTCACACACACTCTTTTCAAAGTTCAATTTCTTTCAAAAAACAAACATTTAGAACACTTTGTATACATTCCTACATGAGTCATTACAAAGTCAAAGCGAAATGCCTTTTCAAAACATTTTGTCAAACACAGAAAGCAATTTTAAAAAGTTATCTAGAGCAACTAAGAGCCCGTAGAATAACTGCGGATGGAAAGGGGTGCTAATACCTTCCCTTTTCATAACCATTCTCCGAACTCGAATCTAACGAAGGTCTTTTACATTACTTTTACCTTCCCTTAATTGGATAAAAATAAAAGTCGGTGGCGACTCTTGCTATCCGCACATTTGGATACAAAAATCCTACAAAGTCAGTTCACCGTATCCGCAGGCTGACTCTGTGAGAGTACACCTAAAGAGAATTGCCTTAGGGATTTCTAGATCATTTTTGCTTTTGTTTGACTTGTATGCTTTATCTTTAAGGGTTGCTTGGGTATTATATTGTTGGGATCCTACACCGGATCCGGGTTTCCTTTTAGGTAAGTAGCATTAGATCATCGCGACCGTTAGGCGTATAACTACGGTCAACATGATGGCTACGTTAGCGTGACACTTTGGTTGCCGATACTCTTCATTCCCAAGTTGAAGAAAGTATTTGGCTTCTGCGTGGTGTCATCAGCTAACTAAACTTTTAGAACCTTAATTGACCCATCTTGGCCATTAGAAGGTAGTGAGATGGCGGCTTTGGTGTAGACCGAGGTTGGTTGATACTCGATGCTCGCTCATTGAGATTAGACTTTTGGGACATTTTCGATCGACCACTTGGCGTCGTATTGAAATAAGCGCCTCTGAGAAAGATCGTGATATGAGATTCCTAGAACCGGTTACTATTATAGGACAGGATGAACCAACTCAAACTTTTGGTGGGGTAATCACCTATACCTCATGCAAGCCTTAACCCTAGGCTCATTGTGTGGATTGCTTGTGTGTGCTAAACATGACATCATGACATCATTCGCATTGCATATCATTTCTAACTATTTCAAGGACCTAGGGTTTATCTTTGCTCTGTTTTGTAGGGATTATGGCTTCTAGAAAGACTATCCGAATCAACTTCATGGGTATCCTTCTCAACTCAAAAATTGGTTTGAAATTCCGACCATGCTCGGTTCATCAAAGACATGGTTATCTACTTGATTTGGTTATCTCGGTTTTGAAGAAGATATGATGCATGTCTATTCAGTTCTTTGATCCGAAACACCATTGCTTTACATTTCCAGTTATCGGTTGGTTCCTACCTTAGAAGAGTTCTCTAAGCTACTTGGGGTACCTATTCTTGACCAAATGCCATTCACGGTTTAGAAAAGGTCCTAAGTTCGAAGACATTGCATCCGCTTTACATCTTAAGCGCTCGGACATTGAAGCCAATTGGGAAACTAGAAGTGGAGTTAAGGGTTTACTTTCCAAGTTCTTAATCAAGCCGAGAATTCCTCAAAGTTATGAGTTTCCATGCATTTGAGAACATTGTGGCCTTGCTAATTTATGGTTTGGTTCTATTCCTAACTCGGATCAATTCATAGATGTCAATGCCATCAAGTTGTTTCTTACCCGATCCGATTGCCTACCTTACTTGGAGACATTCTACATTCTCTCCACTTTCGTACTACTAAGCGACAAGGAACTCTCATGTGTTGTATCCGTTACTTTCAAGGTGGTTTATTTCGCACCTTCCTCCATCAGTTTTGAAGAATGAACAAAGGTTGAGATGGTCTCAAAGATTGATGTCACTCTCTCATTCGCATCCGTTGGAATCTTTTCTCTCAAAAGTTTCACATTCATTGGCGTTGTGGAGAATTCCCTAATGTACCACTACTTGGTATAAGGGAGGTATTACTTACAACCCTTCTCTAGCTCTCGTCGGTTTGGTTTTGCTCGAAGATGGTCCACATGATATGCTTCTCCAAGATATTGTGTTCGACTACAATCACGATCTCGAATTAAGCGAAGGTTTATACATGCTTGGGGCATGGTAAGAAGGCGATACCAAGACTTTGGGGCACCGAACTCCATTCCTTGGGAACCTTACCTCAAATGGGTGCGAGCTCGAGCTCAAAACCTCATGATGCCATTCACGCTGTTTTACGGTAATTATGGAACCTGTTGCTATAGGTGGCGTACCTATCTTGTTCTCCATCGACATGCCTCTGATTTTGAAGACTTGAAGAGATCACGGATTCGACTTAAAGAAGAAAGGGATACCTTTGAAGCTCGGTGCTATGCAAGTGAGAAGAAAGTGCTAGAGTTGACCAAGCTACTTCACGAGGCATCAACACATCGGCACCAGAGGCGCCCATGGGAGACTTAGAGCTTTAGGATGTTTATGTTTTCTTTTTTTTGAACTATCTCTTGTACTTAAAAGAAAAAGAATAATAATGAGAAGTACTAATAAATGTTTGTTCATTGCTTGTTTAACAAATTTAAATCTCTTAGGTCCTTGAAAACATTGCATTGCATTCGCATAAACATTGCATATCATAGCATAACATTGCATCACGGTACATTGGAGATTGGTTTTCTCATTTGCTCGCTATTTATTTTAGCGAAATGGCTCTTGAGCAGTGTCAAAGATCTCGAGCTCGAGAATGCTCGGTTTGATGTTTACACTTGGTCCAAGGCCAAGAAGATCTGAAGAAGCTCATCAACAAGAAGAAGAAGGTTGTTGGTCTCCTCGACATGGGTAGCGTTTCAAAGGGGTCCAAAGGTGGTCGGTCGGATTGAGCTCTCTGAAGGAAGTGTCCATGGAGTACCAAGGTGATGAAGGTGAAGCGTGAGCCAAAGAAAGGAGGAGAGGACCATCGATTATAGCCAACACTCGATGAAGATGACAAGTACAAACAACTTGAAGACCGTCTGAATCTTGTGGAAAACTTGAAAATGTCAGGTTGAACTTTGATGATCTGAGTCTTGTTCACGGTGTTGTGATTCCTCCCAAGTTCAAAGTTCCTACTTTTCCAAATATGATGGCATGTCTTGCCTAAGCTGCATTTGAAGTCCTATGTCGGAAGATCAATCCCAGATGGCGAGAAAGTTGTGGATGCACTATTTTCAAGAGAGTTTGTCGGAACCAGTTGGAATGGTACTATCAGCTAGAGAATGACCGTATCCGTACTTGGGTGACTTGGTGATGCTTTCTGGACAATATGAGTACAATCTGAATTGACACCCACTCGCATGCAACTACAAAGCATGTCTATGGGTCGTGACGAGAAGTTCAAGGGTATGCTCGAAGTGGAGAGATCTAGCGGCGAGTTCAACCACCCTTGTCCATAGGGAGTTGGTTGATATGTTTATGAGAACAGCGGGCCCATTCTTCAATCATCGATTGGAAATTCTTCATCGGATTCACGAGTTGATATTGACGCGCATTAAAGTGGTATCAAGAGTGGGAAGATTCATGTAGAGACATCTTGAATCTTTGAAGAGATCTTTTGGTGGTAAGAAAAGAATCTTCTGTATGGTCGAAAAGCCGACCGACCGTGCTCAATCGTAGAGCGGTTGTGATCTCGATCCTACATCAGCACAACCTCGGCGAGACAGTAGCGTAGCGAGCAGCGAAGGCGGTTCAAGATCAACATGCCATTGTCGAAGCCTTGCAACACATGTTGAGCAGGTGATAACCTTGAGGATCCTCCTCGAAATGTCAACACTTCCTCTCAAAGTACATCCTAATGCTAAGTGTGCTTACCATTCCAATAGCCAGGGGCACGACAACGACAATTGTTGGGCTCGAAGAACAAGATTCAAGATATGATTGAAGCTAAGCAGTTGAGTTTGATCCTCCTGTTGAGACTCGAATGTGATCAACGCTCTATGCTAACCATGACAAGAGTTCCAATCTTGTTGGTGGCGATACTTATGTTTTCAACATAGATGACTTGACCATTCCTCGATGGTATTAAGAAGAATTTGTTGCAAGCGGTGTCAATCCGGGATGCCGAGAGGTTGTCGTTGGTGCCCAGATGGTTGTGCTTGGTTGAGAAGGCGTGTTCGATGCATGATGGATAACCGTGAGATACTATTTACGAAACCACATGCGGAAGTTGTGTGAAGAAATGTCTAAGTTGAAGATTGACAATGCGAGCAATGTACCATCGTGTGGGATACCTTGGGGCAGCCAAGTGGAAAATATGATTACATGGTGAAGTACACATCACGATAGTTACAAGATTCCTATTGAAGATGTTAAAGGCGACGGATGGGGTGACGATTTCCCAGAAGACTATCTTGATGTTAACACGATAAGGATTTCCTCTGCTGATCCGTGCCTAGAGTGGCACCTCTCATTATCACTTCTCAAGGCCGGTTCCATATTCCTCGACAAGGCTATCCCTTGGAATTATGGGTGATGTTTACTATCATGGCGTCAAGCAAGATCCTCGACAATTGAAGATCTTCTTTGAAGTTTCTATTCACGACATTGACAACATCACGGATCGATAAGGTGACCCGAACCGGAAGGTATTCTCTCGAATATCTCCTCCAAAAGACACTGACTCCAGCTCGCATTCCAGCTACTCAATCAATATCCCGGCTAGAGGAAAGAACCGTGACTCATCACCTTTCGACTAGAAGTACCAAAGGAAGTTGAAGACACCTCCAAACAAGAAATGGAGGAAATTCGAAGATTATCAAGAAGAGTGACTACAATGTTGTGGAGCAGTTGGGACGAGACTCCGTCCAAGATCTCCATGCTTGCTCTGCTCTTGTGCTCGAGGCTCATGCTAATGCCTTGGTGAAGTTTACGAAGAATGCTCATGTGCCAAGACACTACTCTTGATCAATTCGAAGTTTGTATTGCTAGCTTGGCTGCCAACAACGGCCTAGGCTTCTCGATCTTGATTTGACTCCTTAGGAAAGAAACATAACAAGGCCTTGCACATCTCCATTGAATGCAAGGGCACTACATTATCTCATGTTTTGGTGGATACGGTTACGCTCGAATATCCTTCCGGCGCTTTTGATCGACTTGATGTCGAAGGGTTGGTTACGAGACCCGGTGACATTATCGTGAGAGCTTTTGATGGTTCTAAGCGCCGATGCTTGGAGAGCTCACTCTGCTGTTAAAGTCGGTTCCCGGACTTTTGATTCCACTTTCTTTGTCATGGACATCCGTCCGACTTATTCTTACCTACTTGGGCCCCTTGGATACATGGGCGGTATTACCTCTACCTTACATCGGCTGAAGTACCGGTGAAAGGAAGGTTGTTCAATATGTGGTGAAGAAGAGTATATGGTCGATCATCTAAATCATTAGATACCTTGAGATGGAAGCTTTTGAAACAATACCCAGTCATACTGTTGACTCCCGTCCTCTGAAGTTACAAGCTCCACCTAGGATGGCCTCATTGAAAGATGCTCAAGCTCTTGTTGAACAAGGAGGTAGTGCTATTTGGGGTCAGCTCCTAATCTTCCTTTCAAATTTGACAAGGCTGGTTTAGGCTTCACCATCAAGGCGAGAAGATGATCGCCGCGACGTGCCGCCAACTTCCTTTCCGCATCGGCCAGTGGAATCCATGCTATAGAAGGCGCGACAACGGCCGACATCAGCAAGTGGATCTTCCACTCGGATCATGGGCTCAACAATTGGAAGGCGAAGGCGTCATACCAATCTCCTTTAGCGGGAGTAATTGCTTTTGTTTTGTTTTGCTTTTCGTATTTCTTTATGTTTTGAACAATAAACTTTGAAAGCCTAGTGCCTTGCGGGGCATCATGGCTCGTTCGAGGGTTATTATCATCGTTTGCGTATTTTCATTCAATAAATTCGTTGGACTTTTGCATTCAATTGTTTGTTTTCTTTCTTTTACTTTATCACCCTTCAAAAGCTATGTGTTCTTACACACCCGTGATACAACTGCGAATCACTCCGAATCTCGTTAATAACAGACTATGCTAGTGCTAAATATGACTTGATAATCCGATCTACCAAGCCGAAGGCGAAAGTGAGGAAGATTGTGAAGTGCCGGGAGAACTTGCCAGATTCTACTGAAGAAGAAGCGAGTTATCTGACCACCGAAAAGCAAGTTGAGGTTGTGAATTTGGAGTCTGAAAGACAGAAAAGAGATCAAGATAGGCGGGTCTTGAGCAGTGTTAAAGAAAGGTTGGTTCGGATGCTACGAGACTATGTTGAGGTTTTGCTTGGTCATACGAAGACATGCCGGTTTAGACATTGATATTGTGGTACATCGATTGCCGACAAAGAAGGTTTTCTCGGTGAAACGAAGGTTAAATCGCATGCGTCACGAGATGTCGAGAGAAAATCAAAGCCGAAGTTATGAAGCGGTTCAACGCTGGTTTCTTAGCGTCACCTCCTATCCCGATGGGTTGCAAATGTGGTACCCGTGCCTAAGAAGGATGGTAAAATGCGAATGTGTGTGGATTCTGAGATCTGAACAAAGCGAGTCCGAAGGCGATTTCCACTTCCTCGTATTGATGTTTTGGTTGACAATACCGCTCAGCATAAGGTTTTCTCCTTCATGGATGGTTTCTCGGTTACAATCAAATCAAAATGGCTCCACGAAGACATGGAAAGACTACTTTTGTTACGGTGGGGCACTTTACGCTACAAGGTTATGCCGTTCGATTGAAAAGCGGCGCCACTTATCGTGCTATGGTGACATTATTTCATGACATGATTCATCACGAGATAGAGGTCTCGTCGGCGACATGATAGCTCGATCCACGGTGAAGAACATCTCGATCATTTGCGAAATTGTTTGATAGGTTGAAGAAGTCGGTGAGACTTAATCCTAACAAGTGCACCTTTGGAGTCGGATCCGGAAAACTCCTAGGGTTTGTTGTCGATGGTAAAGGTATTGAAGTTGATCCGCCAAGGTTAAAGCTATTCAAGAGATGCGGCTCCCGAAGGAAGTCGAGGTTTCTTGGGCGATTGAACTACATTGCGATTCATTGCACACCTAGCGCTACTTGTGAGCCAATCTTCAAGTTATTAAAGAAAGATCAAGTAGTGGAATGGAGCGCGATTGCGGATCGCTTTTGACAAAATCAAGTACCTAGAATCCTCCATCCGATGCCGCTTTGCCGAAGGAAGACCTCTTATCATGTACTTGCGGTGTTAGAAAATCAATGGGGTGTGTGTTGGGGCAACATGGCAGTCAGTCGAAAAGAGCATGCAATATACTACCTTAGCAAAAGTTTACCGATGTGAAACAAGATACTCACAGCTCGAGAAAACTTACAGCAACTTTTTGCTTGCTTTCATGACTAAGGCAGTATATGTTGACTCACACTACCTTGTTGATTTCCAAGATGGATCCGATAAAATACATCTTTGAAAACCACTCTCTCGGGAAGAATAGCAAGATGGCAAATGATCTTGACCGAATATGACATCGGTACACTTCTCGAAAGCGATCAAAGGAAGTGTGGTAGCGATCATTTGGCTCATCAAGCCGTAGATGACTATCGATCTATGCGGTTCAATTTCGAGATGAAGATGTTTTACTAATTCTGATTGCGAAGAACAGGCCCAGACGAAGGACTGAACAAGGATCCCGATGGACTATGGTCTTTGATGGAGCCTCAAGCGCGCTTGCAATGGCATTGGCGCCATCATTACATCCCTATGACGGACATACTCCTTTCACCGCCAGATTATGTTTGATTGCACTAACAACATGGCGGTCTGAAGCGTGCATCATGGGTATCAAAGCTTCTATTGACTTAAGAATCAAGTTCTTACAAGTGTATGGAGACTCGGCTTTAGTGATCGGTCAGTTAAGGCGAGTGGGATACGAAGCATCCGAATCTCATTCCATATCGAGCATGTTACGAGTTTGATTCCTTACTTGAAGAGATTACTTTTGATCACATTCCACGAGAGAATCGGTTGGCGACGCATTGGCTACTATGTCGTCTATGTTCAAGGTTAGATGGGACAACGAGGCTCCCGGATCATCATTGAGAAGTTTGGCGAACCAGCGTTGTTGTGAGCTTGGCGAAGAGAGAAACCTTGGTACTATGGCGTGAAGAGGTATCTTGAGACTCGGGAATATCCAGAGGGCATCATTAATGATAAAAGTTCATGAGAAGATTTGCATCAAATTCTTTCTCACAGCGACATCTTATACAAGCGCAACCGACTTGTGCTTACTCATTGTGTAGACGAGAAAAGCAATAATCGTATCATGGAAGAGTTACAGCGAATTTGGTACCACTCCGGTGGACACACTATGGCTAAGAAGATTTTGAGAGCGGTTACTATTGGTCCACCATGGAAGCGATTGTCACCACTATGCTCGATCTTGTCACAAATGCGGTTATGCCGACAAAGTGCATTACCTCCGATACCTCTGAATGTTTTAACTTCTCCTTGGCCTTTGCAATGTGGGGCATTGACATGATTGGAGAGATTAAGCCCACGACTTCCAATGGACATCGTTTCATCCTTGTGGCAATTGATTACTTTACCAAGTGGGTAGAAGCGACCTCGTATGCATCATTACCAAGAATGTTGTGGCTCGATTCATCAAACATAATCTTATCATCGGTATGGCACTCACGAAAGGATTATCACGGATAACGGTTCCAATCTCAACAACAAGATGATCACGAACTCTGCGCGATTCAAGATCAAGCATCACAACTCTTCTCCTTATCGGCCTAAGATGAATGGCGCGATGGAAGCCGCCAACAAGAACATTAAGATTATCTGAGAAGATGGCATGACTTACAAAGATTGGCATGAGATGTTACCATTTGCTCTTCATGGTTATCGCACTTGCCACGAACATCAGCGAGGCAACCCCTTCTCTTGTATACGGTATGGAAGCCGTCTTACCCATCGAGGTTGGATACCCTCGACGAGTCCTCGGAGGCGAGTTAGGTGAAGGCGATTGGGTTGAGACACGGCTTGACCGGATTAACTTGATTGATGAGAAGCGACTCGCGTCCATCGCCATGGACAGTTATCGAAGCGAATGATCGAGCATTTAACAAGAAGGTCAAGCACCGAGTCTACCAAGTGGTGATCTAGTAGTCAGCGCATCATTCTTCCACAAGTGATCGAGGGCAAATGGACTCCCACCTATGAGGACCGTTTGTAGTCAAGGCAGTATTTTCGGTGGAGCTATGATACTTAGCACCATGGATGGTGAGGACTTCCACACCACAGCGGACATAGTCAAAAATACTACGCATAAAATAGACCCGCTAGGTCGGCGAACCTAGGCAAAAATAAGGGCATCTGGCGAACCAAAGGTTCGGGCAAAAGTTAAGGATATATACAAAACATGTACACCGGCAAGTCGAAAACACGAAAAGCGGCTTGGGCAAAAGGGTATCAGTGGTGAAAACCGAAAGGCGGTCTAGGCAAAAGTTAGGGATTTAAGCGTCGACTATGTCTCTTCGGATCACACCTTCCAGACTACTATCAACATTCAAGATTCAAATGGCGAAGATCGATCTACTCACTTTCTCTTGACGGCAAGGAGATGAGATAGTTGAAATATATGAGTACTAGCATAGTTGGAACTTAACGAGATTGTTTCCATAGCTTTTACCTTTCTTGTGTACAAACTACTTGGCCATCGCCACTTTCAAATAAATCGACTTCTTTCTCTTTACAATTTACATTGTTGTTATTTGCAATAAGTCCAACGTTTGCTTTGAATGACTATCGCATTTGACAATAAAATCTCTCTGCAAACATCTGAAAATGCAAAAGTACTTACTACGGGTTCAAATTGGGATGACGAAAGTCAACAAATAGTTCCCCAGCATAAAGGTGTCACCACAACACACCTTCCCAGCGAGCATAAGGAATCCACGAGCAACAATTTCACTCAATCGAGCAACGTTACATGAGTCTCAAGCGGTAACACTTCATCCCGTGGATATTCTCAATCCTCCCCTCTCCGGTATCCGGACTCGAAACTTGGTCGGATAGTGCATCGGAGGAAACATACACCTTTTATTCCCCGGCGGAGATTACAGGACTCTAGACTCTTCAAGCCGGTCTCTTAGCAACCATCGAATGTTCTCCGGTGAGATCTACACTCGGAATCCCGATGGGCGTCTCTTAAATTTCCTCGTGGGTCTACATACAAGGTCCTCAGCGGATCGCCTCCCGGACTCTCCTCGGGGTCTATATGAGATCTCGACAACGAGCCTCTCAAATCTTTACCTTCCTCAACAACGTCTAGGCCCAAGACTTGGTCGAGATAGTGCATCGGAGGAATCAAGATATCTTTCTTCTCCTTCAAAGCGGGGTTCTCACCTACTCAATTCCCAGGCGAGTCGAAATCTTCAAGCAGAATATCGCATCTTCTTCAAGATGGATATGTTTTGAAATATCACAACATTCATCATTCATACATTTCTCATAAAGTCATAATTCATGCATATGTCATTCATATACCTTGTCATGCATCATACTTTGCATAAGACTAACAAATATTCTATCAAAGTTTTTCTTGATTTCTCAAAAGCAGTGTGACCACCTTTGGCCTGACAGGTCGAGTTAAGCCCGAAGCGGAAAACTATCGAAGACCGCCGCCAAAGCAGGTCGAGATTAAGCCAGCCGCGGAAAACTATCGAAGACCGCCTAAGCAGGTCGAGTTAAGCCCGCGGAAAACTATCCGAACCGACTGGTCGAGTTAAGCCCGACCGGCGGAAAACTATCGAAAGACCACCTCTGGTTATCCTCCGATAACGAGGCAATGGATCAACACCGATGCACAGGGGAAGCTATCACATTCTTGCCAACTACAATTTCCCTCGGAGTAATCAACGAAGATTTATTACGATTATCAACAACTACTGAGTCTAGCGTCGACTCGGTTGCCTTGGATGGCATCTTAAGCCCATCTCCGACTATTTATCAACATGCTTCACTATCGAAATCTGCATATGGTTAAAAATCAATACGGACCAATAACTTCATTCAAAGTGATCACGAAGTCTAACGTCGACTCCTCCGGATGGCATCTTAAGCCGTCTCCTTTCCATTCCAATAACATCTATGAGTCTAACGTCGACTCACCCTCGACATCGACCTTTCTAGATGGCATCTTAAGCCCGTCTCTCAGCTCTCCTATTAACAACCTCGAGTCTAGCGTATGACTCGTTCCCGAAGTCTCCAACTTCTCAAATGGCATCTGTAAGCCCGTTCCGCATCATCCACCAGCGGCGGTGCAAATTTTCGGTGTACTCGGTGTTCAATCATCTTCTACCTCCGGTCCACGAAGAGACAAGCATGTCAATCTAACCCTTCAGTACAAGAAGATTGAGCAGGGGCAGCTGTCATACCCAAAATTTGCCCTCCATCTACTCGAGAGATTTCATACATCCATACTCGAGGATTCCTCGAGAGTTGATCGGACAAACTCTCTCCTGGACAATCAACCCAAACTAGGGTTTGGTATCTCTCAAGTCAAGATGGATTTCCAACATCTCCAATGGTCTTCATGCCTCCTCATATGCTTCAAAGATTCTCCATGTCAAGTTTCAAGCCTCAAAGTCAAGTTTCCTCGAACAATTGCTCGGATGGTTGAAAATCGGGTGTATTGGACAAAAAGTCAAGCTGTGGTCAACATACATCAAAACTTCTAATTTTGGTCAACATCCTCATTTGAAGTTACATTCATCATTTGATCAAGGGTTGATCATGATTCATCAAGAAAACTCAAGATTTGCCCAAAGTCAAACTTTCTAAATTAGGGTTTCTAGATGAAAAGTCAATGAACTTTATTGATCATAACTTTCTCATACTTTCTCAGAAATTTTTCCACCACCTCTTGTTTTGAAGGAAATTCAATTCTCTACAACTTCATGTCTCACAAGAATGTCCAAAAAATGCTTCATTTGAGAGGTATAGCTCAAAACATTACGGTCATTTTCAAAGTCAACAAAAGTCAACTTTTGTTTTGAAGATATTTTGAGCATGGTAACTCCAATTGAGATGAGACCAAAGACATTGGTTAGAGGACTCTTAGAGCTTTCCAAAAGTCAAGAACACTCAAAAATGTGGAAAATTGAGCAAGTTACACCATTTACAAGTTGGGCAATTTTGGAAGAATGCACAAAGAGAGATACTTCAAAAATCAAATCTTTGCAAATGGGCCTACTTTTCTTCATCCTAACTTGTTCCTCAAGCAATTAGGAGTGTCCAAGCCCAAAGCCACGAATTTTTGGTTTATTTTTCTATTTAATTTGTAATTTATTCATTTAAATACAAATTAAATCTTAAAATAAATTATAAAATTGAAATTAATTGCAAAGATTGATTTTATTCTTTCCTTGATGTCAATTAACTCACAAATGCTAGCCAAATCAAATTGAAGCAAAAAGGCAAGATTGGATTGAAATTGATCAAATTTGAAAATTTGATTTTCATGAAAAAATCAAATTTGATTATCATTGATTATTGATCAAATCTTTCCAAATTCAATCTCAAATCCTTCCGATATATATACCTGATGCATATCAATCAAAAGCGAAAAATTGCTCCAGAACCCTAGTTTCAAACTCAAAATTTCGTGTTCTTGAAGCAATTGGCAATCCATCTCTGATAGTTTTCAATCGATTTTAGGGTGTCAAACACATTCCTTGGTACCTCGGGGTGATTCAGATACCTACTTCATCGAAAACCATCGAATCAAGCAATTCCAGTTTGGTTTGTTCTTATTTTCAAAATTCGATTATCCATATTCATGCATTATTAATCATGTTGTTGTTGTTTTGTGTTTAGTGATGTGTTTGCAAACTTTACGGTGCTTTAATTGGATTTCCGTGGCGGGGCGTATATTACCATTGCTAGGGTTTACGATATCGATTTAGGGTTTCACGAAGCAGGAAAAATTGGACCTCGAGACCTATACCATTGCATCGGAATGATTTCTGAATCGAACCATGGCTTTAGAATGTATTTATATTGTGTATCTTGTTTTCCATTTGCGGGGCACTGTGGCGTCGAGTAAAAGCCGGCTAAACTCAAATTCAAATCGGAGAAGGCGATCGTTGGGCGGAGGCGAGGCAAGTGGGAAAGTGACACTGTTATAGCACTCGCTCCGGACTTCAAGCGTGATGTACACATGGCGTAGTGGTCGTGATGTTGGACCTCAAGGTTTGACTTCATGTCCTCGATTCGAATCCCCAGGACCATTTGGTTTTACACTTTTCAAACTCAAATATTTTCCATATTTTCATTATTTTAATATTTTCATCATATTTTAATTCTTTTCTATATTTTATTTAAGCATTAAAATCATCAAAAATATTTTTCTTTTCATTATTTTATAAAACCTTTATTTAATTTATAAAATTAAAAAATATAATTTTTGCATGCATATTTATTTTATTTTTATTTTAGCATTTAAATCATTATAAATTGCATTTTAATTATTAAATCTTTTCCAAAAAATCCCAAAAAATTATTTTAACTTATTTATCTTATTCCCAGCATGCATTAATTTTTCCATATTTAAAATTGCATTTTTTCTAACATTTTCTCTTATTTCAATTTCATCATATTTCCCGATTTTCTTATTCTTTCACAGGTTGCTCCGATTCGGACGTTTTTTCTCTTATCATTTTATTTTTCCAATAATGTAATTGCTCATGGGTTGTAATAGTTAATTAGGCTTTTATTTTCCGTAAGTTTAAATTATGTATCTGCCCCAAAGCCATGTAATAAGTAGGTTTATTTTCCGCTTTTACATTTACATTTTACTTTCCACCCTTATCAATTGCTAGTAATTAGGCGTGTATGGCAAGATAATAATTGGACATAGCTCACACTAATTTCAAGATAAAATATCTGAACTCAACACACTTCTTTCACACACGCACCTTAGGGTAATTCTCTCGATGCCTTTAATTCAAAATGGTCATGTCCCTCGAGCGTAGAGGTATTCTAGCACCGTTGCCTTCCAAACAAATCATCATAGTCCCTTGATACAAAGATCATAAGACCCACGATGTCGCCTCCGAATACATGATCTTGACCCTCGATTGTCGCCTCGAAAATGATGATAGTCCCGAGATGTGCTAGGTACTTCCTACAAGTTGCCTTCTATGACCATCCGATGTCCCTTGAATGTCCGTTTACATCCAGCGAATGGAGCTACCTACTAACTAATGGTATGGCTAGCGCTATTCTAAAGGAATGTAAAGTACAACAAAGCGACCAATTGAGTGGGTAAATAAGTCTCTTAGTTGCTTGCTCTATCAAATGCTTTTCACACTACACTCTCTTTCAAAGTTCAATTTCTTTCAAAAACAAACATTTCCGAACACTTTGTATACATTCTTACATGAATCATTACAAAGTCAAAGCGAAATGCCTTTTCAAAACATTTTGTCAAACACACGAAAGCAATTTTAAAAAGTTATCTAAGAGCAACTAAGAGCCGTAGAATAAGCTGCGGATGAAAAGGGTGCTAATACCTTCCCTTTTCATAACCATTCTCGAACTCAGAATCTAACGAAGGTCTTTTACATTACTTTTACCTTCCCTTAATTGGATAAAAATAAAAGTCGGTGGCGACTCTTGCTATCCGCACATTTGGATACAAAATCCTACAAAGTCGATTCACCGTATCTGGCCTAGGAAAAATAAGGCATCTGGCGAACCAAAGGGTTCGGGCAAAATTAAGATATATACAAAACATGTACACCGACAAATCGAAAACACGAAAAGCGGCTTGGGCAAAAAGGTATCCCGATAGACTGAAAACCCGAAAGGGCGGTCTAGGCAAAAGTTAGGGATTTAAGCGTACGAATATGTCTCGTCCGGATCACCTATCTACAGACTACTACCAACATTCAAGATTCAAATGGCGAAGATCAGTCTACTCACTTTCTATTGACAGCAAGGAGATGAGATAGTTGAAATATATGAGTACTAGCATAGTTGGAACTTAACGAGATTGTTTCCGCATAGCTTTTTACTTCTCTTGTGTACAAACTACTTGGCCATACGCCACATTTCAAATAAATTCAAGTTTCTTTCTCTTTACAATTTTCACTGTTGTTGTTTGCATAAAGTCCAACGTTAAGCTTTGAATGATTATATGCATCGACAATAAAATCTATTCACGAACATCGAAAGTGAACATACAAAAGTAATTGCTACGAGGCTCGGAATTGAGATGACGAAAGTCACCAAAACATTTTCCCATGAGCATGATCCCAGAGGTGTCGCTCACAACAAACCTTCCCAGTAGAGTATCGTTAGTCCCGGCGATGATTCCACTCAACTAAACCATGTAACAACAGATTTCCAAGCGATGTGATTCATCACCAGCGGTATCCCAGTGAATGTCTCTCGATCATCATTTCCCGGCAGCGGATATCGGACACGAAACTTGGTCGGATAGTGCATCGGAGAAACCTACATCTTTATTCCCAGTAGGAGATTTCAGCGGGTTCGGATCCCTAACCGGTCTCTAGCAACTATCAAATACTCTCCGCGAGATTTAGGCAAGATCCCGATCGCGCCTCTAATTCTCCCCAATAGGGTCTATGCACAAGATCCTCAGCAGCGCGTCTCTCGATCTCCACCAGCCTCAACAATATCTAGGCCCGAGACTTGGTCAGATAGTGCATCGGAGGAATCAAGGTTATCTTTCTTCTCAGGATTTCCATCCGTTTCATCCCCAAACAGAAGTCAGAAGTCCTCAGGCAGAGCATCCACATCTTCTTCAAGATGGAAATGTTTTGAAATACCACAACATCTATCATTCATACATTACTCATGGAAGTCATAATATATGCATATGTCATTCATACACCTCGTCATGCATCATACTTTGCATAAGACTAACAATTTTCTATCAGAGTTTCTTTTGTTTTCCCAAGCGGTGAAAATCACTTATAAACAGCGAGTCCGGGATTAATGCACGAGCAGACGGGAAAACTATCTGAAAGATCGCCCTAGTTGTCCTCCGACAACTGGTCCAGGATTAATACCCGAAGCCAGACGGGAAAAATATCTGAAAGACCGCACTAGTTGTCTTGACAAGCGGTCCAAGATAATGCCGGCAGACGGAAAACTATTTGTACGACCACACAAGTTATCCTCCGATAACAGGCATTGGATCAATACCCGAAGCACAACAGGGAAGTTGTCCACATTTTGCCGACTATTATCCTCTCAGAGTAATCAAGACAAAGATTTGTTCTGACTCTCTCTTATTATCAACAGCAACTACAGAGTCTAGCGTACGACTCAGTTGCCTTGGGTGACATCTTAAGCCCATCTCCGACTACTTATCAACATTTCTCCACCTTCAGAATGCTGCATATTTGGTTAAAAAAACCAATACAAACCAATAACTTCATTCAAAGATGAGCACAAAGTCTAACGTACGACTCCCCCCGGATGGCATCTTAAGCCCATCTCCATGCTCCTTCCGCTTCCAGGAACATCTGAGCCAGTGACGCTCCTCCCGCATCGATCTTTCGGATGGCATCTTAAGCCCATCTCACAGTCCTCTATTCAAACAACAATCTCGAGTCTAGCGTCGACTCATTCCCAGTAAAGTCTCCACCTTCTCCAAATGGCATCGTAAGCCCATTCCATGTCATGACCGGACGAGTGCAAATTTTCGGTGTACTCGGTGTTCAATCATCTTCTACCTCCGGTCATGAAAGGCAAGCCGCAATCTAACCCTTCGATTACAAGAAGATTGAGCAGGGGCAGCTGTCATACCCAAAATTTGCCCTCCTACTTCTCAAGACATTTCATACATCCATGCTCAGGATTCCTCGAGGTTGATCGGACAAACCCTCTCTGAACAATCAACCCAAACTAGGGTTTGGAATTCTCGGATCAAGATGGACTTCCAACATCTCCAATGGTCATCAGGCCTCCTCATGCTTCAAAGATTCTCCATGACAAATTTCAAGCCTCATGAGTCAAGTTTCCTCAAACAATTGCTCGGATGGTTGAAAATCGGTTGTATTGGACAAAAGTCAACATGGTCAACATACAGTCAAACTTCATGATTTTTGGTCAACATCCTCATTTTGAAGTTACATTCATCATTTGATCAAGGGTTGATCATGATTCATCAAGAAAACTCAAGATTTGCTCAAAAGTCGAACTTTCAAATTAGGGTTTTTGGTGAAAAGTCAACTGAACTTTGGTGAGCATAACTTCTTCATACTTTCTCGAAATTTTTCCACCTCTCATTTTGAAGGAATTCAATTCTCTACAACTTCATGTATCACAAGAATGTTCAAAAATGCTTCATTTGGAAGGTATGGATCAAAACATTACGGTCCTTTTCAAAGTCAACAAAAGTCAACTTTTGTTTTGGAGATTTATTGAGCATGGAAACTCCAATTGAGATGAAACCAAAGAGGTTGGTTAGAGGACACTTAGAGCTTTCTAAAAAGTCCAAGAACATTCAAAAATATGGAAAATTGAGCAAAATACACCATTGAAGTTGGACATTTTGAACAATTGCACAAGGAGATATTTGTCAAAATCAATTTTTCCAAATGGGCCTATAATTTTATGATCCAAAATTGATCATAATATTATTTGTGACCTATTGATGCCTTGCCATGACCACATTCTATTTTATTGATTTATTTTTGAATTTAAAACCATTTAATTCAAATTTAAATTATATAAAATATGAAAACAAGATATATTTTCAAAAAGTTGGATTTTATCAAACTTGAGGTCCAAGATAGCCCACAATACTTGCCAATTTCGTGCTAGCTTGCATATGGAAGAAAATCAAATTTTCTCCAAAATTTGATTTTATTTGAAAAAATTAAGTGCACATTGAATACCATATCTTTTTCCTTCTTTTGCTCGACATTACACTCTATAAATACCCGACATATTGCGAGAACAAAGCGAAACCTAGCCCTTACAACCCTTACTTTGCTCAAATTTTTCTCAAAATTGTCAAAATTGTGTTCCCTTCTCCGATACTTTCAGCCATCCAAAACCATTCCATTGTGTTCCTGAGGTAATTTGGAGTAAGTATACATCATTGCCCATGGTTGAAACAGCCTGAATCGTGCTCTACACATTCATACATATTCAAAATTTTCTTGATTTTGCATTTTTATTATCTATGTGTTTTTATCGAATCTAACCGTTCTAATGTGTTCATGAGGTTCCATATGATTGATACGGGCCATCGTTTGAGCTTGCGTAAAAATCACGGTTTGCCATAGCTAGGGTTTTCAAAGGTCTTCTTGAATCGGCATGCAGTCGATTCAGCCAAACCAACACCACCATTGAACTCGGAATGGTCGATTTAGGGGATAGGGTACTCTTTTGCCATTTATTTTGTTATTTCGGGTTTGAAGGTTGGCTTGATCGGAGAAGGCAATAGGAGCTAGGACTCCGTGGTTGATATTGAAACGTGAGGCGGCGTGGCGAGTGTTACGATTCGTTCGTTCATAAGCGGATGGGTCCCGTGCGTTGTTGTGTTTGAAATCAATCTCATGACGCGTACACTTATAAACCATTGGTTCGGTTTGAGACACAAAGACACGTTGGTCGATGGTTAAGGCGTTGGTATGAAGATGCTCCCAGGGTCCGAGGTTCGAACACAGACGGGACCAATTCTTTTCTCTTTTGCAAAACTAACTTATATTTTCATATTTTCTATTTTCTTCTTTAATATTTTCCATCAATTTATTTTATCTTTAATATTTTTATCATGCATTTAAAAACACCAAAAGATTTATTTTTGCATAATCATCAGAAAAATGTTTATTTAATTTTAAAATTAAAAATATTATTTTTGCATGCATATTTAATTTAATTCCTAATTAATCATTTAAATGACTTTTAATTGTTTTAAATTATCAAATCAACTCAAAAATTCCCAAAATTTATCTTATCATATTTATGTCATTATTAACACAAAACTTTTCTCATTCAAAATATTTATTTTTACTAACATTTTCCTCTTATGCAATTTTCTTAGTTTTGATTTTGCATATGTTCACATGTTACACCATTTCGGACAATTTTTATTGCTTTTCTTTTCCAATTAAGTAACTGCCTATGGGATGTAATAGTTTAATTAGGACTTTTATTTTCCGCACTTTCAATTATGTACGCCCCAAAGCCATGTAATAGCGTGGACTTTATCTTTCCGCACTTTACATTTCATGATTTACTTTCGCACCCTATAAGCTGCTAGTAATTAGGCGTGTATGTCAAGATAAAATTGGACATAGACCACTCATAATTCAAGATAAAATACGAAATCAACACACTATTTTCACACATGCACCTTAGGGTAATTCTCTCTCGTTGCCTTCAATTCAAATGGTCGAGTCCCTCGAGCGTAGAGGTATTCTAGCACCGTTGCCTTCAAAATAAATCATCATAGTCCCTTCGATACAAAGATCATAGACCCACGATGTCGCCTATGAATACATGATCTTGACCCTCGATTGTAAGCCTCTGAAAAATGATGATAGTCCTTGAATGTGCTAGGATACTTCCTACAAGTTGCTTTCTATGACCATCCAATGTCCCTTCGAATGTCCCTCTTACATCCAACAAATAGGGTTAGCTACCAACTAATGGTATGGATAGCAATATTCTAAAGGAATGTAAAACAACACGAAAACGACCAATTCTGAGTAGGTAATAAGACTTTTAGTTGCTTGCTCTATCAAAATGCTTTTCACACCACACACTTTTGTTAAAGTTCAAACTCTTTTCAAAACGAAACATTTCAGAACACTTTGTATACATTCCTACATGAATCATTACAAATTCAAAGCGAAATTCCTTTTCAAAACATTTTGTCAAACACACAGAAAGCACAATTTTGAAAATGATCTAAGAGCAACTAAGAGCCCGTAGATAACTACGGATGGAAAGGGGTGCTAATACCTTCCTTTTTCATAACCTTCTCCCTTACTCAGAATCTAACGAAGGTCTTTTTCTGTACTTTTTACCTTCCCTTAATTGGATAAAAGAAAAGTCGGTGGCGACTCTTGCTATCCGCACATTTGCGATACAAAAATCTCAAAGTCAGTTCATCGTGTTACAAAGTGTTACAGGTCAGGGATGATGGTTTGTATCATTCATATGAAGTGTATAGATGATGTTTGAATGATAAAATCTCAGTTAGCTCGAGCAAAATGAAAGTTTGGATTTTAAGGCATCATGTGCAAGCTTTGAAATTTTAAAAAGCAATTCTGAGTTTTAGTTGTTCTTGAGTTGATTTTAAGTTTCAAACAAGTTATATTCTGAGTTTAGAACATGTTAGACACCTAAACTTCCTCAGTTTATTACAAGATTTGTAAAAATGCAAAATCCTCAATTTGAACTATGAAACTTGAAATTCAAGAAAGAAAGAGTGAAAGCTTGATTTGCATAGATTTGGTGTAGTTTGAATTTGAGGAAATGACCTCTATTTATAGGCCAAGAAAACTGAATGATTTGGCAAAGATATCATTGAAGGAAACTTGCAACTTGGTTAAGAGGTCATAATGGAATCTTTTGCATTTAATGCAAAAGTTACTTTCTTAACCATGGTTAAGTTTTCTTCTTTGATCCAATCCTCTTTTCAATCATTCAAACTTATATTTATCAGTTACTAGCTGCCTCTAAGTGATGACAAGGCTTCTAGAAGGAGAAGTTGCAAAAAATGTTTTATAATTTTGAAGCATGTACTTGAAATTCCATGGTTTTGGAGCTTTATGTTTCAAAATCAAAAGTATAGCTAGACAAAATGGTTTTGCAAGTTCTTGGACATTTTGGAAAGCTTGTAAGAAGGGCTACAACTTTCATGTTTTGAGTTTTTTCTGAATCCCAATGGAACTATGTGAAAAATTGCCATGAAAGTAGGAAAAAACATGTTTTTTCTAACACTTGAAAATTTTCTAAGTGTTGGAAATTTTGACTTTTTGTTGACTTTTCCAAATTTCTTGATTTTTATGATCATGATGGATCATTTGAAGTGTTTGATGATTGAAAAGTTTGATTTTGAAAAAGTTGACCAAAAGTCAAAGTTTGACTTTTTTGTGCAGATAAATTTTTATCAGATGATCCAGAATTTTGTCTGATGAAAAATGTGAACTTCTGTGATGTTTTGAATCGAAATTAGGTCGAGATGTTGTATTGAAGATATAAAGATCAATCTCGAGCAAATAGGTCATTCATTGAGTAAAAGTCGGTGATTCCCTATCTTGATAAAAACCCTAATTGGTCGATTCTTGATAGATCATGAGAAAAGTTGGAATCGAAGATCAGCGTGATAATTGATTAAGATAAGTCAATTGAGGTGGTGGAAACTCAAACCTAATTGATCACATCTTGAGCAGGATGAAATTTTGAAGAAATCCGATTCGACTTCTAGAAGCCACACGATCTATTACATTACGAGGCTAGTGATGCGGTGATGCAAATGTAAGGTGGTATATTAGGTCAAAATTAGGGTATGAGATGCCCTATTTAAGTTTCTTTAACTTTGAGATATGAAGATGAATATCTTCGTCTTGATAGGTGTGAAGAGACTTAAATATCGAAATCTTAAATTTTGGACCTAAGATACCAAAAATCTGATGATGCAAAATGATTGCAGAAAGTTTACCGGGAGGTATCAAAGATTGATATCACAGAATGATTGTGAGGATGACTCAATCATCTAAGAAAGGAGAATCATTTGTTGGGAAACAAGCAATTTGTTTCATTGGAAAATAGATTCTGATGCGTGAATATCTGTTTCGCTTTGGAAGCGAGGATTATACATCGACCTTGTGACAATGTTTAAGGTAATTGAAAATGATATTACCAATTATCAGCCTTGTGATAGTTTGTGGTAACGAACTCTGAAGATATTACCAATTATCAGCAAAGTGATAACCATAACAAGGTAATTCTTGAGGAATTTATTGAGTATTCAGCTTTGTGAATAATAGACAATGATGGAAACAGATCTCAAATGAGTTTCTATTCTCACAACTACAATCTTGCCAGCAATCTCTTTTTTTTGAGAAGATGCGGGCATTTGGATTGAAAAGACACAGGTTTTCTTTAGACAGAAAGACAACTGTGGGGATTTCTTGAATTTTCATGATTTGGACTCGCTAAGAAGAACAATCGTTTTATGACAAGTTTCAAGATGAAAAGGAAATAAGCAGCTCGATTGACGAGGCTATTGTTTATTGTTTGCAGGTAGATTTTTCTGTGAAATCCAAACCTGAAATGATTAGAGACAAGGTTCTATCCAAGAATGAGCTGGAAATAAAGGGTCAATCAAGACTTTGTTCCCAATGAGGAATGCTCTCAGCTGGGGAACATGATAGAGAAAAGATGTATTTCTCTGCTTGGGGATAATCTACTGGAGAGATGACATACCCACACTTGTTTTTGGGAATAAATGCAACCTAAACAAGTGATGTTGAAGCAAACATTTGAGAAATGCAGGAATGCATTAATGATGTTATTATGTATGAATGATGAATGTTATGAATGTCATATGCATGCTGACGATACTTGACAAGATAACAAAAAGGGGTATTTGGGAATAGGACTACATCACAGTTCAACAAATACTCAGCAAAATCTGCAGCAATGGTGTAGACGTTACTGAAGATGGATCTGAGCTGCATGCTTTTAACCTTTCCGAAAAAGGCATTTCATTGGCAACTTTGTTGGGAATTCTTTTTTGACAAGAATACCGTCCTTTGATGATCTCTTTTTGAGAAAAAGAAGACTTCTTTAGCAGCTGTTTTATCCTTCAGAGATCGAAACACTCATGGAGAAAATTGTTGAAGTTCTTTCTGTGTTCATAGTTCAAAGGAAAATTTCGCTTTTATTTCAAAATTTTGAAGTAAAAAATCATTTAAAACTTTTGTTTTTTTTTAGTTTCAAAAGTGATTTTCATAATAAAAAGCGTTATTTTGCAAAACAGAATAAAGCAAGAATTGCAAACAAATGGGCACAAGACTCAAATTTTATTGATAGAATGGTAATCAGCCAAAGGCGTGATTCCATGGACTATTTACAAAAGTTGGAAATGATAATTTACTGGGAAAAGGCTACATTGAAAGCAATAACCACTATTATCCTAACAACTTTGAATTCAACTGTGCTTGTTGCTTGAAGATTTGATTGAAGAACCGTTGATGGAAGTTTCTTGATTAATGATCTGATGATCGATTACTTTGTCATTTTATCATAATTTTGCATAGATTATTTTTGAGTTTTCAATCTATCGGATAATTTACATTTATTGTCTCTAATTTTGCTGGACCGCCTTTTAGGGTTTCGAGTCCAAGGGCGCTCTTTTTGCCTAAGCCGCCCTTTTCGGTTTTCAACTTACTTGTTCTTTTCTTTTTAGACAAAGTATTTCTTGGCGCATCAGCATTCACGGATCACGGGAGTTCATCACCGTCCGGTTGTGAGAGTCATGCACCTTGAGAAAAGCTTCTTTGACGATGTATGGGCCTTCGTAATTAGGAGTCCATTTGCCCTAGAATCGGTTGAAAAGAGAGAATCTTTTTAAGCGAGTTCACCTACTTGGAATTCACGAGTCGAACCTTTTTGTCGAAGGCTTTCTTCATCCTTCTTTGATATAGTTGTCCATGACCGCAGGCGGTTAGGCATTCTTGATTAAGTTCGGTTGGTTGTATACCTTTGACACCATTCGGCCTCGAGATAACTTAGTTTCCATGAGAACTCTCATTGATGGAATCTCTACTTCTCGAGAACCTTTGCTTCCATGCCGTATACTAGAGAAAAAGGGGTTACCCCTATTGAAGTACGTACTGAAGTACGATACCCATGCAGAGCAAATGGCCGCATTTCGTGCCAGTCTTTGTAGGTGATGACCATCTTCTGGACAATCTTTTTGATGTTCTTGTTGGCAGCTTCAACGGCGCCGTTCATCTTTGGCCGGTAAGGAGATGAGTTATGATGCTCAATCTTGAATTCCTCACATAGTTCTTTCATCATTTTTTTGTTTAAGTTTGATCCATTGTCTGTAATGATCTTACTCGGAACTCCATATCGGCAAATGAGGTTGTTCTTGATGAACCTCACAACCACTTGTCTTGTAACATTGGCGTAAGATGCTGCTTCGACCCATTTGGTGAAGTAATCAATAGCCACTAAAATGAAACGATGTCCGTTGGACGCTTTTGGTTCGATCATCCTAATCACGTCGATGCCCCACATGGAGAAAGGCCACGGAGAGGAGAGAACATTGAGTAGAGTCGGTGGCACATGGATCTTATCTGCGTAGAACTGACACTTGTGACATCTCTTGACGTGTTTACAGCAATCAGATTCCATCGTTATCCAATAGTATCCTGCTCTCAATATCTTTCTGGACATTGCATGCCCATTTGAATGGGTTCCAAAGGACCCTTCATGAACTTCGTGAATTATCATGTCTGCTTCGTGTCTATCCACGCATCTGAGCAAGACCATGTCGAAGTTTCTTTTGTATAGCACATCTTCATTCAGGAAGAAATTTCTAGAAAGCCTCCTTAGAGTTTTCCTATCTTTGTGCGATGCCCCAAGTGGGTACTCCTGAGTTTGAAGGAAACTTTTGATGTCGTGGAACCACGGTTTATCATCGAAGACTACTTCAGTTGCAAACACATATACAGGTCTTTCAAGGCGTCTGATACGGATCTTAGGCATATCGTTCCAATGGTTGACTTTGAACATGGAAGATAGAGTGGCCAAGGCGTCTGCCATTCGATTCTGATCTCGAGGGATATGATGCAGTTCGACTTTGTTGAAGAAAGTCAACAAACGTCTTGCATAATCTCTGTAGGGAATCAAACCAGGGTGATGGGTTTCATACTTGTCTTTGATTTGATTAATCACAAGGGCTGAATCTCCATATATGTCAAGGATCTTGATCCTCAAGTCGATGGCTTCTTCGATACCCATGATACAAGCTTCATATTCTGCGATGTTGTTGGTGCAATTAAATAGTAATCTGGCGGAAAACGGGATATGAGAACCATCGGGAGTAATGATGACTGCCCCGATTCCATTGCCAAAAACGTTAACTTCTCCATCAAAGATTAAGCCCCATCTAGATTCTAGATCAGGACCTTCTTCAGGTAGCGGTTCGTCACAATCTTTCATCTTTAAGTACATAACATCCTCATCAGGGAAGTCGAACTTGAGAGTTGGTATTCGTTGATTGGTTGATAAGCCCAGTGATCGACGAGAATGCTTCCTTTGACCGCTTTTTGAACCGGTCTTGGATGTCATATTGAGATAATAGCATACGCCATCGAGCAATTCTTCTGTTAAAGGCTTTTCAAAGGCGTGCTTGATTGGATCCATTTTGGAGATTAACCAAGTCGTGTGATTGATCGGTGTTGGCGAGACGTTTGAAGCCCACCAAAGCACAACATGTTTTCTCGAGCATGGAGTACGAGTTTCACGATCAGTGAACTTTTTACTCAAGTAGTAAAGGCATGCTCTTTCTTCACGTTTCATCTTGTCCAACCGTGACCCATGGAATCCTCTATGCGGTAAGGTACATGATTAACGGTCTTGCTTCAATTGGAGGAATCGGATTGGAGGTTCGGCGGTATTCCTTGATCTTGTCAAGCGCTTTTGGCAATCTTACATCACACACCTCTTGATTTTTGCGGAGAAGCTTGAATATCGGCCCACATAGCGGTCATTTGAGAGATAAATCGGAGATGTAATTCAACGTCCAAAATCCTCTTACTTGCTTTTGTTTGTGGCGTAGGCATTTTTGAATAGCCTTGACTTTATCGAGGTCAACTTCAATACCTCTTTGGTGACAATGAAACCTAGGAGCTTTCGGATCTTACCCCAAATGTGCATTTGTTAGGATTCAGTAATTTGAAATTTCCTTAGTCATTGAAACAACTAGAGATACTACTATATGTTCTTCTTGATTATCGGACTTTGCTATCATGTCATCCACGTAGACTTGATCTCTTTGTGCATCATGTCATGAAAGAGTAGTCATCGCCCTTTGGTAAGTTGCGCATTCTTTAATCAAGCGACATTACTTTGTAGCAAAAGTGCCCGTGGCGTGATGAAGATGTCTTCTCCATGTCCTCGGAGCCATTCGATCGATTATAGCCAGAGAAACCATCCATGAAGGAAAAGACGTTGAACTTAGCAGTGCTATCCACTAGCATGTCGATATGCGGTAGTGGGAAATCATCTTTTGGACTTGCCTTGTTCAAGTCTCGGTAGTCAACACACATTCTGACCTTTTCGTCCTTCTTTGAGACAGGCACTATGTTGGCTAGCCATTGAGGATATTCAGAGGTGACAAGGAAACCTGCGTCGAGCTGCTTTTGAACCTCCTTTTTGATTTTGTCGGCCATTTCTGGGTGAACTCTTCTCAGTTTTTGTTTAACTGGTGGACACTCCAGTCTTAATGGCAAGTGATGCTCCGCGATGCTGGTATCTAAACCTGGCATGTCTTGGTAGGACCAAGCAAATACATCAACATATTCTTTGAGAAGATCTATCAGTTTTCCCTTGACATTGCTGTCGAGTAGAGCTCCGATGTTTACTTCTTTTTTGTCTTCTTCAGAACCCAAGTTGATTGCTTCCAAAGGCTCTTTGTGAGGTTGAATGATTCTTTCCTCGTGCTTAAGTAGTCGAGAAATCTCATCCGGGATCTCTTCTTCAACTTCTTCCTCGGCGTCGAACACAGGGAATTCAAAGTCGGGATAGAGCATAGAGTTATTGTGTTCAATGGATTTGCCCATCTGCTAATCTGCATATTTGATTTATGTTTGATTAATTAACTCTTCTCTTTTTTTCTTTTCTTTTTTTATAGAAAAAGTTAATGTGAAAGTGTATGCAGATTATTATTATATTTTGATCGTTTGTTTTCATTTGGGTTTTTTAGGATTACCATTTCCAAGAAAAGGGTAAAAATGAAAAACAAACACAAAATGTGGAATCAAAGCAACGCTTTTATTTATGATTCACAATATGAAACAAGGCCCTAAATACAAACTCATTTGCCTTGGGCAAGACAAAGAGAAATTATTTAAAAGCTAAACCCTAGAAAACATCTCTTCGCTTTGGGCGAGGCGAGAGTTCAAAACAAAAGCAAGATAAACTACTTAGAATTATGAACATTAGTCTGAACTTTAACAGGCTTCCAATAGTGGCGAACTCCTTGAAAGTCTAGATACTCTGGTAGTTTTCCATTTGGCTTATTTCTTGAGTAGACTTTGGTCGTTGATCGAACAGGCTTTGAAGACTCTGGACGGTTGACCTTGCCTTTTGTACTGCTGAAGCGATCTTCTTCTGCTTGATTGGCAGGTCGAGGAGCATAATATGCAGCATATGTGCTTTCAAGTGGCATGTATCCTGGATTCTTGGGATGTTCTTTCCAATCTTCTGAGTGGATAGACTCATTGTCTGCGACGCTTTCCAATTCGTTTCCAGAATTGTATTCCTCTTGATCTTCGGTAATTACGTTGATGTAGTGATAGTTAAAATCTGTCTTAACAAACTCTGGGGGTGTGTTAAAGCAGAGATCTTCATTTGGGATCTCAATCTGATGATGAGATCGAGAAGATGTGTATAACTCTTCTGGTTGACTAGGATACTCAAAAGGATCGTCCCATCCAGTTGGTTGGATGTCTTCAATTCTGATTTTTGAGCTTTTAGGTGCAGTGTATTTCACCATGTAGTCAAACTTCCCACTTGGTTCTCCCAAGGTATCCCAAACTTCAGAAGGGATAGGTGGATTTTCATTCTCATTGTTTTGTAGAGACATGCCTTTGAATTGGTCAGTCGGAGGATAGAAAGGCGCGTACGCTTCTTCCTGGGACACATATTCAGAGCTAGTAAGATAAGTGCTCCACTCTTCCAGATCCGGAGAGATCGTCTTCATCACCTTCATTGGTAAGAACGTTAACCTCTTGAAGAACAGGGTTTAAGAAACCCCCACTGTGGAATACTTCTCTGATTGGACGAAGAGCCTCATCCCTTTGATTGTTCTTAGGAAATACTGGAGCAAATCTAAGCCCGGTCTTTGTCTCGTTGTTGACAGGTTTTATTACTTGTCCCCAACCTGCGGCATTACCGTCTTTTACTATCTGTGTTGCTTCTTTGTAAGAGGAGATAGACGATCTGCTTTTGCTTGTAGATTCATCTTCTAACGAAAGTCCTTGGAACTGTGTCCCTTCAACGTCGTCGGCGGTGATGAAAGAAAAGTTGGACAAATGGCTTACTAGTAAAGCTTGTTCACCGATGATGGTTACTAGCTTCCCATTTGCTGTAAACTTCAGTTTCTGGTGGAGAGTGGATGTTACTGCTCCTGCTTCGTGTATCCATGGTCTTCCTAGCAAACAACTGTAAGCAGCTGGCACATCCATGACCTGGAAGGTGATTTGGAAGGTATGCGGACCAATCGTCATTGGAAGGTCGACTTCCCCAATAACAGATTTCCTTGACCCATCAAAGGCTCTTACCACTATATCATTGAATTTCATCGGCGTTCCTTTGTAAGATAAACGAGCAAGAGTCATTTTTGGCATTACATTTAAGGATGAACCGGTATCTACTAGCACGTTGGACAGAGAGTCTGATTGGCAAATCATAGAGATATGCAGGTCCAGGTTGTGATTTTTTCCCTCCTATAGGAGTTCTTCATCACTGAAGCTTAAATTGTTGCAAGCTGTTATGTTGCCTACAATTCCACCAAATTGATCTGTAGTCACATCGTGATCTACGTAAGCTTGATCTAGCACTTTCATCAAAGCTTCTCGGTGGGCTTCGGAATTCAGAAGGAAGTAGAGATAGTATCGAAATTTTGGAGGGAGTCTGCATTAGCTGATCCACAACTCTGTACTCGCTTTTCTTGATTAGCCTTAGAATCTCATCGAAATCTGAGTTGACGTTGGTTCCATCAGGCGGACCAACACTTATGTTTGAATTACCAACAGGAATCCCCATGGGATTCTTGGGAGGTGTATTAACTGGATTTTGTCCAACAACGAGAACAACGGGTTGCTTTGGTGGTAACGGGGTATACACACGTCCACTTCGCGTCACTCATCCGATTTCAGTGATGTTAACAATAGCTGAAAGAGTTGGTATGGGTTTTCCTTTCCCGTCTTCTATCATAGTTGCACTATATTGATAGGGAATTGCTTTGTCAGAGTTGTAAGGAACAAGACCAGGTAAACAGATCACCAAAGGAGATTCTGGGACTTTTGGACCGTTGTACTTGACTTCTACACACTTGGGCACATTGAAGCAGGGGATAATGACGTTTACTTGAATTTCAGTTGATATCGAGACTAAAAGCTCATGCGGATAATGCCCTACCATATTCACTTCATAATCGTTTCTGTTTCTGAAGATCTGAATATCACCAATGTCTATTAATCGTTGAATGTCTGCTCTCACAGTTGGACATCCTCGAAGATCCCTGAAGCAGATTCTGCAGGCTATGTAATTATGTTTAGCGAAGGCGCCCATTGTACTGTATGTATCATGGAGTTGTACCAAGCTTTCTCTTATCACACTTATGTCAGTGACAAGATATCGATCTGTATTCCTTAGTATCGATCGGTATGTCCACTATGATTGGGAAGTGGATTTGCTTGTACATTTGGATTTGTGTCCCTGAAGGAGAGAAGATTAGACCTCACTAACCTTTGTACTTTGGCTTTCAGTGCTATGCAATGCTCGAGATCATGACCCGGTGCCCCTTGATGAAAAGGGCAAGACACATCTGCTTTGTACCACCATAGTAATTTATGCAGTACGGGGCGGTGACCTTTGCAGAATTCCTTTCTATTAATGCAGGATATAATTAGTGTATGTTATCGAATTGGATCAAACTGCGAGACCGAGGTGCAGTTCGATTGTTGAATGGTTGAGCTGTTGTCGAAATTGAGTTTCTTTGGAATTGCGGGTAATACCCACATTTGAACTTACATTAACAATGGTGTTATTGGCTACTGTTGTCGGCGACATTTTTCCTTGGTTTCCCTTGGGATGTCATTCCTATGTCATGTTCTTTTTTCTTCGAGAGACTGGTTCCAACCCTCTTGGTTACGCTTGAAGACCTTGTTTCTCGGTTAGGCGTCTGTTCGGACTCCTTCTTCTCGCATCCCATACTTACTATTTGGTGAAATCTCCGGGCGCTAGCGATCATCGTTAAATAGTAAAATGGGCCAAGAGTATTCGGAAAACCTTGGTCATTTCTTTCTCCTCTAACAGCGGATTGACTTGGGCAACAATTTCCCTCCAACGTTGGGCGTATTCTTTGAACGTCTCTTTTTCGAGGCATAGGCGGGTGATATCGATCTGGAGCCATGTCCAAATTAAATTTGTCTTGTTGAATGAAACCGCCTAAGTCATTAAGCGTTTGGATATTTGCACTATCTAGTCCATGTACCATTTCGATGCGCACGGTGAGGCTATCTTGGAAATAGTGAATTAGCAATTGGTGATTGTCATTGTCGTAGACATTTTCTAGCGTACATCGTAAGATGACTCTGCGGGCAGGAATTTCCTTTATACTTTTCAAAGTCAGGGACTTTGAACTTCGCGGGTATCCTTACACGAGAACTAGGCATAGATCGTGGGCATTCTTCCCAAACAATTCCTTCCCACAGATTGTTTTGATCTTAAGCTACATCTTATGGAATTGTTCCTGGAGATTCTCCATCGGCCACGTTAGTGTTATCGCTGGGTTATGATAGACTTCTTCGTCCGATGGCGTGAACTAGAAGTTTGTCATGATCGGTTGAGAAACCGTCATAGTGACTTGAAATGTTACTCAATCTTGTGGAGTAAATCTTTGAGTTACGTAAAGTAGGGACCTCAAGCGTGGTTGCTGAACTTGAAGTGGGTTGGCGAAATCAATGCGAAATTGAAAGGCATGCCCATGGATAACCTTACGGCATAAGAGAGAGGATTCTGCACGGTTGAAACTGGAGTAGTAGTGATCTCTGAAATCGTCGCTTGATTTTAACTGCTTAATGTTGCTTGCTGACTTTGCATAGTTGCTAACGAGCTTACAAAAGAAGCGAGTCTCTCCACCACTTCCTGAAGTGTCATCACTGTGCTACGAAGCTCAACATTTTCTTGTTCAAAACCCTCCATTATTTTCCATCTCTTTGAACGAGTATTGTATGTGTGAGCTGACTGTGAGCGTAGTCGAGAAACTCTAAGACGCGACAGCTTGACGATCTTTCTCTCTCTCTCTCTCTCTGGAGAAAAAAAATTCCAAAAGATAAGACTCTAAACAACAAACTCGATATGCAAAGTATGATGCATAATTATGAATGTAAAGAGAAAAGAATTTCCAAAGAATTTATACTAAAAGAGAAATTTCTAGCAAATATTTGGATGGAAAACACTTATTTTATTAATTATTGAAAGAAGATTACAACAATTGTTTGTTTTTGAGCATAGCTCTTACAATGATAAAATAAATGATAAAGCTAAAGCTAAACTAATTAAACGTCCTCGTCGGATGAAGAACCAAAGGCTTGATGTAGCTTCAACTTCAAGATCTCTTTCCCATAGTGAGATTTCAGCTCAGCTTTCTCGGCTTTAAGCTTGTTGATGACTTTCTTCCATTCGTCAGGAGCAGGATTGCTGGTTGTCATTTCCTCAAGCTTTCTTTTTCTTTCTTTGATGTATCTTTTGATCGCGTTATCTTTCTGACGAATCTTCTCATCTTTCTCCATGAGCCATTCATCTTGGAAGTAGAGAGTCTTTTCATGATCTTTGACCTGTTTTTTAAGCTTTTCGTTTTTGAGGTCAGTCTTAAAGAACTTGTCTTCCAAAGCCTCTTTCTCTAGCCTCATCTTGGCCAAAGCTTCTTGGTATTCTCCCATAGTTTCGACGGGAAAAGTGGTTGATTTGGACGCTACTGAGAACATGGGTTCTTCATAAGCATAAGGCATTCGGAATTCCCTCGCTCTTTTCTTCACCCAAGAAGTGTAGATTTCCATGGCTACACAATTCCTTGCATTACCCTTTTCTTTCCTTTGGATGTGATGCCAAGCTCTTATCATTCTGGATTTTAAACCTTGGGAATCTTCCCCTTCATGATAGAAGTAGCTTTCCACCGTAAAACCAAGGGGTTTACTAGAGTTTGCATACCCGAGTTGACGTCTCGCCAAGAATAGGTTGTAGTTGATTCCTCCTTTCGTACTGATGAGAGGTACGTTGGCAAATTCTCCACAGCTTTCAATGATTTCCATCTCATTGTTTGTCAAGGTATACCAATGGATATTGTTGTCGTTTTGAGAAGATAGGAGATTTAGGCAAGTGTGAGACAATCCATTTGGTATGACATCCATCATGATTAATCGTGTCACTGGGAGCAGTTTCCAATCGATGGCGTTGATATCAACGAAACTCGGGACGTTGGTCCATAGATGAGTAAAGCTAAAAGCTTCTACCATTGGGAACTTTGAAGTTAGTCCTAAGAGTTTTCCTTTGGTAGTTAGGTTTTGTCTATCTCGATTTCTTTAAGTGAGTCATTGTTTCAATGATGGTGACTTAGGAATGGCTTCAAACCATTGAAAGGCACCTTATCGATCTTGAGATACCTAGGATGTGCGCGTACTCTTCCAAAGTAGGCATCAATGATAGTCGAGGAAAGTGAAGCAATGATAAATGGATCGTAAAGCGAGCGAATGTTTTGAGAAGTCCTTCATCAACGTTAGTGTTCGGGATGATTAAAAGAGTTCTACGTTTTCAAATCGAGGATCTTCTACCAAGGATGCTAACTCTTTTAACTTTCCTACATCGAAATTCTAAAGCGTATTTCTTAGTGAATCTTCCTCTGACGTCCATCACTCTAACCTAAAATATTTACAAAGAAAAATATCTAAATTCTTTGGAAATGGGAAGAGAAATGAAGTTTTTGAATGAATGAATGAATGAATGCCACAAAGATTCAAACATGGTTAGTGGTTATACACATGGTCAAGCATTTGAAGTCACGAGCATGAGGCCAACGATAAGAACCAAGCGTGGGTAAGTTCTAAGGGCTTATTCATACGTGAAGCAGGTTCTACGATATCTGAGTTCAACGCTTCTCTTTGAAATATTATCAATTTGTTGAATACTCAAGTCCAATAATATTTTTCAAGAAAACTACTTTGATCGTAGTCTCGCATGACAACTATTCTAAGCTTACGCTGAATAGTTTACGCACTACATCCTAAATAGCCGGATGGGTTATGTGTTCTGACCACTCGACCGTAAGTTCTCTCGACAAAATATCTTCGCAAATACTTGCTAAACACAAATACTCCCAAGAAACCTCCACTGAGAGAGGGATCTCAAATTAACTTAGTAAGTACTGAGACTTCCCACAAGTTAATAGGACTATACCCCCACCTAGATCTTAAAATGTTTCTTAAATCCGGGTTAGGATTTCTTTCCATCAGATGAAATCGCGAAACACACAATAAAGAAAAGCAAACATATGCACATATGAAAGCTTAACCCCTTTTTTTTCTTTTTGAAAACAAAAAAGCTTGGTGCTCTTTGGAAGAGTCACAAAAAATTTGTTTTTTTGAAAATAAGAGTTTAGTGTACTCCCAGTGAGTCGCCATTTTTTTCGCGTTAAAAGTGGCGAGAATCGAATATGAATTCGAATCTCTGGCTCGAAACGATTTACTCTTTTGATTTGTTTATAAAGATGTCGCGAGCATCAAGCTTTATTATCTCCAACACAAGAAAAATGATTATGAAAAAGGGGAAAGCTGCTACCCTCAATTGATTTGATATGCATTACGACTAGCGCGAACTAGACGCAACGCATTGGGAGATTCCAAGGGGTTTGTTATATAAAGGGAATAGATGGAGCACCCTAAATATATATAGTTATCTATAGCTTTATATATGAATATGTTTGATATGTTTGTGTGTTTTAAATTGTTATTTCTATGATTGGGAAAGTTTCTCCTTTGGATTTTAAGAAACGGTAGATTATGTGGGATCCTAGGTTTTGTTATTATTGTGCTCGCAAAGATCATTGGGATCTTCTGCATACGTATCCCTTAATGGGAATCAGAGCATTTGTAGCTCGGATCTAAAGGGAGCTATGGTTTGTTTGGTTTGAGGGAGGAAGAAATTTGCTCGCCAAGGATGAGACCTTCTGCCTACGTATTCTCAAAAGGATGTTGAGAAAGTCAGAGCAATCGTAGTTCCCACTTATGCTAGTGGAAGCAACGGAATGTTATTAAGAGACAAAGACGAATGTCATCTTAATGAAAAATGTATCTAATCTATTTCATCACATACATTTTGAAGGTCTGATTAACTGAATCTTTCATTGTAAGTTATAGGTGTTTTGCTTGAGTGTACAAGCGTTACCACTTACGAGTTTAAGAAAGATGTTTGAAAAATGATTGAATCTTTTAATTATAAGCATTGGGTGTTTTGCTTGAGTGTACAAGCGTTACCACTTACGATTAAGAGATGTTTTTTTGTTTGAAAAGAGTTTAAAAAAGTTTTTGATTGTATGTGATATGATAGATGAGATACTTCTTCCATAGAGATGATAAACGTCTAAATCTCGAGGAGAAATTGATTGGATTAGGGGGATACTTTTAAGAAGCCCATGGGTCCTTGTATTGTAAGCCCAAGAGAAGGCATTCCGAGGGTCATCGAGGGTCCTTGTATGAAGCTCAAGAGGAAGCTATAGGGTATGGCTGGCTTTGGCTTTAAGAGTGGTTTCACCGGGAAACCATCCTCTTAGGATTTAAGAGTGATTTCACCGGGAAATCATACTCTCAGGGTTCTATCCTAGCGCGGGTGATTCTTTGTATTGGAAGCCCAATAGGAGGCTGTTAAGAGATTTCCTGGTCTCTTTCTTGTTTGATGCCCAAGAGAAGGCTAAACTCAATGAGGAGTTCTTTTGAACGAAGCCCAAGAGGAGGCTGACTCAACAGGGTAGTGTTGTCTTATATGAAGCCAAAGTGGAGGCTAAACTCAGATGAATGAGTTTTCTTATATGAAGCCTAAGAGGAGGCTGAACTCAGATGAATGAGTTATCTTTTACAAAGCCCAAGAGGAGGTTATCTCTGCAGGGGACCTAATTGTTAGACTAGTTGTTATGTTATAACTAGACAGTTATATAAACAAGTGTATAAAGTCTATTCACAGGAGTTTATGAAGGAAATATAAACAAGTGTATAAAATGTACGTTTAAAGCAAGTGTGACTTGATTATTTACGAGTTTTGAATGTGTACAAGGAAATGAATATGTACACGAATGGGTGTTTATGTACAAGGAAATGAATATGTACATAGGAGGGTTGGGACTTACACCGTGAGGGAGGCCCATTGGTTTTAAGTGAAGTTCCACCGGGAATAATTCCTCTCTTGATACCAATAGATTGGTGTATAAACAAGCGAATAAACGAACGAAAGTTTGCTATACTAGAATATTTACAAAGATATTTGTATTATGTACAAGTAAAATTGATATGTACATAAAAAGAATTGGGACTTACACCGTAAGGGAGGCCCACGATCGATTAAGAAATTCGAGGAAAAACGGGTTCGGTTTTATCTTCAAATCGGATCAATCATGGAAAAAAAGTGTGTAAGTTTAATGAAATGCTTTGAAAAGGTTTTGAAAGATGAAATATATTCACAAGAAGTTTGAAAAAGTTTCGAGTTTCGAAAGTTTTGCAAGAAACATCTTTGAAAAGTACTTAAGAATACTTTAAAATGTCTCGTTTTCGGCTTAATGAAAATATAATCAAAAGAAAATATTTTTGGATTTTTTTGACATCATCATAAAATAGGTATATTAAATGACAAGTGTGTAAAAAATCATCTCAAAATGAGAAGTTTTGATTGGTTTTTGAAAGTATTGAAGTTTGATAAAAAAATGTGAAGAAAGGAAAAAAAAAAGTGACAAAATGGTCCCAAGGAGATTCGACCCCGGGACCATTGGGCAAGGCAAGGCAAAGGACTAAGAGTGAGCTAGCAACCGCTGGGGCGGTAATATATCCGTTCATATAACTTACTTCATTTAATTATATTATAAAATGAAAATTTGAATTTCTGAAAAACAAAAACACGCGCGAACTTGTTCTTCATCTTCTCCAATCTTCATCCAATCCTAGATTCTTTGTTTCTTGATGAAAATGAAAGTTATAAACATCAAACTTGCTCGAAATTTAACCAGGAACATGATGGTGGTGGTTAATTTCATTTATTTTCAGTTTTAAATGATTAATTTTTCTCAGAACACGAAGAACCCTAATTCTTAAATTCAATATGAAATCGTGTATAGCCATGGAATTAAGCAATTGATTGAGGGTTAAGGATCAGTGAAGGTGCAGAAACAAAACGGCCAAGCGTTTTTTGAACTGGAATGCATGAATCATAGAGTTCGAAGTATGAGTGACTTACCTCTTCAAACTGAAATGGAAATCCTTCTTAGAGTGTTTCCAGTTGTTGTTTGATGATGGCTATAGCACCACTGAACCTTATGGAAGGTGTTTGATCACTATGCTTGCTTTGAAATGGTCTGAACTACTCCACCCAAGTCCAACTGCATATGCTTGATGTAAACTTCAAATTCGTGGTTAGAGGTGTTACAGGTCAGGGATGATGGTTTGTATCATTCATATGAAGTGTATAGATGATGTTTGAATGATAAAATCTCAGTTAGCTCGAGCAAAATGAAAGTTTGGATGTTAAGGCATCATGTGCAAGCTTTGAAATTTTGAAAAGAAATTCTGAGTTTTAGTTGTTCTTGAGTTGATTTTAAGTTTCAAACAAGTTATATTCTGAGTTCAGAACATGTTAGACACCTAAACTTCCTCAGTTTATTACAAGATTTGTAAAAATGCAAAATCCTCAATTTGAACTATGAAACTTGAAATTCAAGAAAGAAAGAGTGAAAGCTTGATTTGCATAGCTTTGGTGTAGTTTGAATTTGAGGAAATGACCTCTATTTATAGGCCAAGAAAACTGAATGATTTGGCAAAGATAGCATTGAAGGAAACTTGCAACTTGGTTAAGAGGTCATAATGGAATCTTTTGCATTTAATGCAAAAGTTACTTTCTTTAACCATGGTTAAGTTTTCTTCTTTGATCCAATCCTCTTTTCAATCATTCAAACTGATATTTATCAGTTACTAGCTGCCTCTAAGTGATGACAAGGCTTCTAGAAGGAGAAGTTGCAAAAAATGACTTATAATTTTGAAGCATGTACTTGAAATTCCATGGTTTTGGAGCTTTATGTTTCAAAATCAAAAGTATAGATAGACAAAATGGTTTTGCAAGTTCTTGAACATTTTGGAAAGCTTTTAAGAAGGGCTACAACTTTCATGTTTTGAGTTTTTTCTGAATCCCAATGGAACTATGTGAAAAATTGCCATGAAAGTAGGGAAAAACATGTTTTTCCAACACTTGAAAATTTTCTAAATGTTGGAAATTTTGACTTTTTGTTGACTTTTCCAAATTTCTTGATTTTTTATGATCATGATGGATCATTTGAAGTGTTTTGATGATTGAAAAAGTTGACCAAAAGTCAAAGTTTGACTTTTCTGTGCAGATGAATTTTTATCAGATGATCTAGAATTTTGTCTGATGAAAAATGTGAACTTCTGTGATGTTTTGAATCAAGAAATTAGGTCAAGATGTTGTATTGAAGATATAAAGATCAATATCCAAGCAAATAGGTCATTCATTGAGGAAAAAAGTCAGTGATTCCCTATCTTCGATAAAAACCCTAATTGGTCGATTCTTGATAGATCATGAGAAAAAGTTGGGAATCTGAAGATCAACTGTTGATAATTGATTAAGATAAGTCAATTGAGGTGAGTGGAAACTCAAACCCTAATTGATCACATCTTGAACAGATGAAATTTTGAAGAAACCCTGATTCTGACTTCTAGAAGCCACCCCGATCTATTCTGTTCTGAACTGTTAGTGATGTAGTGATGCAAATGTAAGGTGGTATATTAGGTCAAAAATTGGGGTATGACACTTCCCTCATCTCGAGGACCTCATAGATCGCAGGGATGACAAGACCACCTCAACCGATTCCAATGATGCTGGTGATCAAGATCCCCTCTTGGATAACCAGAAATCCAAGAACCAAGCTGACGACCCAGTCATCACTCATTCCTCGGCACCATTGTCGACCAACACGGACCCAACATTAACTGCGATCCTGTCCGCCCTCAATCATACAACAACCTCCTCCTCCAACAAGGTCAACGCATCGAGGCCCTGGAAAAGAACCGTCCCCCATCTCCACCTCAGAGATCCAAGACGACCACCTCCCGCAGCCCCTTACTTAGAAGACCTGCTCGAGTCAGGCTTACTCCGATCGATCTTTCCTGAAAAATAGGGGACACACCCCTCCCCAAAAAAATCGGGGATCTCCTTCACACAAAAAAGACAAAGAATGAACCACATCACTCCCTTGATCATTCTCCGTCGCCCAAGTCAGGACAGGAGAGATACCTCACTCCCCATCACAGAAGAAAAAACCATTTTGTCTCCCTCTCCCCCGACCAGAGCGATGAAGACGAGCACCATGGACCCTTATTTTGGGCTATCATAGACATTCTTATTTTGTCCAGTATGGAAAAACCTCTTAGGCTCGGACAGTACAACGGCACCACCGACCCGAACGAGCACATAGAGAACATTGATGCCCTTCTCGATTACCATGGAGTACGAGGAGCCATCAAGTGCCGCCTTTTCCCCACGACCCTAAGAAAATGAGCTATAACATGGTACAAAAGCCTTCCTGATGGGTCGATTACATCTTGGAAGCACCTGGGAAGATTATTTTCCAGACACTTCACTGCTTCCCGACGACATCCTAAGTCGGAGCCCTCCCTAGAGGCCATCATCTAAGGTAAAGAAGAATCTCTCAGAGCCTACATCGAGAGGTTCAATAAAGAAGCCGAATCTGCAAATAGAGTCATATTGCACAGACTCAGACGGAGGCTTGACGAATCGAAGAACTACATAACGTGCTTTGGGCCTGTCGTACTACACTCACTCGTCCATCGGGGAAACCCCATTCCGATTAGAATATGGAATCGAGGCCTTCATCCCAATAGAGATTTCCGAGCCATCGAGAAGAACCGAATCTACACTCAACGAGAAGATGAATGATTAGTCCTTAAGAGAGGAACTCGACCTGGTCGAGGAGATAACAACGGGGGATACCCTGAGAGAAACATCACTCAAACAAATAATACCCTTCGTTATGACTCCAAAGTCATCCCTCACGAATTTCACGTCGGAAGCTTAGTCCTTAAACGAAACCTTAAAAGCTCCACTGAGGGAAAACTCGCAGCAAAATGGGAACGCCCCTACCATGTTTACGCCAAAACAAGAACTGGGGACAACTACTTAGAAAATATTCAAGGGGAACAACTTGCTCGATCATGGAACGCCGAGAAACTTAAACAATATTATAGTTAAAGCACGTACAGTCGGCACACCTCTAGAAATCACCCAGATGTCTATAGCTCGACATCAAACGCTCGTCCCGGTATGAGTGATGCATGATATCATGGCACTAAAGAGATACCCGCTCTAATCAAACGACGAGCTAGATCTCCTCCCGGACGTGGGGGACTCAAACGAGCCCCGTTGTCTAATTACCTTGCCTAGTAGAACACCCAACTCGCGATGGGACGTTCACACCACCAACCTCAGGCCTTAATGAAAGCTTGATCTTCGGACCAAGTCTAGAAAACAAATTGACCCCCTTATGTTAGTTTCCCCACACTAGCGAATAACATACCCAACAAACTAGCATTCCCCCCAAACGATGAATATCGCATCAAACAAGCATGTCCCAATCAACAAGTATCACAAACATACAACAAAACGATAAACAGAAAATTTTAAAATTACGTTAACAATCACGAGGGTCGAATTTGTCCTAGAGTTACAAAGGGGACTCCACCCCAACAAAACAAATATTAAAATGACCACGAAGGTCGAAATTATCATTGCATAAAACGGGTTATATGTGCATAAAATCTACTATCTGGGCTATGAGCGGTAAAAAGATACCAAGGTGGGATTACAAGCTGATAACCGGGAAGCACCTAGGCGAGATCCCAATATCAGAGCCGGGTATTTAGGCCGGACATGTTGGTCGTATGTCAGCAGCCTAACTGTGCTAGCTGAGTAGTGTCAGGCTAGGTTAGGTGTAGTTATAAAGTTCAATAGATGACAATTATAGACGTTACAAGCGTTACAAGCATTATGGGCGGTTACAATGTAATACGGTGAACTGACTTTGAGAATTTGTTTTGCTTTTGATCGCAAAAATGTTACGGATAGCAAGAGTCGCCACCGACTTTTCTTTTATCCATTTAAAGGAAGGTGAACAGAACAGGAAAAGACCTTCGTTAGATTCTGAGTAAGGGAGAAGGTTATGAAAAGGGAAGGTATTAGCACCCATTTCCATCTGTAGTTATCTACGGGCTCTTAGTTGCTTCTAGCTCATCTTTTAAAAATTGTTTTCTGTGTGTTTGACAAAAATGTTTTGAAAAGGAATTTCGCTTTAACTTTGTAATGATTCATGTAGGAATGTGTACAAAGTGTTCGGAAATGTTTTGTTTTTGAAAAGAGTTTGAACTTTGACAAAAGTGTGAGGTGTGAAAAGTATTTTGTTTGAGCAAGCAACTGAAAGTCTTATTACCTACTCAGAATGGTCGTTTTCGTGTTGTTTTTCGTTCCTTTAGAATATTGCTATCCATACCATTAGTTGGTAGGTAACCCTATTCGTTGGATGTAGAAGGGACATTTGAAGGGACATCGGATAGTCATAGAAGGCAACTTGTAGGAAGTATCTTAGCACATTCGAAGGGACGATCATCACTTTTCGTAGGCAACAATCGAGGGACGAGATCATGTATTCGTAGGCGACATCGTGGGTCTATGATCTTTGTATCGAAGGGACTGTGATGATATATTTGTAGGCAACGGTGCTAGGATACCTCTACGTTCGAGGGGACTTGACCGTTTAATCGAAAGGCAACGAGAGAGAATTACCCTAAGGGGTGCATGTGTGGAAAGAGTGTGTCGAATTCAGATATGTTATCTTGCAATTAGAAGTGATCTATGTTGTTTTTATCTTGCCATACACGCCTAGTTACTAGCAGTTTATAGGGTGCGGAAAATAAATTGCGGAAAGTAAAGTGCGGAAATAAAGTCCTACGCTATTACATGGCTTTGGGGCAGTTACATAATAGGAGTGCGGAAAGTAAAAGTCCTAATTAAACTATTACATTCCATGAGCAGTTACATAATATTGAAAAGAAAAGCGAGAAAAATAGTCCGAACCATTACAACCTGTGAGCAGATACATAATCGGAAAATATAAGAAATTCGCATAAGAAAAAAATGTTGGTAAAAATAAGGTTTTTTGAATGAGGAAAAAGATTTTTAGTTAGTCATGCTGATTAGATGATATAGAATTTTTTTGGGAATTCTCTGGATCGTTTTTGATAATTAAAAGCAATTAAAAGTCAAATTAATGGTTAATTAGTAATTAATTAAAATATGCATGCAAAAATATTAATTTTAATGTCAAAAATTAAATAAGTATTTTTCTGATTAAAATACAAAAGGAAAATATTTTTGGTGATTTTTAAACACATGAGAAAAATATTAAAAGATAAATTAAATTAAGAGAAAATATTAAGAAAAGAAATAAGAAAAGAGTTAGTTTTTCCAAGTTGTAAAAAATAATGTCATGGCCAGGGATCAAACCAAGGACGTCCAAGGAAAACACGCGTTGCCTTCACCACTGAGCCAAACTACATTTGGTGTTAGGATAATGAAACAAAAACATTTTAAACGGATTTGAATTCTGAGAATCAGAAAACGCGCGAAGAACTTCGTCTTCTTCATTTGAATTTTTAAACAGTTAGCGTCGGCTTGGTTCGACGTTATAGCCCCTGCAAAATTCAAAAATCAAGCACAAGCAATATAAATACAATATGAAGCCATGATTCGACTCAGTTTCATCTCCTGATCAAGAATGTATCATTAGTTTTGGCCAATTTTTTCTAAATCGAAGGATCCCAAATCGAAACTCATAAAACCTAACAATGGCACATCACGATTCCTGCACTTAAAACTCAATTAAACAACCCAGATAGCTTGCAAATAACATCATGAACACGAATATATAATCAAAATAAGTTTAAAATGCATGTAAGTAATCATAATAGTACTACCATGATATTATGATTATAATGGTTTATGAATTTTAATAAGGAATAGTTTCTTCCTAATTAAAAATAAAATTTATTTTATTTTATATTTTCTACTTATTTTTTATAAATTATAACTTTTTTATATAAAAAAATTAAATAGTATAAATTTTATAGTAAATTTTTAAATTATATTCTATTCATTTAAATTATATTCTATTCAAATAGTATCAATTTTATTGTAAATTTTTAATAGTAAATATAAATAGTACTACTCACTGATCAAATTTTTAATAGTGAATATTATTTTAAATATAAATAGTACTAATTAAAAAAAATTATTTTTCCATTGTAGATTCACGTGTTACTTATTTTTTTCTTAATTTGACATTACCTGTAAATATATATGGAATTTATTATCCATGTGAGAGAATTTATTTTTGTAAAATGTATGACATTGATTAGATATATATATATATATATATATATATATATATATATATATATATATATATATATATATATATATATGGAATGATTGGTCTTGTAAAAAGGAAATATTTTACCATGTTTCTTTTTAATAGCCCTTAGATTTTAAATAAATCAAAGGCTATAAATGAGTGTAATACTTGGTGTAACTAATTGGTGTAATTTGATCCTCCTTTTATATATATATATATATATATATATATATATATATATATATATATATATATATATATATATATATATATATATATATATATATATATATATATATATATATATATATATATATATATATATATATATATATATATATATATATATATATATATATATATATATATATATATATATACACACTGCTCATGGGAAAGAAAACCAATAATGAAGCATTTTTAAGAGGGTCTGACATAGCTTATTGTCATAGATGATTTTTTAAATCTAATTATGCTGATATCAAAATAAGTGAAAATGATTTTTATAAAGAGTTGTGTCCGGCTTAGGTGTGCTTTTTTTGGGAGCTATCATATATTTTCTACAGGAAACTATCTTATCAAAATAGAAGTTACCTTTGGATGCATAGACTTATTAATCTACTGTGTAGCTTGAAATATTATCTTTCTAAGACACTTCTTATAATATCCTGATGCATGATCATATCTTGATGATGATTGGGGCTGCACCCACGAAGGTGTAATTGGAACGGATTGTTTGAACATATGTTGCTACAAATCACATCTCGATGAAGCATACCTAAGTTCTACATGACGATTTTGACGTGGCAGAGAGAAAGTTATGATTGTCCAAAGAGAGATTAAGATAAGTAATTTGCATTTATAAGTTATTTTCTATCTCGTACGTACGGGTAATATCACTCCAGTTCATTGTGAAATAATTTAAAACTGATATTATTTGCTTGACTTTCGTTAAATATATTAACCAATCAAGAGAATGAAAATAAGCGTAACTAACTTGCTTGTGAAGTAGTTAGAAAGTTGTTACATGTTAGTTACTATACAAGTCACTTTCTTGTAATGCAAGTAATCAATGAAGTAGTTATTCTTTTGCTTCATTCTCTTCATGATTCTTTCTTCTTTCTTGATGAGTATTACCATAGCTAATATGGTATCAGACGCATTGTGATACTCATCTTCTTCCTCCTTTATCTTCTTCTTCTTCTTCTTTAATCGCGCCACCATGCCACCTCGCATTCCGCCGCGTGTTACCAACACTGATGTCGATTCAATCTACTACATACATCCTAGCGAAGGTCCTCATTCGATCAATATTGTTCCTCAGTTGAATGGATCGAATTACCTTGCTTGGTCTCGATCTATGCAACGTTCTCTTGGTGCGAAGAACAAACTTGCTTTCATTGATGGTTCAGTTCTGATCCCTGCCATTGATGATCTCAATCGTTCCGCTTGGGAACGATGCAACTACCTCATTCATTCTTAGATCTTGAATTCTGTTACTACTCCAATTTCTCAAACGATCGTGTTTCTTGAAAATGCCATTGATACTTGGCATGATCTCAAGGAACGCTTTGCTACAGTTGATAGAGTTCGTGTATCTAATCTTCGAATGGAACTTAACAATCTCAAGCAGGGTTCTCAGTCTGTTCTCGATTACTTCACTACCATGCGAGGCTTATGGGAGGAACTCAATTCCTATCGTCCGATTCCATCTTGCACATGTCCTCAGCAATGTAGATGTGTTGTTATGCGCGCTGCTCGTGAATCTCGTCTTGAGGATCAAGTAATTCAATTTGTCACAGGTTTGAATGAAAGATTTCCAGTAGTTAGAACACAAATTTTGTTGATGGATCCTCTTCCTAGCATTAACAGAATTTACTCTATGGTCATTCAAGAGGAGAGTAATTCTGTAGCTTTATTGCCTAAACCTGTTGACAATGTCACATCTGAAGAAAGCATTTCTCTTGCTAATACCTCAGATTCTAGATATAATCATGATCGTGGCAAAACTGCTGGTTTCCCTAAGAAAGATAGTAGGGTATGCACCTACTGCCATAGAACAGGCCATACTATTGATGTTTGCTATAGAAAGCATGGTTTTCCTCCTTCTTTTGGCAAGAAACAGGTTAATGCTAGCAATGCTGAGACTGGAGAACCAAGTCAGGTTAACATTGGTGCTGACGGTTCTTCTAATAACCATAGTGTTGGTATTACTCAAGAACAATACACTCGGTTGATTAGCTTGCTACAACAATCCAACCTAATGCCTCAATATTCTCAACCTAGCTCAAATCAAATTTCAACATCTACTCATCTTGGTCATCCACCAAATGAGACTTCAGGTATCATTTCCATTCCTATTCTAGCATGTTATGTTAACACCAAATCTGATTATTGGCTCATTGATTCTGGTGCTAATGATCACATATGTTCTTCCTTGAATTGGTTTAGTTCTTATCATAGAATTAGCCCTATAAATGTTCATTTACCTAATGGTTCCACAGTCATTTCACAATATGCTGGTACAGTCACATTCTCTCCTCTCTTATCTTTAACCAATGTCTTGTACACTCCTGCTTTTTTCTCTTAACCTTTTGTCTGTCTCTAAGCTTTGTTCTTCATTGAATTGTCAGTTTCATTTCACTCATGACAAATGCATTTTGCAGGATGTGACATCCAAGAGGATGATTGGTTTGGCTAGTGCTGTTGGAGGCCTATATAGACTTGTGACTGATCCTGCTACTTGTAGTTTTTCAAAGCCTAATGTCCTATCATGTAATCATTTGTCTGTTAACAATTGTAAAGTGATTCCATCCCATGCTATTTGGCATTTTAGGTTAGGGCATCTTTCACATGAAAGATTGTCAAAAATGTCTCTTTTGTATCCTCAAGTTACTTGTAATAATAAAGATGTTTGTGACATTTGTCACTTTGCTAAACAGAAGAAATTACCTTTTATTCCTAGTTCATCTAAAGCTACTCAACAATTTGAACTTATTCATTTTGATATTTGGGGTCCCATATCCATTCCTTCTATACATGGTCATAAATATTTTCTCATTGTTCTTGATGATTTTAGTAGGTTTGTATGGATCATCCTACTTAAGTCAAAATCTGAGGTGTCTAATCATGTTCAAAACTTTGTTGCTATGATTGAAAATCAATTCCATACATGTCCCAAACTTGTCAGAACAGATAATGGCCCTGAATTCTTAATTCCTTATTTTTATGCTTCAAAGGGAATAATTCATCAAAGGTCATGTGTTGAGACACCTCAACAAAATGGGAGGGTTGAAAGGAAACATCAATATCTCCTTAATGTAGGCAGGGCTCTTATCTTTCAATCCAAATTCCCTAAAACGTTTTGGTCATATGCTCTATCCTATGCTACTTTTCTAATCAATAGGATCAATACTCCTCTTCTAAATAATAAGTCTCCCTATCAGTTGCTTTATAAGGATGTACCTGACTTAAATCAAATTAAAGTCTTTGGTTGTTTATGCTATGCCACTACTTTACAAAATCACAGAACCAAACTTGATGGTAGAGCTAGAAAATCTGCTTTTCTAGGATATGCGATTGGTTTTAAAGGGTCGATTTTGTTAGATCTACATAACTCGAGGTTTTATATCCGGACATGTCATATTTCATGAACATATTTTGCCTTACCATTCCATTAACACTCCTGCAACTCACAATTGGGATTATTTCGATTACTTGCACAAGTTACGATTGTCCTCCTCCATATTCCATCTAATGATGCTTGAACTGTCACTACTACTTCTATTCCATTTCATATTCCATCCTCCCTTGATAATGCTCCCATTCCTGTCAATGAATCTTCTTCTATTCATCCTGGTAGAGTTTCTTCTAGAACCAAAACTAAACCTTCATACCTCCAAGACTATATATGTGCTTCCTTCAAAGACACTCCATCTCAATCATTCTCAGGTACTCCTTATCCTATTAACTCTTTTCTTTCATATGCTAATTTATCTCCATCACATTGTCGTTTTAGTCTATTTGTGTCTTCTAATTCTGAGCCCAAATCTTACACTGAGGCAAGTATGTTTGATTGTTGGAATCAAGCCATGAAGGCTGAGTTAGAGGCTCTTGATAAGGCTGGCACTTAGAAGTTAGTAGATCTTCCATCAAAGGTCAAACCTATAGGGTGTCGTTGGGTTTACAAGATCAAGCAAAGAGCTGATGGAAGCATTGAGAGATTCAAAGTTAGATTGGTAGCAAAAGGGTATAATCAGATTGAAGGTCTAGATTACACTGATACCTTTTCTCCAGTGGCCAAGATGACTACTGTTAGACTTGTATTAGCTTTGGCTTCCATCAACAACTGGCACCTACATCAACTTGATGTCAATAATGCATTTTTGCATGGTGAGCTACATGAAGATGTGTATATGACTATTCCTCCAGGTGTTCATACTACAAAGCCAAATCAGGTTTGCAAGTTGATTAAATCCCTTTATGGTTTGAAACAAGCTAGCAGGCAATGGCATGAAAAGCTTGCTTCACTCCTTATTCATCATGGTTACACACAAGCTTATGCTGATCATTCAATGTTTGTCAAGTTTTCAACTAATTCCATAACAATCTTGCTTGTTTATGTTGATGATGTGATTCTTGCTGGTAATTCCTTGATAGAATTCCAGTCCATTAAGTCCACTCTTCATAATGCTTTCAAGATTAAAGACCTTGGCAAACTGAAGTATTTCTTAGGTTTGGAGGTAGCTCACTCAAAGGATGGTATCTCTCTATGTCAAAGGAAGTATTGCTCTGATCTTCTTTCTAACTCAGGATTCCTTGCCTCTAAACCTGTGTCCACACCATCTGATCCTAGCATCAAGCTTTTTAATGATGACAGCTCACCTTATGATGACATTCCAGGCCTATAGAAGAATGATTGGAAGACTCATCTACTTGAACACCACCAGGCCTGACATTACCTTTGCCACACAACAACTAAGTCAGTTTCTCTCCAAGCCAACCTTGACTCACTACAATGCTACTTGTCGTATCTTGAGGTACCTTAAATCAAGTCCTGGTCGTGGTCTCTTCTTCCCTCGATGCTCCACTTTGCATTTGACTGGATTCTCTGATGCTGATTGGGCTGGCTGCGTTGATACTCGAAGATCAGTGTCAGGATCATGTTTCTACATTGGATCTTCACTCATCTCTTGGAGAACTAAGAAACAAACCACTGTGGCTCGATCTTCTTCAGAAGCTGAGTATCGAGCTTTAGCTTCAGCAACATATGAGTTACAATGGCTGATATATCTCTTGCAAGACTTGAAGATTCATTGTTCCAACATTCCCCTTCTGTTTTGTGATAGCCAGAGTGCCCTTCATATTGCTGCAAATCTGGTTTTTCATGAGAGGACCAAACACCTTGACATTGATTGTCACATCGTGCGTGAGAAAGTGCAGAATGGAGTCATGAAGCTTCTTCCAGTCGCATCTCATAACCAACTGGCTGATTTCTTTACCAAGCCTTTATTACCAAAACCTTTCTTCACTCTTGTTTCCAAGCTGAACTTGCTAAATATATACCAAGGTTCAGCTTGTGGGAGGGTATTAACCAACCAATCAAGAGAATGAAAATAAGCATAACTAACTTGCTTGTGAAGTAGTTATAAAGTTGTTACATGTTAGTTACTATATAAGTCACTTTCTTGTAATGCAAGTAATCAATGAAGTAGTTATTCTTTTGCTTCATTCTCTTCATGATTCTTTCTTCTTTCTTGATGAGTATTACCATAGCTAATAAAATACAACATGATTGTTAATTTGTTTGGATGTGGTTTTAATGCATATATAATACATTACATAATGGATGAATTAATATTTGCTCATGTATTTTTTTGTAACAGATCAGTGTCGGTTTAAAAATTGAATTATGATACCAATAAATAATTGAAATATGCCCATTATCGGTTCTACAAATTAGTATTACTACTTCAAAATCTATAAAAAAAAACTTATGTAAGTGCTTCTTATGGGATAACTTTGCTGAATACTATTAACATGTGAATTTCCATAGCAGGTCAATAGATCATGTGATGTTAGCACAAATTTACAAGCTAACAAGGAGCATATTCAAACGGTTTCATATGTTTAAATCCTATAAAGGAATCTGAATGGGACCATGTTTATGCCCGATCTTCAAATCATCCAAAAGGCTACTTCGTTGACAAAACACAAACACATGTTTATTCTTTAGAGAACATTCTAGAGGATGATCGGAAGAACCTGTGTCTTGGAAAAAGACAGTACAACTGTGGACAATAGAAACATGGATAACACAGGTCGGAAACGAGACAAAGTTAAAGTCAAAAGAAAGTCGGATAAAATACAAATTTATACTAGAATACTATTTGAAATATTGTTGTATAAGGGGAGCTAAAATGTCTCTGCCGTTTGTAAAGTATGTGTAACACGGTGGGAGAACTGACTTGTTTGTTTTGCATTTTATCGCAAATATTGCGGATAGTAAGAGTCACCATCGAATTTTCTTTTATCCAATAAATGAAAGGTGAAAAGAACAGGAAAAACCTTTTGTTATATTCTGAGTAAGGGAGGTAATTATGAAAAGGGAAGGTGTTAGCACCCTTTCCATCTGTAGTTATCTACGGGGTCTTAATTGCTTAGCTCACTTTTGAAAATTTTCTTTCTGTGTGTATGTGATTTGAAAAGTATTTTGAAAAGTATTTGAAAGTATTTGAAAGTATTTGAAAGTATTTCGCTTTGACTTCGTAATGGTTCTTGTATCAGTCCTCAAAAATGTAATGAAGTGTTTGGAAATGTTTCTTGAAAGGGTAAAGCTTTATAATGATTCTCGTTGGAATGTATACAAAGGTTTGTTTGAAAAGTATTTTTGAAAAGAATTGTGAGGTGCGAAAAGTATTTTTTGATTTGGAGCAAGCAATTAAAAGTCTTATTACCTACTCAGAAGGTCGTTCTTGTTATTGTCCTTCTCCTTTAGGATAGCGCTATCCATACCATTAGTTGGTTGGTAATTTATCTGTTGGATGTGAAGGGACAATCGTAGGGTCATCGTATGGTCATTGAAGGAAAAATGTAAGAATACCTTTAGCAATTCATAGGGACGATCGTCACTTATTCGTAGGCAACAATCGAGGGACGAGATCATATATTCGTAGGCAACATCAATGGTCATCGAGGAACTATGATCTTTATATCGAATGGACTATGATGATGTTATTCGTAAGCGTCTTTGCTAATGGTACCCCTACATTCGAGGGACATGAACATTGTTTATCCGAAGGCAACAAAAGAGGATACCCTAGAGGGTGTGAGTGAGTGCAAAAAGTGTGTTCAATTTAGATATTTATCTTTGAGTTAGGGTTATTCTAAGATTGATTTTAATCTTGCCATACAAACCCTGGTTAGCATACATCTAAGCAATTTAATATTCGCAGGAAAATAAAGTGCGGAAAGTAAATGTCTTACGCTATTACATGGCTTTGGGACAGTTACATAATATGAGGTGCAAAAAGTAAAGGCAGAAAAATAAATCTACGCTATTACAAAAAAAATTGCGACCTATACAGCGATTTCTAGAATTTAGAATACGAAAAAAGCAATAAATGAATAAAAGAAAAATGTTTTTGATGTTAGTAAAAGATTTGAAGTTAGTAAACCTAATTACTATTGAGAGAAATATTTTTGGAGTTTTTGTGATTAATTTTAAAGAAAGGAAACCCTAATTCTAATTAATTAGTATTTAATTAGAAAAATAATTCAAAATGCAAAGGAAAATTATATGTTTTTGTGTGAAAAATTAAATAAAGGTTTTTGAAACCTAAATCTAAAATTAAAACATTTTTTAGGATTTTTATGATAGTGAAAATAATTTGTAAAAAGAAATTAAAATAAGTTAGAAAATTAAAAGGAAAATAGAAAATATGAAGGAAATTAGTGTTAAAAAATAGGGAATGGTCCCTCCATGGCTTAAACTCGTGACCTTGAGGTCACAGGTTCAAAAGTTGGCCACTAGGACACTTGTATGTGTTGTTATATGCTTGCTCCTGAATTATATGTGTGTAAACTTGCAAAAACCAAAAAATATGAAAACAAAATGCCAAAAGGCAGGGATCGAACTCGTGCCAAGAGAGAGGAATGGACTACGCGCGCATGTTGAACCACTGGAGTGGTGATACATCCGTGTATTTAGTTCCATTCATAAATATATATATGCAATATTTAATTCATAAAATCACATCAAAACAAAACACGCGCATTATGGACCCCAGGGATTCAAATGGAGCAATCGCTCGCCTCCCTTCTGCCACGTTATTTTCAGCGTCGGTCAAGCCACCCTGGGTAGTGGCTCCGGTCATCTTCTCCGAAAAGAAGAAATTCAAAAACCTGCAAAAAGTTTTAAAAAAAATGCAAAGAAAGGACCATATCCCCCTAATTCGAGGGCTGCGAATCGATTGGTGGGATTCGTTTGGCCTGAAAGTTCCTGTATAAAGAGATTCGAAGCTCACAACTTCCTATGCCCTAAAAATGGCACAATACGATTTAAGCCCTAAAGCTTACATGTAATACGTTGTATCTGCTCTAAATGACATCCTGAACATGAACAAACACATCAAATATGTTAAGAATGCATGAAAATTGAAATCGATCTCAAGGAAACCTTACCAACCGGTGAGACTTGGATGACACGTTCTGGGGTGCTTTGGCTTCGTTTAAGGACTTGAGTCAACTGCTGGAAGGCTCAAGAGGATGAATGAATGACTGGTTTGGCTTGAGGATTGTTGGAAATTGAAATCCAAACTTGCCTCAAACTTGAAAAAATTGAGAATTTCGGCTAGGGTTCTTAGGGTATGCAATTCGTGTCCTTGATGTCTGAACTTGTTGAGTATTTATAGAGGAATGAAATTAGGTCAAGAGATGTGGAAAAAAATATATTGCATTGAATAGAAAATATTTGATTTTCCAATCTTTCAAATTTGCATCCAAAGCTTCCAATTTTGTCTCAATCTTATGCCAATCAAGTATCTTCGAAATTGACAGCTTTCAAAGAGTATCTTGGACCTCAAGAATGTTGAATAATAAGCCTTGCACTTATTGATTTGATTTTTTTGCAATTTATTTTAATTAAAATTGAATTAATTCAAAAATAAATAAAATATTTGGAAGCATGGCGTGCAAATGGGCTTTAGAAGTCCTTGGCAATGTTAGAAACAAGTTTGAACCATAAAACTTTAGGCCCATTTGGAAAAAAAATTGAATTTGCTTAGCATTTCTCTTCATGCACTTCTTCAAATTTCTCAAACTTGCACAAGTTGTATCTTGCTCAATTTTCCATATTTTGAAGTGTTCTTGGACTTTTTAGAAATTTCAAGATGTATACTAAACACTCCTTTTGGTTTCATCTTAATTTAAGTTTCCATGTTCATGTACACGTCTTTTGAAAAAGATGATTTTTTGTTGACTTTTGGAAGGACCTATAATGTCTTGATCCATAACTCTCAAATGAAACATTTTTGGCCAAAGCTTGTGAGACACAAAATTGTAGATAATTGAATTCTCTTCAAAATGAGATTTTGTGGAAAAATTTATGATAAAGAATGTGAAAGTTATGCCTTGTCAAAGTTCTGTTGACTTTTTGTCAAGAAACCCTAATTTAGAAACTTTGACTTTTGATCAAATCTTGAGTTTTCTTGATGAATCATGACCAACCCTTGATCAAATGATGAATGTGACTTTAAAATCTTGATGTTGACAAAAAATGATGAAGTTTGACTGTATGTTGACCACAATTTCCTTTTTTTCCAATACAAATGATTTTCAACCATCTGAGCAATTGATTGAGCAAACTTGAGCTGTGAGGCTTGAAACTTGACATGGTGATACCTTGAGAATATTAGGATGCATGATGACCACTTCAGGTAATGGAAACCATCTTTGACTTGAGAGAATCAAAACCCTAGTTTGTGGGTTGATTGCTTAGGAGAGGGTTCATCTGGTCAACCCTTGAGAAATTCTTGAGTATGGAGATGTGGATTGACTTGAAAAATAGGAGGACAAAGTTTAGGGTATAACAGTTTCCCCTATTCAATCTTCTTGTACCGGGGTGAACGACGGTCCTTCGAGCAAGTTGATGTTGAGGAGGGGGTGGTGTGTGACACCCCGAAAATAATTCGGTAATTAAATAATTATGATTTTTAATTATTAAATTAATTAAGAACATAATTCATTTAATATATTGAATTATTGAGATTAATTATGGATTTATTGGATGTATGTTGAGTAAAGTGGGGTGTGAGGAGTAAAAGACTCTACTCACATTTATTGATTTATTTAATTTATGTTAAAAGGAATAAAAGGAATTAAATAAGAAAAGAGGAAAAAAGGAATCATTTTGGAGAAAACAAGATACGTGAAGTGAGAAGAGAAGGAAAGAAGGAAAAAGACCTAGGAGCGTCAGAAATCGAAGAACCCACAAGGTAAGGGGTGATTTCGATTGGTTATTGCTGATTATAGGTTTTGATGTTAATATTATAGACCATGGCATGTTAGGAAATCTATGTTTAAGAATTTCTAGGTTTCCATGGATGTATACTTAATAGTGTCAGTTGGTGTCAGATTGAGTCTGATTGTGTCAGAATATGTATGGAATATGATTAGAGTGTCAGTAGATGAAAATAGATGATGGAAATATGTTGTTTGGTGAGATAGATGATGCCAAATGATGTATTTTAGTGTTTCCCATGTTGGAGTTCGTATGGGTAAAAATGGGTTTGATTGAAAATGAAAGGATGCTGTCAAAAGTGCAGAAAATGACATTTTAACACGTGGGAACCGGTTCCTGTATGGGTAGGAACCGGGTTGCCCTTTGAAAATTTACAAAAACCTGAAAAATACACGTGGGAACCGGTTCCTGTATGGGTAGGAACCGGGTTCCCATACATTTTTTCCGAAGCGAGGTTTTGAAACTTTTTAGGAACCGGTTCCTGTATATGTAGGAACCGGGTTCCACTTCAAATTTTTGAAAAATGTCAAACTTTGAAAATTCATAACTTTCAAACCGTAAGTCCGTTTTGAGCGCCGTTTTGGACGTTATTTTCTAAATTTAATGCTCTATTTTATGAACTGAAAATATTTTCCAAAACTTGAAGTTATTTTGAAAATGAGCCAATTTCTGAGATAAGTGACTTTTGACTGACGCATAGTTAATGGTGTGTAGCGGAGATCCTGTGTTGATGGATGTACTGATAATGTATAGATGTATTGGCATGTTTACGCTGATGTTAGATGTATGCATGATGGGTTGATATATCATGTTGATTGGTTTGCATGTTTATGCTGATGTTGATTGTATGCATGATTGGTTGAGATATCATGTTGGATGGTTGTTTCAGTTATGTTGAATTGATGTATTACATAGACGATTGATGTTGCATGCTATTGATGTGCGTGCATATGCATTGTTTTGGTGAAGTTAATTCCCATTGTGCGAATTTGGCTTGGATTGCCGATAACCGATACCCGAGTGAGGATGGGTGGTTAGCCGGATTCGTGTCCAGTGGTTATGGACGAATCGATGGTACCGTATCCGGTTGATGATGGATCGGTGTTGGGTGACTTGGTCACGAGTCGGTACCGCATGCATTGAGCGCATTATATTTGTATGAAGTGGTAACATGTTAGGATGTCTTCCAGTGTTACTCTTCGTTGATTGTTATGATTAAGCATGATGAATATGGTTGTGTGTGTGAATCTGAATCTATGTTAAGTGGGTGAAATAATATGCTTGTGATATATTATTGATTGAAAGACTTATAATATGCTTTAACTATGAGAAGTCTCACCCTTACTTTACCATTTCAGATTAAATTAGCAGCTGAGGAGTCGGTGAGGATGGCTCTAAAGCTTATCTTTTAGTCCGTGTGTCAGTGTCATGCTCTGATTAGATTGTAGCACTGGGGAACGCTTAGTTAAGAGAATCATTATTGTTTAATTATTTCGGAGTTGAATTCCTTGATGACCTTGATGTCTTATTAAATTTTAGTTTTGGTATTTCCGCCGTGTAAGACATGGTTTTACAATGATTGAATTGTTGGATGATGATCCTCAGTGTAGCATGGCTACTGTTTGAATGAAGTTTTGATTTAATTGTTAATTGTGACATCCCTTATTATACCGTGTTAACTCTGATTAAAGATGATTTAGATATTAATTTAATTAATATATTCGGGGTATTTAGATGGGGTGTTACATGGTGTACCTGCAAGGCACTCCGATGTTAAAGTAAGCAAATGGTCATGATGAGGACAAGAGAATATTAGGGTTGTTAGAGTAAGAATGTGATACCTTGCCCTCAAAGATATGAGGGTTTATATGATGAGCGTAGGAAGATTCTCATTGGCTGTTATATTTGGGCTGAGATACGCGGGTCCGCAGATATAGTCCTCCGAGCTAACTAGGTCAAGACCGGACAGACTTGCTCATAACTAACCGTTATGTCGAGCATGAAGACGTAATGAACACAATTAACGGCGATTAGAGTCGTGGCTTGGCTTGACAAGCGTTGAGCGGAGCACACATGAAACAGACAACTGAAAATCCTGACGATGTCGTTGGGGTTGGACTGGTTGTTGTGGTTAAGGAAGGAACGACCTGCCCGAATGCTTTCACACAGTCCAGAACACTATCTAACTTAATAAAATAATTTCTATACTTAAAAATAAATAAAATAATATTAGAATATTAAAAATATTAAACAAATAATATTAAACTTAAAACTTTTATTTATAACCTATTACATATTATTGTTATTATTAATGTTATAATAAAAACCTTATTATTATTATATATTATAAATAAGAATATGATATAAATAAATATAATTTATCATAACTAATTTTTAATTTTTTCTTTCTTTTGCACTCTGATTCTAGAAAAAAGCAATATTAATCCAAAACTCATACTGAGAAGTATATTATAATTTTTTTTCATCTTTATTAAAGATGTTTGATCGTTAAATAATTTATAATAGTTAGTCAAAATTAATATTACTTGTGCATAGGCATGGCAACGGGGCGGGGCGGGGACGGTTTTTATATTCCCCAACCCCAAACCCGAATCCTAGATAAATCCCCATTCCCCGCCCCGATCCCCGTCGGAGATGAATAATTGAACCCCAAACCCGTCTCAAATGGGTTCGGGGATCCCCGACCCAAACCCAAACCCAACACTTGCCTTAACCCAAATCCTTCCCCGAACCCAAAACCCGCCCCGAACCCAAAACCCGCCCCAATTCTAACAAATATGAATTTAAATTACAAAAGTAAAATACAATCTTAAAGAATTTCAAACATATATTTCAAATAATAAAAAATACAAACGAAAGTATTAATTTAGTAACCATACAATTAATATTTCAAATTAACAAAACCAAATAATCCAAAATATAAAAACTAAATAAAAAAATACAAATTCATATTCCAAACCACCATCCAAACAAACACATAGTAAAAAGTATTCTACATTCCATAATAATAATAATAATAATAATAATAATAATAATAAACGGGGCGGGTTCGGGGTGGGTACTACATTCCCCATTACCTGTCCCATCCCCATATTTTAAAATCGGGGAAAACCCAAACCCAGTCAAAGCGGGTTTTCCCCGTCAAATTCGGGGTGGATTCGGACGGGTACCCGCGGGTATGGGTTATATTGCCATGTCTACTGTGCATCGCACGGATTGAACACTACAATTACGTTAGTTGCACGAGAGATGGGCAATGAGTATCCATGAATTATCCGCTCCATTTAATTAATTTATACCCGTATCCGCTCCTTTTTTATTTGGGAATGAGAGGAATATGCCCACTTTTGGGGAGTAAAACGACGAGAAGACGCTGTCGTTTGAATTTGAACTCAGTCGAAGAACAATATTTTCCTTCTCCCTTTCCCCCAATCCGAAAAGCAGTAGGAAACAGAGATGGCTGACGATTTGTTCGAAGGATTGCCTCCCCCTTCTTCCAACACACACTTTCAACAATCAGAACCACCACCACCAATTCTTTCTGTTTCCACCGCCGAACTACCAAAACCAATTCTCAAAAGTTCCCTCAAACGACCTAACCCTACTCAACCCGATAACACCCAAGGTACATAAACCACTTCTAATCCATTATTTCGCGTTTTCTCATAAACCCTAACTTACATGATTTTACTTTCTATCCTGTCAATTTTAGCTGCAGCACCTAAAAAGAGTTTGAAGTTCAAAACCTCTACGGATGCTTCCGAAGCGCAAGTTATCGATGCAATGAAGAAGATATCTTCTCATATCAAGAACCCTGCCAAATTCAGTAAGGCTGCAAAGCTTGCCATTCAGTTGATTCAGGCAGGAAGTGTTAAGTCTGGTGTTAGTGATTATTTTTTCGCGATATTAGAAGCTGCAATGTTGTCGCCTGTACCTTGTACAGATCCTTCCGTGCGGGCAGATTATCATTCTTTGTTCTCGGCAGCGCAAGATGCGAAAGAAGTAAGATTAACTTTCTTGTTCAAATTATTCAGAGTTTTAGTAATTGTTGATGCTCGTTTGTCTTTTAATTGTAGCACTTTGATAAGAAGCAGAAGAATCAATTGGCGACATGGATAGTTAGTGCTGTGGTGGCAAATGATTTGTATACAGATGATAGTTTTGTGGTATGGCTCTCACTTAAATTTTGTTTTGAACTTGCTTGTTTAAACTCCCGAGACCATGTAATGAGAAGCGTGCAGCTTTTGAGATGTAATGTTGTTTCATGCATCACAAATGAAAGTGTGCTGTCATAGATGTACTATCCTTTTTTCTGCATACAATTTATATTGTTCGTGTAGTGTTGTTATTGTTTTAATGTAGCTATCTTTGAACATGTCATTTTTCATATCAATCTATTAAAGAATTTATTATTCTGGCTTTAGTCGATATATATTGGAAAGGGTCATTATTCTAAGGGGACTCTGAGACAAGTTGTTAAGTGGATGACAGATTAATAAGCTTCATTTTTCTCAATACAATTATCCACCGAGTTCATCCATTCCATGCTTTTTGTTACATATGTGTAGTGTGGGATTGGTTATCGGTGCTTGACATGTGTTACCCTTCAATATTATTCATGGACTGTGGTAGCTGAAGTTTGGCCTAGTTGCAAGGTGCAGCATTCTTCTTTTGAGTGGTGATTAAGTTTTACAATTAGGTTAATTAAGAAAAGCTTAACAATTAGGTTGATGAATTCTCAGCTTGGCACTCTGCTAGTGAATGCTTGACGTCATTTATTTTGGAGAGGCTATATAATAATGCATCAAATCGAATGCTGTGAAAACCTTGTCTGGATTTTTTTTTTAGCTGTGACGTGTTTATCTTTTGCTTAGTCACTGGATTTAGATTTGGAATATTGTTTTCTATTTTGACATGATTTATGTTGGATATTTGGGTCCATAAGGATTGTATTTGTTTCTCATTCTTTTCTTTCCCTATACTTATACAGTTCTCAAAAGCAGCTACGCAAATCAAGGAAGCTATATCTAACCTTCCTGTTGCAACCGAGGAGGATGACACAGAAGAAGCAACGTCTCTGAAAGAAGTTACAGTTGCGGTAGAGGAAGGTGGTCAAATGCTTTCCACAAATGAGGATAATAATGGTGTGGAGGAAGCTGACCCATTTGGACTTGATGCTCTGATTCCTGAATCCACAAAGAAAAGTGCCAAGAATGACGGAGCTATCAATATAAGAAAGGAAGACGAGGAAGAAACTAAGCGAATCCTTAAGTTACAAAGGAAAGCCCTGATAACTTGTCTAGAGATTGCTGCTCGGCGGTATAAAACACCTTGGTAAATGCTGCTACTATGTTCTGATGTATTTATTTTTTTACTTATGTTTGTCCTTTTGACATTATTTGTCTTTGCTTTAATTTTCTCTACATAGGTGCCAAACCGTAATTGATATTTTAGTGAAGCATGCCTCTGATAATGTGGCAAGATTTACAGCTCATCAGAGGGATGCCGTAGAGAAATTGTGGGCTTCCATACGGGAGCAACAGACTCGCAGAAAGCAAGGAAAATCAGTTAGTGGAAAACTTGATGTAAATGCTTTTGAATGGCTTCAACAAAAATATTCTACTGAGAAGATTAGCATTAGGCGTTCTGTTGGAGGTAATGGAGATCGGCGTGCCACACAATGGCTTGGTTAGGTTTTCCCGTGACTTTTTTTGTAAGAGAAATAGAAGATGATGGTAAATCATGGGAAACTTCAAAATGATCAAGAGTAAATGTTTTCTTCACATTGTTGCTAGTGTTGTAACTTATAGTAGGTCTCTGACATCTCTGACTGAGTTTCCCCCCAAAACATTGGTAGAAACTTAACAAAATTTGACTGTCTTACCTAAATTCGTAAATTTAAGTTATAAGTTTTTAATCAAAGCATGAAATCATGTTTCGCAAAATTTGATTATGCATCTGTACGTGCAAGTTAAATGGTCCGACTATCAATTTGGACAGAACAAACTTGGTTATAACTAGATTTAAAGTAATAAATGTTGCAGAAGGACTTGTACAAATTTCAATTTCAAAAAGTCATTAGCAAAAGATCAAAATAGTAAGTTGTTCAGTTATCTAAAGTTGTTTGGGCTAAAGACCAAATGGTTGATTCAACTATCAGCATTAGGATCAGATCAAGGTACTAGTTTCAATTCCCTCTGATTTTCTAATAGATATTATTTATCTCTCAACTGATCTGTACAAGTTTCCAAAACCCCATAATGTGAATGGCACCGTACACATATCAAAAGGCTTGGAGGCACTTTTCAAAACCAGTGAGCTCAAAGATAGTTCTCGTCCACCCCTACGCAGATCTAATACACCACCATTTTATAGTAAAATGACAACTTATAGCATTATTAGTTTGTAAGAAATTTCATAGTCTAGGGGCGATCAAACCTGCCAAACCCAATCATTTTCTTTTGACATTCTAATTGAGAAACTGTTATAGCCATGTTCTAGAGCATAATCTATTGATCTTGTACCAAAGAGATGCATAAATGAGTTTCGCTATATAGTTATACTAACAACTCTTATTAGTCCAGAATCAGGATACATTTGTTGCAAGATGCATATGGCATAAACTGAACCAAAGACAAGAAAGATAACTAAACTTAATATATAGATGTTTAATGCAACAATCGGCTATATTATTCACCTTTAACCAAATAAAGATTATGGTACAAGCTAACAGAGAAAACAAAAATGATCAAATCCTTCTATTAAATAGGCACTGCAAATGAAAATTCAAAATTGCAACTAAACCCAAATTAATAATAATCCATGTTCCTCATGACCAACACAGGGAAAAAAGACGGAAAACGGTTGAAACTCACTTGACTAAAATTCCTATAATCCTTTTACCTCTTGGTTTCAATCCCAATCTTCCTCACTCAACTGATCATCATTATTATCATTAGGTGGCCTAACAACCAAAACAACATTCCCTAAACACTCAGTAACACCCAATTCCTTCAAAATCAAACCCCTTTGAACCTTTAAACCAACGTCACTCCCTTCATCTTTAACCAAATAAAACCCGTCATCATTCTCCACTTCCCTCTTATTCCTATCAGCAACCACCAATATAGGCTCCTCCTTATACCATCTATTCGCCTTCCATGGCAAAACTCTAGCATCCAAAAACGACACAACAACTCCGCCTTTCCCCAAATCAACCACCGGCCCCCAACCCGGTAACACCACCCATTTCTCCCACCCTTTCTCTGCCACCGCAATACCAAACACACCTTCATTTCTAATCTCAGAAGGTGCTGACAAAATCACCTCAACTCCTTCATCAGCTCTACACACAGGCAAAACAACCACCGAATTCGCCTCCGCCACTTCACCAATCTGCAACCTGACCACCGGAACAGGCACCTTCAACACAATAGCTTCAATCTCTCCTTCACCTTCCGCTTTTCCATTCAGTTCCTCAAAAACAACCTTCCTGGCTTTCTCACTCTCCACAACACTCAACGCTTGTTCAAGAGCTGAAACTCTCTCATCAGAAGGGTTTCTATGTTCCTTACTCTGTCTATAATACATATAACCAAGACAATCTCCGGGAAGAGTATAATCAAAACTCTCCCAATTCTTCTCCCCGCGCCTACTCGGAAAATCCTTTATAGAACGCGCAAGATCCTGAGAGCCTTTCCCATCATATCTCTTCTCCACAAGAAACCTTGCAGCGGAGGCGCGTTGCGGACCAGTGAGGAGACGGATTTCGTATAGAACCTCAGCGCCGCCGTTATCGAAGTAAGAGAGAATCTCTTCCTCGACGTTGGAGTGAACGAGAGTGTCGCGGACTTGAGTTGCGACGATGATGCGATTCTGTTCAACGCCGCTAATGCCGGTGGTTTCTTCGATGGTGGGAGGCGAAAAGCCTTCGCGCATGAGGGAGGTTATGAGAGGCGCGTATTCGTGCCATACGCCGAGACGGTTAGCGAGGATGTCGATTTTGCCGGGGATGTCGAGGTTGGCGAATCTTGATGGGAGAGGAGTTGGTGGGGGTCGGAAGGGTTGGTATAGTTGCTGGTGTGGTTGTTGTTGTAGCTGTTGGGATTGTTTGCGGTAGGATGAGGAGTTGTTGGCGACGGCTGAGATTGGTTTAACGTGGTGGTGGTTGGTGGAGGTGAAAGAGGAGAAGGAGGAGGAGGGTGAGGTGAGGGTGGTGCCGTTGAGGAATTTGAGATTGATGGATGGTGAGAGAGAGTGCATCTTGTGAGACAAGTGAAGAATGAAGAATGGATTGTCTTGTGTTGCCTTACCCTTTCTTATCTGATACTACTAGCTGTTATCGCTTTAGATTTTACACTCAAGAGGAGTTTCTCTTTGTTTCATCATGTTCATTAGAGGGATAACTGAAACAACTATATTCAACCTCGTCCACACAAACTTATAACTATTGAATCTTCATACATAGGGTCACTATGGATAGAGTTGATTATGAGATAATTGAGTTTTGTAAAACTAATTTGTGTTTGGATACAATAATATAAAGGTGATTGTTATTAATTAATGTTGTTTGAATAGAATTATTAAAATTGATTTTGAATGATATAATTATTAAAATAGTAATAAATTCTAATACAAATATAAATGAAAAGAAGTAATTGATAAAAATTGAAGAGGGCATAGAAGGAAAATAAAAAAAAATTGTAAATTATAATAAATATTGAATTGATTCTACTACACTCAAGAGTTAAGAATTGTAGCTTTTATTAGAATTGCTTTTGAAAGAGTAGAATCGGTCTTGGAAATGTATATGTTCTTGCTAGAAAAACTATATGATTGAATTTAGGGATTTAGAGGCTCAAGCAAATTATCTTGAACTCCAAGCTATCATTGTCTTGTTTATCCCGCGGTCGAGAGCCCTATTTATAGAGGTTCGTGAACCTCAGAGATTATCACGTAACATTCGTGACCTTTAATGCTGCGTAACTATGCTGCCTTTAAGGCAAGAAACGTCTGCCGCCTCCCATGATTACATCTTCCATAACGTGCGCTGTCAAGCCTTTAAAGCAACAGTTACACCTCATTGATGTGTTGGTTTCACTGTAACAGACTCATAAATGTCGATAATGTAACTCCTGGGTCCGAGGAGTATGCTCGTCGACTGTCACTTCATCTCCCAATGACCCGTAGTCACCGACTTCTCCGGCCTCATAACTCGACTAGAGGGGGCCCTCTATTTAAGCTTAGTCGGTTACATATCTCGGACTGTGGATTTTATGTACGATCATAATCCTCCCGAGCATATGACTTCATGCCTTGAAGTTTTATGGTCGATATAAAAACATAAATCTTAGTCGAGGTATACATCGGCTTTTAATGGCCTTCAAGCGCGTGTGCTCCACGCCCCAGTTAGCTCAACAGTCACCTACCCACTCCTAGGCGTAATGATTATGTTAGTGAATTTTAAATGTAAAACACGTTATTTCTTTCTTTTTATAACGTCTTTTTTCCCTTTTGAAAAATATTTCCTTTTCCATTTCTTCCTACAAAACCTCTACTGACAAAGTATATCGGTCGTTCCCTGGCTTCTCCATCTTGAACCAACACATAACTAATAGCATTGTCCGAGACAACGAGGTATAACACCAGCAGCGTGTTCTCTTTTGGCCTAGTTAAAACCAGGGGTGCTGACAGGAATTGTTTCGCTTTCCGGAATGCTTGCTCACATGCATCATTCCATTCAAAATCTGCTCTTTTTCTGATTGTTGCAAAGAAGTGAATCGACTTGTCACTCGCACAAGACAGAAAACGCGATAATGCTGCCAGTCGACCAATTAGTTGCTGGACTTCACGAATAGTTGTCGGGCTTCTCATATCAATCACCGCCTGGCACTTGTCTGGATTCGCTTCTATCCCCCCAACTTGTCAACACAAAGCCCAAGAATTTTCTTGCCTGAACTCCAAACATACATTTGTCCGGATTCAGGCGCATATTATATTTCAGAACGGCTGCAAAAGTCTCTTTTATATCCACCACATGCTTACAGTCTGCGATTGTTTTGACAACCATGTCGTCTACATAGACTTCTATATTTTGCCTTATTTGCGGAGCGAACACCATATCCATGAGCCTTTGATAAGTTGCTTCGACGTTATTCAAACCGAATGACATCACTTTATAATAATAATTACTCTGGTCCGTCATAAAAGTCGTCTTTAACGCATTTGCTGAGTTCATTCTAATTTGGTTGTACCCCGAATAAGCATCTAAGAAACTCAGGAGCCAGAATCCTGAAGCTCCATCAATCAGTCGGTATATGTGCGGGAGAGGATATGGATCCTTTGGACATGCTTTGTTGAGATATGTGAAGTCTACGCACATTCTCCATTTCCCAATCTTCTTTTTAACCATGACCACATTAGAAAGCTAGGTTGAGTATTGTACTTCCCCAATAAACCCGACCTTAATCAGTTTTCTGACTTCCTCCAAAATCGCTTTCCTCTTTTCCTCACCATTCTTCCGCTTTTGTTGAGACACTGGCTTTACATCAGGATCTAGAGCTAGGTGATGACACATGACATTCAGGTCAATTCCGGGCATATCCGCAGGCTTCCAGGCAAAGCGGTAAATATTTCGCCTCAAAACCTCAATTATCTCGGCCTCCTCCACCGCAAACAACTGCGTACCTAGATGAGTAATCTCAGAAGGCTGAGAGCCAATATGTATTTCTTTTGTCTCCTCCTGGGGAGTTAAACTATCCTCATTATGGTCCTCCTTAGGATCAATATCAACCACATTGACTTTGTGATCCACCAGCTCTTCGATGGTCACCGGCTTCCGCTTGATCTTCATACTGTCTTTATAACACTTCCTGGCCAAACCTTGATCACCCCGGACTATTTCAACGCGACCCTCACCTAACGAGTACTTCATGGTGAGGTATAATGTTAATAAAGCCGCCTCCAGAGCATTGAATGATGGTCGGTCAATGATGATGTTGAATAATGATGACGCATTAACCACTAGGTACCGGACACAAACATCCTTAGTATTTTCATTTGTCCCGAAAGTAATTAGTACCAGAAGGTGACCTAAGACTTGCACTTGATCAATAAGAATGTCATCCATCAAATTAAGAGAATGATAATTTTAAAAAAGTGTATTTGATTAAAAAAGTCACAATGACCTCTCTTAATTTTAAACTATACAAATTAAATAAAAATATTAACTTAACTAAAATATTTTTATTATTATAAATAAAATAAAAGCTTAATAGCTATTTATCCCCTATAATATAGGTGGACTTTGATTTATCTCTTTAAATTTTTTATTTATTATCTTTTATAATTTTTGGATATCTGTTAAATAGGTATAACTTAAAGGGGTAAATTAAAAAAAATAATTTACAGGGATAGATTTTTAACCACTTAGGCAAGAGATTTAAAATTTTAACATTTTAAGAGATGATCAAATATATTTTTTTAAAGGGATAAATTAAAACTCGTCTATATTACGAGGGTAAATAGTTATTAACCAAAAATAAAATGCATATTATAGAAGGATAATTAACTTCTCGGTTTAACTAAAAAAACTCAAAAACGCTGGCGTGAAAGTGTTGTTAACAAAAACAAAGCGTATCGAGACGAGTTTGCCGGCTGTGTAACATGCTCACTTCCCACTTCACGATCTTGTCCCCCAATACTGAGATTTAGGGTTTACCCATCATCATCAACACTCTCTCTTCTACTGATTTTTCTCTCTCTCGCATCTCTCAATTCATCACCAGATTCTACATCGCGGTAAAATTCTACGTCCCTTGTTTCCAATTTCAAATTCAATCACCAAATCCAAATAATCCATGATTTAGGGTTATTCATTCGTGATTTCTTGTAATTAGGTTTTAGAATAATGGCGGAAGATCTGGTGCTGGATACTGCAATCAGAGACTGGGTGTTGATCCCTTTATCTGTTGTTATGGTTCTGATTGGTGTGCTTCGCCATATTGTTTCAAAGCTTATGCGGTCTACTCAAACTCCTGATGCCAAAATTGTTAGAGAAGGGTATTTTTCTTTTGACCTTTTTCAAAAGTTTGATTTTTTTTTTTTTTTACTCTTTTTGATTTGATATTATATGAGTGCTGTGGTGATTTGATACAGGCAAGTTATGCTTAGAGCTCGGAATTTACGGATGGCGGCTAATTTTATCCCTTCCAAGGCTTTTCGTGCCCGGAAGCTTTATTATTGTAATGAGGTTTGTTTTATTAGTGTATGTTATAGTTTGATACTCATTTGGGAGATAATTGAAGTAAGTGTAATATGGTTGTTGTTTTGTCAATTTTTTGTTAAAGGAAAATGGGCTGTTGTTCGTTCCAAAGGGCCAAGCCCAGAATCCACAAGCACAGATGTTCTCTGATCCGAACATGGCGATGGATATGATGAAGAAAAACCTTTCAATGATCATACCACAGGTGTTGAGAATAGAGTTTGACGCTACTCTTTCATTATATTTTTTTAATCATATTCCTTGCTTGTTATTCTACCTATTGTCAATTATGAAATGTCATACTAACTCGTATTGTTTCCTCTTGTTTGGCAGACTCTTACTTTTGCTTGGGTGAACTTTTTCTTTTCGGGATTCGTAGCAGGTAATTTTTCATACTACCTTTTTGCCCCTCATTGTACCATAGTGATAGACTAGATTGGTAGTTTTCTTCTCTACACGAATTCGTATTCTTCACGGTCTGTTTATGTCTCTCATTTTACAGTATCAAGATGCCTCTTTTGTTTGTAAGTAATTAAATATTAAATATACAGTTGCCAACTGGAATAGGCTCATAAGTAATGATTTATTGACTATGGCAGCCATATACTTGCTACAAAGATTAATGAAAAAAATAAACAAATAAAAAATACCTCAAGACGGTTTTTATTGGTATTGAAAAGACACATGAGAGGGTACCTAGAGGGGTTTTGTGAAATATTTCAAAAAAAGAATCTTGGGATTACATTTAAGCCATTAAAGATATGTACCAAGGGCTCAAAACTAGCTTGAGAATACAAGGTGGAAATATAGAAAATTTTCCACAACTAAAAGTGTGTACCAAGGGTCAACTTTGAGCCTCAGTCTTTTTCTCTTGGTTCAAGGCATACTTGCTTAACATATCCAAAAGATGGTATCTCAGCATATGCCTTTTGAAGATAATAAATAGCCTTCATTGGGAAGATGGGAGATAAAGTAAAAAAGAAGTTTGTGATATAGTGATAAGCCTAAAAAACTCAATTTCCAACCAACTTCCTCCATTTCAAAGTGTCATAAAAGGTTTTTACAATAAATTTGTTAAAAGACATGATTCTCATACTAAACTAACCTTATTAGTTATTAGCTAATGGTGTGTTTCCCTCAATCATAGATGTAAGATGACATATTATCCTTTTGGAGTAGTGCATATAGTAATAATAAGAGGGCATAATTGAAAAAAGAAAATTAATTCTACACTGAGAAGTGAAAATGGCAATTCATTTTGAAACAAATTTTCTTTGCTAAAGTGACGCTCATTTTGAAATAGAGGGAGTATATAGAAGTAAAATAAAGCATATGAAATGCAAGTTTAGCAAGAGACACAATTCTAACTCATAGGAAACATCAGAGAATATGCAATACTAACAAGTCTCACATTTTAAGTATGAATACTAATTTACTATTGTAGAATACTACTATTGGTGCTCCACAATAGATTTAACAATAGACCTCCCATACTAATTTTTTTCTTCTCTTTCTCCCGTTTTCCTTCTCCCTTTCCCCTGCCTCCACCCCTATTCCATGCGGCTTCTGTTTGACTTCTTCCAGCAATCTTCACATCTCCTTTGTGTGTCTAGACGTTGGTACCCAACCATCCCCACTAACAGTTTCTCTCGCTGTCGAACCGGAAGACTCATTCAATGAAGACAATGCTTAGCCAAAGATGCACCATTTCCCTTATACGCCCTCCCTTTTCCTCATTATCCTTAGTGCCCCCCATTTTTACGATCATGAAATTGCAGATCATACATCTGATGTATAGTTTGTACTGTACTTCCAAGTTCCAACAACCTCGACACTGTATTTTTGCCTGACCAATTGTTCCTCCATGGCCACAGAAGGATTGGCCATGATAGCTACCAGAGTTAAGCTGGAACAAAGTTTGTGTTGACTATGTCGAAGGACTTGGTCTAATGAGCTTGAGATGAAGTAGCAAATTGAGTAGCAATGAAGATTTGTGTTGACTATCATGTTATGATACCAAATGTTCCTCCATGGCCACAGAAGGATTGGCCATGATAGCTACCAGAGTTAAGCTGGAACAAAGTTTGTGTTGGCTATTGTTGAAGGACTTGGTCTAGTGAGCTTGAGATGAAGTAGCAAACTGAGTAGCAATGAAGATTTGGAATCAGAAGCCATGATTGAAGCTTATTCATGCTATGATACCATGAAGAAGTCTGAAAGATGAGAGAGTTTGAGAGAAAGAGATGAAAGGCATTTCTCAAGTTTGATATTCTGATTTCTTGAATGAAAAAGCTTTACATCGGTCTAGTATACAAGTACAAAGTGAGCCTGCAGTGCAAATCACTAATTGGAAATTCCATTACAAACTGAATAACAGCTACTGTCAGTTATTCAACTAAAACTTAATTAACTGAACACATGAGAGAACTATCAGATTTACACCCAACCTACCACAAGCAAACAATACAGTTTACCTCATAGCGATTATAACTCAATATCACTGCCTTGTTCTTGTTTTATGATATAGTCATCTGCTAGGAACTGTCTTGTATTCCCTGCTTCTGTTATTTACCTAAAAAATATTTTCAACTTTGTTGCAGCCAAAATACCCTTTCCATTAACTCAGAGATTTAGGTCAATGTTACAGAATGGAATAGACCTCAGCACAGTGGATGTTAGCTACGTCAGCAGTCGCTCTTGGTAATCTTCTTTTTCATTCTCACACAATCACACACATATCACTTTTACTTGGGTTTAATTGTCTTGATTGCATTGCAGGTACTTCCTCAATCTGTTTGGCTTAAGAGGATTGTTTAGTCTCATCTTGGGGGAAGAAAATGGTTTGTATTTAATGACTTGAACATTGAGCATTTTTAATTATCTTGTCAATTTCATAATATGAGTTTATCCCATTCTTCGGTTTTTGTCAATATTTTACATTATTACTGGGATTTTGGATACAGACTAGTTACAATTCTGATGTGTACGGTTTTTGTAAATATTTCCATTATTACTGGGATTTTGGATACAGACTAGTTACAAATTCTGATGTGTACTGTTTTTTATGCAGCTGTAGATGATACACAAAGAATGATGCAAATGGGTGGTGGATTCGGATTTGACCCTTCAAAGGTACAAATATGAATAGTTTACTGTAGACATTTTATAAATTTGAAGGTCAAACTTGGAAATTATAGTTTTCTTCCATGAATAGTTCATGGTACCCACTCCAATATTAAATAGTATAATATCCATTGAGGTTCTGCAGTATGACTAATTGTAATGTTCACCAAGGATGACACTTGAGTTAAAATTGAACACTTGTAAAAAAGAAGTAAAATATATGTGCATTCTACTAAGTGTATAAGTAAAGGTTAAAAAATAATAGTCCTCGTTGACTATTTGGCTATTTGTTTGGGATTAGATATACAACGATGGATTCCAAGGTAGGATACACACACTTCTCCTTGCTTTTGCAGTTTCATTGTTAATTTGGAATGGTGAAAAACGAGAAACTAAACTACATTGAAGTATGACAGATGCCTCGTCTATTCCAACACAGTAAAGGTCTAATTGTGACAAAGGAGTCCTAGTGTAATCTCTAACAAACCTATTATTAAATCTTACTTTCTTCCTTAATCTTATTTTCAGGGTCTGAGTGTTGAGAAAGACAATCTTGACATAACTCAGCATGACTGGGCCTTACCAAATTTTGAGCATCGTGCTGAATCTGCGTTGAAGAAAGTCATCAGCTGAACAATGCCTATATGACATAGGAAGTTTAATTGCTTACCTTAGCTTAAACACTTTGTATTCTATTGTTGTGGTTGGACCTTTGCCATCCACAGAAAAAGATATTAAAGATCTTGTTGGGACAATGTTTGTGATGTTGAAACAAAAAAATTATATATTTTCTATCAAAAAATTGTTACGATTTTGTTCAAATCAGAACATAAGTTAGTTATTTAAGGACAGTGAATTCCTATGAAATGCCAAGCTGTGTAATGTGTTCTAAGGTCATATTGATATGTAGTGCTGTACGTATCCTCTCCTATAACTTTTCTATAGTGCTAATTACATTATATATTGATATGGAGTCGGCTAAAGCTGTTGTTTCATCGCATTTGCATTATTCAGTTGAACATGTCTCCCACCATGAAAAATCCCTTCCACTGAACGCATCAGCGAGCCATTTGTGACATGCTATGTTAACTTTTCCATCCTTTGATTTAAAAAAATGATTAAATATGTATTTGATACTTATAAATATTTCAATTTTTACTTTTAGTTCCTATTAAAAAATAATATATTTTAATCCTTACAAAAGATTATGTTCGTAAAATTAGATTCTCCGGTTAAATTAATATATATTTTTAAATGATTATTTTGTTTATAGCGTTAAAAAAAATTCTTTTAAAAAAAAGAATTTAAAATTTGATTCCTAAGTCGAAGTTTTCATTACTTTTATCATTATCTTTTGAAATTTAAAAAATTCATATTTAATTCTTTTCATTTTAAAAAATTCTAAAATTTGGTAAGGAAATATTTTAATGTATTCTAAACATGCATAAGAAAATTATTCAAAAATATAAAGGTAAATAAATAATTTTCAAAATTTTAAAAAATAATAGGGACTAAAACTGTATGCATAAAAAATTTGTAAGGACTAAAATATATTATTTTTTAATATAGAATAAAAATGTAAATTGAGTTATTTGTTGGGACCAAAAACCTATGAAACCCTAAAAAAAGTCAATTTTACATTTTTTACATGTGTTTTGGATATTTTATATCGGTGCGCTACTATATTTATAGAAATTAACAAGTCACCCTCAAATTAAATATTTACCCTCTTTGTAGTTTGACTCCCTTGCGAAGCTTCAGCATATTCCCACTGACTTGAATCACGATGCACATTACTTTTCGTACCCTTTTACTCTTCTTAACTCCTCTCTTTGATGACTTATATTTCACTGGCGGTGGACACATTGAAGTTGTTGATGGATAGACTAGGTCACAGACTTTTTTTCAACACTCTTTGTCCCACAATATCCAGAGCATTGAACTGTTTCTTCAACACTTCGCACTCTTCTTCTTAATCCCACTTTTTCTCTTCAGGACTCTCCTCATGTTCTACAATTTGCAATTTTGTCCAAAACACATGAATTGTTTCCAAAGGTATAGCTGTGTCTAAAATCTAAAAACGTGCAAGCTGGCACGCACACGGTAACCCATGTGTTGTTCTAATGTAACAACAACACCTCTCTTTGCTTGTACCAACATATTTGACTCTTTCAAGTTCCTTTCCAATGAGTTGTATACACTGTCTTGAAACAAAACCGTGTAACTTAGAATAGAATGAGGTGTTATACTTGTGATCAATATTGAAGTTACTTTTTTGAAACGACACCCTTATAGAATCTAACAGCAACTTCAACATTGTGTTCACAACATCCCAGCTTGCACATAAATCACCACGACTTGTAGTCAACATGTTTTTCAGTCTCCAATGTGTAGACTCCACCCTAGACATCATAAACACATAACATAGACAGCTCTCAATTTAATGCATAAACATAAACATATTTCATGTTAGAATAATGTACCTGTTTGTTGTTGTGTTCTCTAAATGAGTGATTTTGTTAGTCCATGCAGCAACAAACCGTTCTTTATATGGTGTTAACCATGTTTCTTTCACATACTTCACAAATTTAAGAATATCACCACAAACACTCTTAAAATGGTTCAAATGTACATCAAATTCGTATTCTATATTTGAATACATCATGTTGTTCCATTGATCCATGACATGTTTCTGTCTCTCTGATTTCACATACTTCTTACACTTCATACTGACGTTTTTTGAAATGTGAAACATACACAACATATGAGAAGCATTCGAATACACTGACTCAATGGCATTCATTAATGCAAGCTCCCGATCCGTCACCATGCCATTTGGTAGCAACTTCTCAGAATAAAACAACTATTTCAACCTCTCTCTCCGGCGCCCATGTGAAGTTCTCTTTCCTTTCATGTTCCAAATATGCAAAAGCAATTGAAAACGTTAATTTTATTGATGTAACACCAACAACCTCAAGCAGTGGTATCCAATACCTGCACAGTTACAAAACGCAGACGATTCAACAACCAACTCACTCATCATAATTTTAAGATGTCATGAAATTAAAATTAAAATTCTTACCTATTTGTTTTGTAAGTGAAATAAAAAATCAACACCATCGGAACATATTCAACAACTTCACAGAATCAACGTGTGTCTAGAAGATATCAGCCACCATATCTGAATTATCCTTATTTCTAGACCAATACAAGTATTTCTCTTGGTGAACAAGACCCGATAACATTTGCATTTCTGTCATTGCACCTCTCTTGTTCATTTTGTATGTTGCTCTAGCTTTATATATCTGGGTAATACTCATAAGGTTTTCTGGATCTTTGTCTTTCAAAGCAGAAATGATGTACCTTGGAGCCATGTTGTACTTCGTCATGTCATTCACAAACTTTCTTTCTTCCTCTTTTAGACGGTCCAAAATGTCATGCCCTACCAATTCTTTGTCTAGTTTATGATTGTGCATCCCGCATCTTACCATCACCTTCCAGCCATCACCACTTGGAATAGGTCTCAGCCTAAATGGGCATTTAACCTTCATAGAATAAGTGCCATCAGAAGGAGCTGCAATTTTATTTTTCTTTTTGTAATTACCTCCTTTGTCACAGCCCATAATCAATTTATCCTTCCTCCCTCGCATACTATTAGCAGCGTCGGATCAGATTGTAACAACAGCAATACCATGAGTTTTTCCAATTGAGCGTGCCCATTCAAGAACTTTCTCTCGTGATTCAAAAATCTGGCAATCACATTAACGTTTAATTAGCTAAATTAGATCAATTTAGAAAAGAATTTAACAATGTGTATAAAGTCAAGAATAGTGTACCGTATCGGTGATGAAGTACTGCGTAAGATCAGTACATGAATCCGTAGAAGAAGCTGAAGCAGCCGATTCAGGACCACAAATATATAACATTTTATCTGCCATACCGAAAATTTCAGACTTTAACGAAATTCCCAGTATACCGAAAATATAAAATTTTCTATATTACTTGTATACCGGAAATTTTGGAATTGCCGGTACGTGAAGTAATATGCTAACAAATATACCAGAATTTTGGCAATTTCCGATAAATCGCACCGGAAATTTAACAAATTCCGGTAAATCGCACCAGCAATCTGTAAATATCCAGTATATTAGTATCGAATATTTGAAAATTACAAAGAATTTTCAGTATGCGCCAAATAACGGTACTGAAAATTTGCTTTTACTTACCGAAAGTTTAGTTTTTGATTACTTTTATCAACAATAATTTTTTTCTTCAAACAAGTAAATTTTTTATGTAAATAGAATCAGAAGTATTTTCAGAATATACAAAATTCTCCATCTTATTACATCCCTTCCTAGTTCCTACTATGTGCCATGGAATTCCATCCGGCCTAGGTGCCTTTAAAGGATGCATTTTACCATCCAAAGTCATCATTTAAAAACTTTGTAAATACAAAAGTGGAGTTAAATGGAAAAATAATATATTTTTGAAAAATGTCAATGTAAAACAATTTTACAATAACAATGTATATGTATATTTTTTTTATCAAAACAATGTATATTATTTAAACTTAAAATATGCAAATTATTCGTATATCAATTTTAATAAAATAACATTATTACCTTAAAAAAAAAAAGCCTAGTTTGTACTTGACTTTACACAGACTGCATGCAGTTCAACAGTGCTATTTGGAGTAAAAAAACTATAAATTATAACTTCAAATTAAAATAAATTTTAGAGACAATCAATTCAACTAGAGAAAACCGTTTTATGGAAAACAAAATAAATGTTAGAATCAAAATCAAATAAATTTGAGAACACCGATATTTCAAAAACAACGATAGTGCAGAATGCAAAGCTTATAACACCATTGTTATAAGTCACACTGCTTGGGAGTTGCAACCTTAAAAGGAATGACACATATTTGTATACCATATATTTTGGAAACAGGCTTCAGCTAAAGAGGCAATTTAGCTAAAATATCAATAAATATTCAAAAAAATCTTACAATGTGAATAAGGATACGGGAGAAGCAAACATGCAGGACCGTCTTTGAGGGCGTACAAGACGACCTACCGCACAGGACCTCAAAATTTTCAAGGTTAATTTATGATTAAATGGGGCCTCATAAAATATTGTTTAGTTTAAATGGTGATTATATAGGACCTCTATTTGTTTTGTCCTTACTACATTGTAACTTACCTACACAGGGCCTCCAAAAACTTGTGACGGACCTGCAAACATGTTTACATATAGATGCGATCAAAATTCACTTCGAAGTTCTAACATAATGGCATTATGCCATACGAGTTTATTGGTTACATGTATGGATGCCATCATTCAAATGCCGCAAATTTCTACTAATACATACAACAACCTGAGCTCTACCACTCAGACACCAAGGAACAGTATGATTTACAGACTCAAGCATCCAAATGAATTCAGGTGAGCATCCATTCACTAGGTTACAAATTCACAATTGGCCTCTGGGAAGTCTGACTCTTTCCACGATCATTGCTTATGCTTTTCATCGCTGCGGCAAAAATCTAATAAGAATGAGAACAGGCATGATTAATTATCCCATTAATGTTATTATCAAGTATTATATTGTCAAAATTACTCCTCTATCTCAAAAGTAAGCAAAGAAAGTGACTGATAATCTAATATTTAGAACTATGTCGTGATAATCTAATATTTCATGTCCCCATAGGGAAGATCACCTACAGGCTACAGCACCATATGATTGTGCTTAAACAATCTATTCTTGGTTCAAAAACTAATATCCACACTGTTGAGTGACTCTAGATCTAATAGGTCATAGCGAATAAAATATTTCAATATTGATTAGAGAACTATACCACCAATATAGCTCATGAATCTGTAGTGTCAACAGTAATCATGATTTACTTATGGTGTAAGTTTTACACCAAATGAAAGATTATTTCCCGTCTTATTTTTCCTTTATCCCCAGTCCCACTGCATTTTTCTAGCCTTATAACAACAAAATGAGACTATAATTTGTAACACAGAATGACAGAAGATACACAATGACATCAATTACAGAAAAAGATACCTTGGATGGTGGACGAGGATGCTGCCTCAAATCTGCTTCTGCACCTGAACATTGATTCGGCATACTACTTCCCTCATACTTGTCACAACTTAACTTCGGTTTATATACCAAAACACCCTGATCAAATTCCACATGAAGAAGGTGTAATTTAGACAAAAAAAAGACAATAACAATTGTATTGTAATACAGCAATTAATAACTGGGTGTGGACTAATAGGAGAGGGTTTGTATTATTTTGCAGGAGGTAAGGAACAACAGCAATTATGTAGGGTAAGCGGTTGCTGACCTTAGTAGAGGGCTGAAAATGTTGCCTCCTGTCAGTACGAGGTAACTGATGATACGAGCTACTTCCCTCATTCACTTTACTACTGCCTTTCACTTCACGATCTAGTGAGACCAAACCATCATCAAATTTCTCATGTAACTCAGTGGCCTGTATATTGTTCTTCTCCATAGACTTTTGATGTGGCAGTAAATTATTGGATCTAGCAGCTTGAGTCTCATCGTGATTAGCATTCATTTTGACAGGATTATTGTTTCGATCAATGCTTTGGGAATTATAGTCCTTCTTTGCGAACTGAACAGCTGCTGCACGTGCCCCAGCTATGGCCACACTTAAACTTGACGACTTGTCCACTTCAGTTGCTTTTAAGTTATGAGTAAGCGCAGAGACACGACCCGGTTTAAGTGAAAACGGATCGGATGGATCTGGAAGTGGAAATTTCACTGGCATAGGGCTATCAATCGGGACCAACCCTCTAACTGCACCTTCATAAATCTTTGAAGATGGAAAAAAATCAGCCTCAATTCCAGGCAAAACCAGAAAGGAAGAGGTATATTTGAAACCATAATTACCTTTTTCTCCAAGTTATAAACTCCTTGGTAACCTCGCATCTCAAATGGAATCAACAATTTCTAAAATACAAGAACAAAAAAGCATTCATTCAGCATACACGGTTACAGTTACAGATACAGACACGCACATAGTACTAGTAGTTAGTTACTCCTACAATAACAGAAATGCACAGCAGTAGAAGGAAACAAACCTGTGGCCGTTCACACAACCAACAATAATCAGTTTGCGCTTCTAGTCTTACCTGTAGAGAGAAAACTCGGGTTAATGTAGTGCAACAAAAAAAAGTCCTAACAGCATGGTGGGTCTATCAGATATCAAGATTGTGGAATTTTAACAGCATACCGATTCAGGAACCATCTCCCAGCACGATAGTTCATCGCGGTTCAAGCAGCCAACAACTTCAACACAACCTAAATGAAGCATTCAAGTTAATTCAAGTGTGCTAATATGACAGTAGTGGTATAAATATAAAGTATACAATGTGTAAATACCCAAAAGCCTAGAAACAGGGTAATGTTGCGGAAAATGGATATCAGTAATCCCATGTAGTGCATAAATTTCCTTATAAAAAGACTCCATTGCTTTGATAGTAGACTCCTCTGGAACTTTACCAGCCGCATGAATCCAAAGACGACCTTAACAATTTCAAAACTGGAGTGAAAACTGAAAACGAGAAACAGATCAATACACAATAATTTGAGAACAGAACCTGTGATTGGTGCAGGCCATGTCCTTCCTTCAATTCGCTTGATTCCATAAACGAGAAGGGAAGCCCAAGGCTGGTGCATAGTAATACATGGATTTCGATAATTTCCTGAATTTGAATTGTATCTTCTCATCGTTAATCTGAGTTTCTGATTCTGATTATTCACCGCAACAGAATCACTTTTTTTCTTCTGGTTGCGCACGGATTGAGTGTGATTTGTGCAACTACTCTAAACTGTTTCAATATGATTTATATATACGTGTTCAATAAAGTTTACCTAATTATGGATAACAATCAACCAAACATGTCCTTGTCACTAATTTGTGCCATGTTATTCTGAGTAAACAATTTTACTTTCTTTTTTATTTATTTATGAAATACAAATAAATAAAGAATAAAAGGAAGAATAAAAGATATAATGATCGTGTATTGTTTTATTTGGTGTAATCGTATACAATGAAACATGTCATATTTATAGGACATCATATAAATAATATAATAAAAATATATTAATTTAAATAAAGAATGAAGTTATTGCGAGACAAATCATTCAATTATTCATAACACTCCTTCTTGGATGTTTGTTTTGGATATGCCTCGTTAAAATCTTACTAGTGAAAAAAATTCTAGTGAAGAGAAAAAGTATAATATCCTTTTTAAAACAAATTTATTTCTCCCCTCAGCTGAACGATTATTTCTTCGTTGATTAAAAGTTATACTTGGGAGTGACTTTGTGAAAAGGTCTGCAAGATTGTCACATGAACGAATTTATTGTTCGGTCTCCTTTAATGTAACCATATTTTGTATGTGTTGGATTAAGGATCTAAACCAAACGCATTCTCGACTTTCCTCATGTAGTGCTAAAAGTTTTGCATGAGATGAAGTTGCTGCTATTTTTTGTTTCACTGATCTCCATAAAATACTTGTACCACCACATGTAAACAAATAACATGTTTGTGCTCTACCATTGTGAAGATCTGACAAGTAATCTGCATCTGCATAACCTGTCAATTTGAGTTTTGGTACTTTGGTATATAACAGACTCATGTCTATTGTACCTCTAAGATAACGAAGTATATGTTTTACTTTGTTCTAATATCTTCGTGTAGGTGAGACTGTATCTTGCTAATAGATTGACCGTAAATGGTATATCAAGACGTGTATAATTAGCAATGTACATCAATGCTCCAATCGCACTAAGATATGGTACTTCAGGACCAAGAAATTCTGCATTCTTTTCACGATGCCTGAAAGGATCTTTCTCTACATCTAATACTCTAACAACCATTGGAGTAGACAACATGTGGCATTTGTCCATACATAAGCGTTTTAACACCTTTTCTATATAGCCTTCGTGATTTAAAAATATTCCTTTTTTCAAATGCTCAATTTGTAAACCTAGACATAATTTTGTCTTTCCTAGGTCCTTCATCTCAAACTCTTTCTTTAAGCAATTCATAGCTTTTGGAAGCTCTTTAGGAGTTCCAATAATATTTATGTCATCAACATAGACAACTATTATTGCAAATTCTTTTCCTGGTCTTTTTATAAAAATACAAGGACGATTGGAGTTATTTGTATACCCCTCTCTAAGCAAATATTCATTAAGACGATTAAACCACATGCCTTCAGCCCATAGAGAGATTTGTTCAATTTTATGGAGTAGCTTTCTCCATATCCAAAATTATGTGTTTATGATATATTAAACTCTTTAGGAATTTTCATGTTAAATGTCACTATCAAGTAAGTCATATAAATAAGAACATCCATCATATTCATATTAAACCCTTCATGCTCTTCAAGGCTAATCAAATATTGAAAAATTAATTAAATCCACTGCAGGTGGATATGTTTCATATAAATAAATCTTAGATCTTTGAGCAACAAATCAAACGTTATACAATTCATATTTTGCTTTTTTTCACAAAAACTCAGTCATATCCCATTGATTTTACACCTTGAGGCATTTCGACCAATTCTTACTTTGTCTACAATCTTTCGTAGACTTTGTCTCACGATCCTCGTTATCGTTTATCATCTTTAGCGCTATACTGTATATGAATACATTGTCGATGTCGACTTTATTTGATTATCTTAATTTTAGTTCCGTTCTATTTCATCCATGGCATAATTTATCGAGATCTCTTTATTTGATATTTCAAGTACTTGATTAGTTCTTCTGGAACTGAAAAACAAATTATGTCAATATTCTCTTAGAATATTTATATACTCACTTGGGACATCTTTAACTTTAGTTACTTTTCTTGGTAGAGGACTTTTAACATTGGAACCAACTTTTCTACCTTCAGGCGTGGCTACAACTCATTTGCAATATTAGATTGTACAATAGGAAAATCCACTTTGAGTGGAGTATTCGCAGCTAATATTTTGTTTCATAGATTTTACAAATGAATTGTATTTTGAACTTCGAAGATCAAATAATATAATAGTATTTTATTTCAAATTATTCTATTGAACTTTTGGTTCACACTCTGAGTTGTTTATTCTCTCCCCCTAATGTTGGGAAAATTAATTTATCAATTGATAATCAGCCTACTGGGCTTCAAGCACATATCCAATTATCGGACCAAAATAAACCTCAAATATGATATTCATATAAAATGAATTTTCTCAACATTCTTTCAAAACTCATCTTAGCGTACTATACTGGAGCAATTGAATAATTTCAACACATCCAAAAATTTACTTAGATGAGATGCATTAGGTTATTAACCTACAATAATTTATAAGTTAAGAGGAGAATGCACGTATACTAATTTGTTTGAAATATTTAACTTAGAATTTGTGATCTCACAAGTATCAACCATACAATTAACTTTAGACGTCTAAAGAATGGATCTTCAAGTCCATTTTATGAACACATGCTACATGATGTTCAATATCAATTTTAATAATATATGTGATACTTATCAAGAAATTTCTGAAAAATCCAGATAATAAGATCTGACTCTAATTAGTTGAGAAAACAATTTCACAAACTTCTGGTTGTGAATAGACATATGCATGATCTTTTAGTCGATGCAACAATTAATGTCATAAAAACTCAATTTCTCAAATTTTTTATTTAGGAACACACAAATTTTGTTTGATTGAAGAAACTTCTGGTTCTTCAAAACTAGTTCTCGCATTATAATACACTTAAGATGACCCAATCAATTTTGTCAACAACACACTTAAGTGTGATTTGTAAACTTCTGATTTACAATGGCATGTGATTCAATTGTACTAATATAAGTGTAGTACAAGACTGAGGAAAAAGTCGGTAGCTTTTCCATTACACATTTTTTGTCCAAATTATGTTTTATAATACAAAGATATTCAATACTTTTATCATCTTCTCTTTCAATATGGTATTCATTTAGGAGAATATCTTTGAAACTTAATAAATTTCTTTGAGACTTGTGGAATATAATGCATTATCGATGTGCAATATTTTTCCTCCACATAACAACGCATTGACTCTTCTGGAGCCTTCAATTATTTATGAGGTGCCAAATATAGTACTGACATCAGTCTTTCGATTCACTAAATTAGAAAAATATATTTTATTCTTGGGAATTGTGTGTGTAGTTGCACTATCAACAAGGAACATATCTTCATTACTAGTCTTAGTGTCACTATTCATTTTAAGAAAAATTTAACGATGTGTTATAAGCGTACTTTAAAGACACAAGTTATGTAAATTAACAAGCAGCAAACACACTTTATTATTGTTATAAAATAAAATTCAAAACAACCGTAAAAACTTATTGTAATAATTAGAAGGAAATTTCCATAAATTCTATTTCTTGATTCTACCATCTCCAATAAGGTGATAAAAAAAATTATTCTAAATAAACAAATAAATCACCCATCTCTAAATGACTTTCACTCACCACTTTTATTGGATAAACAATAAATAAATATACTCCTCTCTCAATAAAATAATAACTTTCTAAATAAACACTAATTGTTAGCAATGTCAAATTTTAGAGAAAAAAACTTAGAATAATATAAACTTTTATAAACAATAATCTAAAATAAATATAATCATCCTTCTGGGATGCGCTAAAATTATTAGCTAATAAATGATGATCTAAAAATTATAATCATCCTTTTGGGATGATTATCCATATGTGTTACAATTATTATTTTTCTAAACAATGATCTAAAAAAATATAATCATTCTTCTGTAATGCGTTAAAATTATTTGTGTCATTCTTCTGGAATAACAATTATTTTATGAGAATATTACAAATTTTTAGATCGACATAACAAAAAATATTTATGAAATCGTTCTAGGATATTCAATATTATTTTTTCAATCCTCCTCGAGTTGGATATGCTAACTTTTAACATAATTGATGCATTTTTCTAGAATTCGTTAATGCTATAGATCCAATTTGTGTCATTCTTCTGAAATAACAATTATATTAAAAAATATATATTTATGAAATCCTTCTGGAATATTCAATATTATTCTTTGAATCTTTCTCGAATTGGATAATATTATCGATGCAATCTTTTTTCTAATTTTGAACATAATTGATGCATTTTTCTAGAATTCATTAATATTATAGATCAAATCCTTCTAGGATTCATTAATATTATAGATTCAATCCTTCTGGGATTGGTTAATATTATAGATACAACCTTCTGGTTAGCTTGATAGGTTTTTCAAAAATATATAAATAATTTATTTTTCTATCATTCAGGGATAGCTTGATAGGTTTTTCAAGAACTATATAAAAAATTTATTTTTCAGGAACTATATAAATAATTTATGTTTCTATCCTTCAGGGATAGCTTGATAGGTTCTTCAAGAACTAGATAAATAATTTATTTTCCTATCCTTCAGAGATAGCTTGATAAGTTCTTTAGGAATTTTATAAATAATTTATTTGACTATCCTTCAGGGATAACTTGATAAGTTCTTCAAGAACTTTATGAATAATTTGTTTTGTAATCTTTAATGGATGCTTTATTCATGCAATCCTTTTGGGATGCATGAAAATCATCACTGATTTTCTTTTTCTTTTTCTAATCAATATTTATAAATAATAGATAAAGAATAAAAAAATATTATCTTCTAAAAGTTGGAGCTTCGTGCTGATAACGTGTTATGAAATACAAAGAAATAAAGAATAAAAGGAAGAAAGAAAAATATAATGATTTTGTATTATTTCATTCGGTATAATCGTATACAATGAAATAGGTCATATTTATAGGACATCATACAAACAATATAATAAAGATATATTGGTTTAAATAAGGAATGAAGTTATTGGGAGACAAATCATCCAATTATTCATAACAACTTTAAATTTAAATCAATTTTTAATCATTTGGTTATAGATAATTTTGATTAAATATGCAAAATCTAACAAGTTAAATTTATTAAAGGGTAATTTAGTATTTCCTATTTATGTACCTTTTATCTTGGTCACTAAGTTTACTTTATTAGGGTCTATGTGGCAATTTTCCCCTTGTATAAATAGAATAGTAATAGATGTCATTTATAACAATAATCCTTATTTCTTTCATACCTTTTTGTAGTCGTCACTCTCATTATTCTCACATTATTCCAATCATCTTTGATTCTTGTGCACCAACAAATTGGTATCTAGAGCTCCAGTTAGAAACACAGGGAAACACGAGTGAACGTGAGTTTGAGTTGTGGGATTGATTTTGCTTTTGGGTTCATGTTGAATCTTGAACAAGAATCATTTTTTTTCTTCAGATTTTGTGGGTTGGGAAACACTATGTGAGTGAAGATATGAGTATACTGTACAAGATAGAAGATGAACGGAAACGACAAGAGTACCAAATTTCCAGTTTTTTATGGCAAGAACTGGAACAGATGGATGATTCAGATGCACGTGTTATTTAGGGCTCAAGATGTTCTGGAGCTTGTTACTGATGGGTATATTCAGGTTGCAGAAGATGCAACAGAAGAAGAGAGAGACGCAGAGAAGCAAGAGGAAGAAATATCAGAAGGTGTTGTTCTTCATCCATCAGTGTGTGGATGTAAACGTGTTTGAGAAGTTTGCAAATTCGATGATGTCAAAGGAGGCATGGGACACACTGCTCAGATGTTACGGTGGTGACGCATTAGTAAAGAAGGTAAAGTTTAAGTCCTTAAGAAAGCAATATGAGAATCTCAACATGAAGAACAATGAGAAGGTTTTAGAGTATATCTCTAGAGTGATTTTGATCATAATGAGATGAAGGCTTGTGGAGAAACCCTTTCTAAACAAGTAATCATAGAGAAGGTATTGAGGTCACTTACTCCTCAAGATTACATTGTTGTAGCAATTGAACATTCTAAAGATCTGGAAACTATGAGAATAGAAGATATGCAAAGTAGTCTAGAAGCACATGATTTGCGTATGACTGAAAGAACTTCTGAGAGGGAAGTTGAGCACGCTCTAAAAGCTTCTTTTGTCAAGAAGGACCAGAAGCATTCTTGGTCAGAGGCCAAGAATAGACGTGGTGATAGATTCTAGAAGTCAGAAACCTCAACTTCTGATGAGAAGAAACATCAGAAGGGAAAGGAGAAGAAGAAAGTTCAATGTTACTGTTGTAAGCAGTTTGACCATTTTGCTAGAGATTGTTGGTCAAACGAAGAAGAAGCAAAAATAGTCATAGGTGATTCAGATGATGAATCTGTGTTATTGATGGCTTATGAATCTGGCGAGGAACTTATGAGATTCTCATTTTATGTTTCTGAAGGGGATGAAGATGACTCTGAATATTCTAATTCAGAAGAAGTGTTTCTTTATGAGTCAGAGTCAAAAAATGACATTGAAGAATCAGAAGATGAGTTAGAATCTCAAGGAGATTCTTCTTCTGAAAAAGAGTCAGAAGTTGAAAGTTCTGGAGAAGATTCAGAAGTTGAAAGTTCTGAAGATGAGTCAGAGTTAGAAGATGCTTCTGAAGATGAAGATGATGAATCTGATTCTGATCCAGATTCTGATGATGATTCAGAATTTGGCGGTGATCATGCTTCTGGAAGGGAAAACTCTGAAGACGTAGGTTATGGAGGAAAAGCTTCTGGAGATGATCATGTATTTGAAGGTGGAAATTCTAAAGATAGGGTTTCTGGACAAGGTCCAGAAGTTAATGTTGTTACAAGTTCTGAAGAAAATTCAGAACAAGTTCAGAGGCCACAAAGAATCAGAATTATACCTAGAAGGTTTGCAGATTTTGACATGTTACAAGACACCAAAGTTGAATCAGAGGGAGAAGTCATTCAATGTGCCATGTTAGTAGATTCTGAATCTTTGGGTATTGAAGAAGTGTAACACCCTTCTAAATACCCCGTAATCAATAAATTATTTCAGAGTTAACATGCATTAAAGGGCATCACAATTAATTAAAAACATAAAACTCTTATACAATGTCATTCTTTCATGGGAAACACAGTTCCATTTAAAAAGAAATACATGTTTAACACAACGGAATAACTTCAACTAGGATAATTTCAATCCCAAATAAAATCATCAGAGGTCAATGCCTTGAATCACCAAAACAATTATCCAACTAAAATATCAAATCAAAACTGAGTTTACTAATAACTCTAGACAAACTTTCCCCAGTGTTACAATCAGAGCATGACACCGACATGCGATAAAATAAATGGCATAGCTCTACGAGCCATCCTCACCAACTTCTAAACCGCTAAAGCTTCAATATGAAATCATCAAAGTAGGGGTGAGATTTCATCACAATTAAAATGCATTATAAATTCATAAAACAACAAAATTTCATAAGTTATTATTCCACCCTATTCCGCATAATAAGATTTATTCATCAATTCAACAACACAAGTCATAAATATGCATGACACGCAACCACCAGATTATAACACTGAAATTCATCCTAACATGTTATAATCCATACAAATGCAATGCAAGACTCTATTCATGTGGTACCAAAAGTGAACTAAATTCACCATACTGTTCCATTCCAACTCGAACCCAGTATCAACATCTGCTCCATTCCAACTCGGACATAGATACGCCTCACCGCCCATTCCAACTCGGCAATGGTTATTGGCCAACTCACTAATTCCATATAATGGGAATTAGCTACCACCAATGTATATGCATGCACAACAACAAGCATGTAACATTCAACACAGGTTATGATAACACCATACATCATAAACCATCATCAATCTAAAACATGATAACCATCATTTATCATAAACATCATCAAACAACATAAACATGCACAAGCAATTACTGCAACATCATCACCAAAACAAGTGTACAACCATCAATATACACATAATACATCATCACAACAACATATCGTTTCCTATCCACCAAGTACATAAGGTACGAATAACCACAAGGTCAGAAAATCACTACTTTCCAAAATAAAACCAAGTTAATATTATTTTCTTTGTTTCATAAAGTAGAACATTTAATTTAGGAAATAACGTCCAAAACATCGATTATAACGGACTTACGGTTTGAAAGTTATGAATTTTCAAAATCTAATATTTTTCAAAAAGTAACAGTGGTGACCGGTTCCTCCAGGGGAGTAACCAGTTCCCACAATCATATGAAAACGCGTTAATGGAAAATGTATGGGGAACCCGGGTTCTCCTATAGGATAACCGGTTCACACGTTTTATAAAAATTGTTTTTCTGGAAAATATACTAGGAACCCGGTTCCCCCCACAGGGTAATCGGTTCCAAAGACTCATGGAAACCATCTTGCTGAAATTTATATGAGGAACCCGGTTCCTCCTAGAGGGTAACCGGTTCATGCGACGTCTGTAGTAGAAAAATTTAATTTGACAGCATTTGCTTATTCTCATTCCATCCATTAATTCCAATTACGAACTCATACATAAATAACACCAAAATACATCCCAATGCATGATTCCAATGCCATAACAACACACCACAACATCATACAACAACCATATAATACCAATTTCATTAAGAATGTCAAAAATCATGCATTTAGGGTCAAAACTCATAAACCTAAAAATCCTAAATTGGGATTCCTAATCTCTTACTCTATTCTTTCATTCCCAGAATCCATAAGGCATAATTATTATAGAAGATCACCCATTACCTTAGCAAGTTTCTTGAATTCCTCAAACTTTAGGTTTTCCTCCTCCTTGCCTCCTCTCTTCTCACGTACGATGATCTCTTTTCTCCAATTCCCTTCTCTTTTTCTTTTCTATTCCTCTATTATAATAATAATAATAATAATAATAATAATAATAAAATAATTAGATGTTTTTACTCCATACACCCCTTTACTCTACTAACCACACCACAAATCCAAATTTCTCTTTTCTTTATTTATTTTCCAAAAATCTCAATAATTCTAATAATTCAAATTTTAATTAAATAAATAACCAAAATTCAAATATTTAATAATTGAAAAATATGGGATGTTACAAGAAGCGCTCAAGAAGAAAGTCTGGCTTAATGCCATGAAAGAAGAACTTGAGGCTATAGAAAGAAACAAAACTTGGGAGTTGACTAAGCTTCTGAAGAAGAAGAAAGCCATCAGCGTCAGATGGGTTTTCAAGGTGAAGCTTAAGCCAGATGGATAAGTTGGTAAGCACAAAGCAAGGCTAGTGGCCAGAGGTTTTCTTCAGAAACCTGGACTAGATTACTTTGAGGTATTTGCACCTGTAGCTAGACATGAAACAATCAGGCTAATGATTGCTTTAGCTGCAAATAGAAATTGGCCTCTGATGCATTTGAATGTAAAGTCAGCATATCTGAATGGTCCGTTACAAGAAGAGGTATACGTGTCACAACCCCCTGGCTTCGTAAAAAAGAATCAGGAAGGGACGATGTACAAGTTACATAAAGCTTTGTATGGATTGAAGCAAACACCCAGGATCTTGGAATGAGAAGATTGATTCATTTTTCAAGAATCAAGGGTTTCAGAAGTGTGAGATGGAATATGGAGTTTACATGCAACATTCTGGAAGAAATATGATTCTAGTGTGTCTTTATGTTAATGACATATTGCTTACAGGGAGTTGTCCATAAGATATAATCAAGTTCAAGAAAGTGCTAATGAATGAATTTGAGATGACGGATCTGGGAAATATGGTATATTTTCTAGGGATGGAAATTTTATACTCGAATGAGGGTATCACTTTGCATCAGCTGAAGTATGAATTAGAACTTATGAAGAAGTTTAAGCTGGAGAATTGCAAGGTTGCTGTTACATCGTCAGAAACCAATCATAAATTGGATTCTGACTCTAAGGCTGAAGATGTGGATACTACGATCTTCAAACAGCTGGTTGGTTCTCTGAGGTATTTATGTAATACCAGACCTGATATTTCCTATGCAGTTGGATTGGTTAGTAGGTTCATGAGTAAACCTAAGTGGTCCCCTTATCAAACTGTTGTTAGAATTTTTAGGTATATCAAGGGAGCCTTGAAGTTTGGAGTATTATTTCCTTCTGGAAGAAAGGCAGAATCAGAGTTAATGAGTTACTCTGACTCTGATTGGTGTGGAGATAGAGTTGATAGAAGAAGTACTTCTGGATACTTATTCAAGTTTCTGGGAGGTCTTATTTCTTGGAGTTCCTTGAAGCAAATTGTTGTTACTCTATCAACGTGTAAAGCTGAATATATAGCAGGTGTTGTAGCTGCATGTCAAGTTGTGTGGCTTCTAAAATTATTAGAAGATCTGAAGATTAAAGTAAAGAAGTCTCTGAAGCTGATGATTGATAACAAGTCTGCAATCAATCTTGCCAGAAATCATGTGTTACACGGAAGAAGCAAGCATATTGAGACTAAGTATCATTTCTTGAGAAGCCAAGTCCAGAACGAAACATTAAAAGTTGTCCACTGTAGCCCCCAGAAGCAGTTGGCAGATGTTCTGACGAAGGCAATCAAGACGGATCAATTTCTCCTCTTAAGAGATGAAATTGGTGTTGTTAGTTTTGCATAGAAATATAAATTAAGGGATGGTATTAAAGGGTAATTTAGTATTTCCTATTTATGTACCTTTTATCTTGATCACTAAGTTTACTTTATTAGCGCCTATGTGACAATTCCCCCTTGTATAAATAGATTGGTAGTAGATGTCATTTATAACAACAATGCTTATATCTTTCACACCTTTTGTAGCCGTCACTCTCATTATTCTCCCACTATTCCAATCATCTTTGATTCTTGTGCACCAATAAAATTCACGTGTTCAATATTTTGTACTCATGCATTTTGGGCATGTTTGATTTAGTTTTAAAATATAATGGTTTATTTTATTTTTAAAATTGATTTATATAAATAATATTTTTTAAAATATTAAAAAAAATCATTTTCGATATATTAAAAAATTATGTTTGATATTCAGTATTATAAAAATTTAAATTTAGTTAAAATTACTTTTATTTAAGATATTTATCTCAAATAATGTTTATGAAAAATTGATATTATATTTTTTTTATAGTAAAATGATTAAACATTTAAAATTAAATTAAATTTGATCTATTAGACAACTTAAAATCTCACTTCATAAGAATATATATTTATAGTCTCAAATATGTTTAAATTGATTATCGAGTTAATAAATCCATGAAATTAAATTTTATTTTAATATTTAACTTATTTTAAAAAATATATTTTATATATTCTATTGATATATTTGTAAAAGATCTATGAGAAGTGGCGTGGGAAGTTTACTAAGAGGCGGCTACGTAACATTTGTTGGAAGGAGCGCCTATCATTTGGTTATGGCACTTATTTTCCAGTTATGCGAAAACGTGGGGTAATGTGTCTATCCATAATGGTGTGGGAGAGAGAGTTAAAGGAGATAACCACATTCTTCTAAGAAATAGGAAAAGTAATTATCTTTTCCACACTCCTGAGAATGGGTACTACTTCTTTGAAGCTTAAGATTTAGACCAATTTTTTTTTATAAATACTTAATCTCGAGGTTGAGAGAGACATTCAACCTCACCTAAAAACACCAATATACAGAGCATCTCACCTCATTGCACGAGCTAGCTCTAAAACAACAATAACCTTAAAAATCGCTGACATCCCTACAACATTAAGGGTTCTCATGTATTGTACTTTTATCAAGTCTAATTGGCGCTCGTCGTTGGTCCAAGTAAAACTAACCTAGACCATCATTACAATATTTAGCTAAGATTTCTACATTGTGCATTAAACTTATTCATCTATCATGGTGAACAAGAAGATATGAACTCTGAAAAATAGTGATTTGACATTGAGGAGAATGCCATAACAATGATGTGTGCTGAATGGACGACTTACGCTACTAGAATCAACCTTTGAAGGAGAACATCCTCCATATTCAATAATGCCAACACGAGGCTAATTTTCTAGAAGAGATTGAAAATCCTAGACTACCAATAACATGAAAATAATAAATATTTGGTTTTCTACCTTTTAGTAACTCGTAGAGTGTCTTGTCTAGGATGGGTCGAATGACCACCATGTTTAAGACGTGGTATGTTGTATTGATCGCATCCATAAAAGTACTTATGTGGGCTAATTTCATTTATCATGGTGCGAGCCAATTCTTCTAAAACACAATTTTTACTCTCAACAATACCATTTTGTTGTGGAGTTATCATACATGTAAAGTTATGAGCAATCCCATTTTCAATACAACAAATTTTAAAATGGATGGTTAATAAAACTTCTTGTTCGCACATGAAGAAACAAGTCTAGATAGAGAATCTGTGGAGGTTTTGATGTTGAAACAACCTTTTTTTCAATTAATGAAACTCTCATTTCTTTACCATTTGGAAATCATCACATAATTTGTCTTTTGAAAATTTAATTTTAGGAAGACCAATCACTAGATTCTTGGATATTATTTTATTTAACAAGTCGAAATGCACGTGACTTAAGCGTATATGCCATAACCAAAAATCTTCACACTTGGTGACTAAACCCTTAGTTTCATGCATTGGTATGTCATTTATATCAATTATATAGACATTATCGATCCTAGAATCCTTAAACCCCAAGTTATTACTAGCCTTATGCTCAATTAAACAACCAAGAGTATCAAAAACCACAATGTACCCTTTGTCGCATAATTGGATAATGCTAAGTAGGTTGTGTTTAGGCCTTTTAACTAAAATCACATTTTCAATGGTGATTGTGGAGGGATTTCCCACAATAACTTCACCCAAAATTTTACCTCTTGCGTTGTCACCATACGAGATGTGATTGCTTTCCTTCTCATCAAACTTGATGAACATGAAAGCATCTTTCATCATGTGTCTTGAGCATCTTCTATCTAGAAACCATAATCTTTTCATAAAGACAAGACTTTCCCGTGACAATCAAATAAAAATTTAGATCCTAACTAATGGGTCCTTTACGGTTAGTTGAGGTACACTTAGAAATCTATGTCATTTTACTATTGGAAACTTGAACGTTCATAATATAACAAAGAGGCCTAATGTATCCTTTGTTACCACAATAATGACAAAGAGTTCTAGATGAAATGTTTTTTTTCCATTTCTCCTAGTGACATAAGCATTTTTCTTGAAAATCACCCCTCTATCAGTTGAAGATCTAGAAAAGTACAAGATAGTGAAGTAGCATGAGTTAGTTGTATTTTAAGATTTTTAATTTCAAGTTTTAAAGTTAGACACATAACGCATTCTAATTTTTCTACCCTTTCAACTAAAGTGTCAGAAACATTGTACCGCTCGTCAACTAGAGATGTATGTGTTTCATTAAGAGATTCTAAAATGCGATTAAGATCATTTATCTCCTTTTCGCATGAGTAAAGTTGTTGTTGTGAGTGGGAAATCACTCTTGGAGTTATTTTCACTTGTTTATCACTTTCTTATTGGTTTAGTGCAATGATGCTATAACATCGATAATGAGGTGTTTTTATTATGTTTGAAATTGATTGTTAAAGTTGAATTGCCTTGTCTTGTGGAAATTACTACCTATTATGTTGATTTGTTTTTGAAGTTGTTGTGAGTGGAATATTACAACTCCATTTTTAATCATTTTATGCAAGTTAAATATTTATAAGACCAAATTTTGAAGTTGTTACGTTTTATCACTGAATTTAATACTATTCTACCACAATGAGCCTATATTATGGCGAGCGTGTGATGTCAGGTGCTACATGTAATGCCCCGATTTATTTAATTAGTTTTCATAAATAAATTGTGTGATGGTATATGTTGGTTTATGTTTTAATGTGTTGGGGGAACCTTGGGTGTGAGGTGATAGCCTTAGAAAAAAAGAATTTAAGGTGTTGGGAGTGTTTGAACAAAAAGGTAGAGATTTGAGGGTGGTAGAAGTAGAACTAATTGTTAATAAATAATTAGAATTACTTTATTCATTTCAAATAGTAGTAGAGAGAATATTATTTAAATAAATATTTAGTTGGAATAATATTTATTTTAATTAATTGTGATAAGTAGTAATAATAATAATAATAGTAATAATAATAATAACAACAACAACAACAACAACAATAATAATAATAAAATAAGAGAAAAATGTGAATAGAGAGACATGACGTGAAAAGAGAAGACAAGATGAGAAGAGATAAGGCATGGGAAGGAGAACCTCTATTAGAGAAGTTTCAAACTCATCATCTAAGGTAAGGGTGAAACTTCCTCGCATATAAGGGATTGCATGATAACAGGTGAATGGATGTTCTAATCTTTAGGATTGTTGTCTTTTTTTCTATGTTCCGTGCAATTTGATGTATAATGATGTGATTGTGTGCATGTTGGATGAATTGGGTGTTTGTGGAATGTTGTGTGTTGTTATGAATCAAAATGCAGAACTTGGATGCAAATTAGTCCATATAAATTGGGGTTGTAGGGATGTTTCGAGACTGGTTTTTCGTGTCACAAAATAGCAGGAAACCGCTTTTGTCGCAATGGTAGCCAGTTACATGTTTGGTGTAACCGGTTACAGCTAAGACATCTTTAAGAAAAATAAAAAATTTCGTGGGTGTAACCGGTTACGTGTTTTTGTGTAACCAGTTACGATGTTAAACAGTAGCGTGAGCTTGCATTATTTTTTGGGGGGGTATAACCAGATACCAGTTTAGTGTAACCGGTTACCATTGAGAGAATTGTGTACTTACTATTTCTGTACTAGGAGTAGGTGGTTACCAGTATGGCGTAACTAGTTACCACTACCGTGTGCTGAAAAATAAATAAATTCATAACTTGAGTTTTAGATGTCCGATTGAGGCATAGTTCGAAGCAGTAGAGAGTTGGGGCAATACTTTGTATCTTGGAACAAAGTTATACAACTCAACTAACAAGTCAAACTTTATGCCTTAAGAAATGAACTGAGACATTAGAGTGATGCATAACAATAACACAAACGAAGACTCAAAAGATAAACCATAACACAAGGAATCTTTAATACTTGCATGCCTCAAACATGAGGTTTAAGTCTCCTTAAATAAATATCCAATTATGAACTTTTCCAATGGGAATTAACAACTATGATTTCATCCAAAATTATAAGAGATTCTATTTTGATTTGTTTCTTAACAACCTCCAAAAGTATCATTTATTTGTATTCAAATTCAAATTTAAATCTCCATTTAAATTGAATTAATCTCATTCAAACTTTAACAAATAAATATTTATAAATGCATTGCTAAAATATATAAAGCAATAAATCTGATTGGAATCAATCAAAAAATTTGCACATAAAACATCCAAAATAACTTTCTTCATTAAAGTCTTCTTTGTAGAGTAAATATTGGACTAAAAACGTGAACCAAAACTTCCTTTATTTTATAAGGGGACTAAAATATTTTAAAAAATTAATATAGGGTAACCAAAACTGCATTTAAGTCTTGACTAAGTCAAATCCATATCTTTTAATTAAATCATATAATCCATGTTCATGATTTAATAAAATCATTTTTAAATTGATTTGGATTAAGAAACTTCTTCCAAACATAAACTTTTGCATCTTATGAAGACGTTAACACCACTACAAATATGAAGGAAACTTGGAGATAATCAGAATCCAAATTGTATGCCAAGATGTCACACAAGATGTGCTGAATATCTTGCTCAACAAATTTCTTACAACCAAATCTTTCAGTCAATCACTTTAGTTAGAAACTTGGACTGAACAAATATTCTTAGAAAGAAAAACAATCAAGCTCAAATTTCTTCATGAAATCTAGCTAACAGACTAAGGTTAGATGCTGGAACATCTTGTTCCACATGTTCCATATGGACAAAAACACATCTTATTCATATGTTGTTTCACCTGATGCAACCAACCAAAATATTATTTACGGTATTTGGATGCAAATCAACATCAACCTCTGGAGTCTGGAGAAATATTATCGAGCAACAAATGATAATTCTTAATATAAGGGATGTGTTATTCCAGTCAAAGCAAATTACTAAGGAATTTCAAACAACACATCCTCATTCTAATCAAGCTACTTCTAATAACAAGTGGAGTAAACCATCAATATGCAAATTTAAATGTAATGTAGATAATTCTATTTTGTCTAGAGACAGCGTGGAAATTATTATTTGTATAAAAAATGAGCATAATGCTTTTATGTTAGCTAAAATTGAATGTTTCTCTCTTATATATGATGTTTGAAGAACATGCTTCAGTAGAGAACACTTATATATGTAGAAACACTATTTTTCATGAAATATCCAAAGTTTCTGACACATGGCTTTAAAAACCGTGTAGAAACCTTTGAAAAGTAGATGATATTATGCTCTTAGTTTACTTTCGACTCTTAACTGGGTACACAACCTTCATATGAGACATGTGGAATTTGAATTAAACGGTAACATAGTTGTGATTATTTTCCATTCCTCTAAAAGGGATTACATGAAATTTGGTGACATCATAGCAACCTTTTTTCTACGCATTTTAATAACCCCAATGCATAGTTTATCAAGAGACAGACAAATGATCTAGCTAAGGTGACCACATCTTTGAGTGATTTCTAAATTTTGATTAAAAAAATTATATTAGATTAAACATATTATAATGTATAAAATATTGCAATTTTCCCTTTAAAAGTTTAGCATATGTATAGATGATTACCAAATTTATTATAACAAAATTACAATAGTAATATAAAACACTTTGACATGATGTTTGATATTTTCAATCGAATCTTACTAGAATTAGTATAATTGTAGATGTGTAAAAATATAAATTAGAATAATATATAAAATTAGAACTATTAATTTTCTTTCAATATTTTAAAATTGGACTGGTCATCGACCCGAACAAGTTATTGGGTTAATGGTCGGACCAGTTAATCACCGGTTGGACCACGTGAATTCTAATAATATGAAAATATAGTTTTATTTTTCTTTTGTATCATGATTGTTTTAATTTTTTTTTGTTAGTTTAAAGTATTGTTATATTGTATAATTAATTTTTAAATTTATTATATTATTTTATTGTATAATTATTAATAAATATTTTTAATAAGAATTGTAATTTATAATTATAGAATATATAACTTTCTTTTCTTTAATCAAAATAAATATTACAGAGATTCATGGTTCAGTTGGTAAAACTACTAATTATTTTAACAGTTGATAAACTTACAAGTTTGATTCTTAAAATTTGACAAAATTTTATTTTTATAATTTTATTATTACTTAATTATTAAAAATAATTAAATTTTTTATAAATATTAATAAAATCATATCTAAAAAAAAGCACCAAAACTTAAGAAAATAAAAATAGGGGATCAAAATTATAAGTAAATTTAAAAAATATACATAGAAAGATTAAATTGTCATATCAAGAAAATCATTGGTTCACTGGTCTGACCAGAAAATTGGCCGAGTCACGCTGATTTTCACTAGATCAATTGCAATAATAGTTTGATGATCTTACCAAATTGTTTTACCCTTCGATTTACAATCTAATTCGTCAGAACGATTCAAATTTTAAAAATATAATTTTTTATTCAATAAAATTAAAATCACCACCGTATATTTTTTTATGATCAAAATCTTAAATTTATTTATTAATCTTTTTATTTATTATTATAATTATAAATTATTATTAAAAATATATAAAATCTTTTCAAATCTCATAAATCAATAAAAGAAATAGTGAATCTTAAATTTTGTGCTACAAAATTTATTAAAATAAAAATTTTAAATTCTAGTTATAGAAAATCTCAAAAGTTAATACTTCTTTACAACTTTTCAATATTTTTTATTTGTGTGATCAAATTTGTGTAATCTTCTTTTAAGAAGTAATTTGTAAACACGCTTCTTGTATTTTAACTTGTAAACTAATAGTTCCTTGATAGACTAAGTGTTAGTCAGAATTTCTCAAGAAGAGATTAACAAGTAGTCTCCTTGTTTTGCAATATTGACATTTGGTATTTGTTCTGTCTGTAATCAATTCAGTTATAGTGGATTAAATCCTTGTTTAAGAAGGCAAAACCACATTGGCAGGTGAACTGAACTAACTTTGCTAATACTGAACCATGATAAAAATATATGTGTCATTTATTTTTGTCCTTGTGTTCTTTGTTTTGACTTGGGAAAAATTTGATTTAATTCCTTAAACTCAATTCAAATACATATTTCTTATGTTTCTCACACCATCAACTATAAGAGTCTTAGTGAGATAAAAGTGAAGAGTTAGGATCGTGGGAAACTGTAGAGTGTTTCAGCTGACAAGGGGAAGCATAAGGCTTTGGGTGAGAAAAGACAAGTGGGGAAGACACTCTCACTTCTATAAATTTATATAAGAATATTGTGACGGGTTATAATGTCGACAAGTGTTTGAGTTCCGATAAAGAATTGCTACAAATGTAGTAAGACAAAAAATAACATTGATGATTGTAAGAACCACCGAATAATAACTTCAAAGGTTCTAATTCCACATAATTTCGAGGAACTTCGACTATTGCATGGTCAACTACAAAATTAGAGACCACTTCCCATTTCATAGCTTTTAAAGGCATGGAAGTCAAGGAATACTCAGTTAAGGAAAATGCCCATTTTCCAATTCGATTGTGTAGGATTGGTTTAGAAAGCATATGTTTAATAACATCAAAATGCGAATAAACATAAACATCAACTGACTTTATATAGTATTTCAACTTAGTGCAGGAAAAGTACAAGCAAAGACACAACTTTTCTATAATACTATATCTAATTTCTGCATCATTCAACACTCGACTGAGGTAATAAATGACTCTTTTGATGTCATTCATGTCCTCTCGTGCAAGCATACTTCATATAGTTGCATATGATGCAGATATATACAATATCATACACTTATTTCTACAAGGAGGTGGCAATATAGGAGGATGGACAAGGTATTGCTTAATTTTTTCGAAAGCCTCCTGATGTTCTTGTCTCTAATCGAAGCCCCCTTGTTTCAAATTCCACAACGAAAATAAGGTCTGGGTGCAACCACTTAAGTTCGAAATAAATCTTCTTAAGGAGTTTATCTTCCCCAACACTGATTGCAAATCCATCTATGTTGATGGCGCCTTGGATTCCATGATGGATTTCATTTTGTTTTGATTGATCTCTATCCCCTTCTTATGGACCACAAAGCCCAGAAAATCCTCAACTTGCACAAAAAAGGCACACTTAAGAGGATGCATCTTCAAGCCATGTTTCCCCATTCTTATGAATGATTGGCGAAGGTTATCCATGTGACTTTTATCTGATACAAATTTTACCACTATGTCATCAATATAAACCTGCATGAAGGTTTCAATGAAATTATGGAATATAGAGTTCACTGTCCTCTGATATGTTGCCCTAATATTTTTTAAACCCAAAGGCATGACCACCCATTCATAGGTGCTTATTTCCCTAAGACATCAAAAAGTTGTTTTGGGTACATCTTCTGCAATGAAAAATTTGATTGTATCCAGAGTACCCATCAAGCATGCTAAGGTGCTTGAAGACCGCGGTTGAATCAATTAGCATTTTTGCCATAGACATTGGATATTCGTCCTTTGGGGTTTCATAATTCAAATCTCAAAAATCTATGCAAACCCTTAAAAACCCATTTTTCTTAATAACATGAACTATATTTGCAATCCATTTGACATACCTTGTGATCCGGATGAACTTACACCAGAAAAGTCTTTTGACCTATTCCTTTATCTTCAATACAATCTCTGGCGCGAACCTTATTGGAGTCTGCTTGATGGGATTTTTGCCACCCTTGATAGGCAGCTTCAATTTGACCGGTTCTCTGCTTAAACTAGGCATTTTGGTGTAGTCTTCACTTATGGGTCAAGTTTGGCAGTGACATACGTGGGTCTCTTGATGGATCCATCACCCAGATCCACTTCTTTAATAGGGGCCTACACCACCATCTTTGCACGTGATGTTATTGGGTCCTTTTTGAATCCCAAAGGCTTTTCATCATATGTTATTCGTCAGGGGGTTTTGGTTTGAAATCCACCCCAGGTTCCTTCACATATATTGCTTCATTGTAGGCTTCGATAGCCACGTGCTTTACTTCGTCCTTTAAGGTCGCTTTTAATTTGTATTTGGCCAAATAAGTCAAAATCTTTTTGAATAATATGGACTCAGACATGGTCAATTCCTTCTCATTCCAGCCAATTGGCTGTAATCTTTAAACTCCCTCCATATCATTTTCTTCTCGCATAATTTCCCTATCTCATTAGAACCCATTCATATCGATATGGTTAACTTCTGCCATGTAGTAACTCTGATTTGCTTCAATGTTCTTGACAATCCCGTCTTCTTTCCAACTTGATACTCATTGATGCATTGAAGAAGGTACTACCCATATACCATGGATCCATTCACATATCGATATGGTTAACTTCTGCCATGTAGTAACTCTGATTTGCTTCAATGTTCTTGACAATCCCGTCTTCTGCCATCGATGTAATAACAAGTTATATTTTGTCTTCGCTGCAATCACCATGAACATGGCAGGCCTTGTGATTGAACACATAATGAGATCTACTTGCACCATGTAACACCTGAGGCCAAATAAGGTGGGGGTGGTTACACCGCATGTAACACTCGAGGCCAGAGAGGGCTAAGAGTGGTCGCCACATTAGAATAAGAGGGATCCTGAGACTATGCAGGTATGAGATTGCATGGTTGAATGATGCTTATGAGGATTACTTGGTACTACCTATACCAACAAGATGCATCTTCTTTTCGGTAGCCTAACCATAAGAACTCCACAGTTAAATGTGCTTGACTTGGAGTAGGATTGGGACGGGTGACCTTCTGGGAAGTTTCCCAGAAAGCGTGCGAGTGAGGCTAAAGCATGCTGAAAAGACTCGTGTTGGTCTGTGGGGTCATTCGATGATCCAAAAGAAGGCCGTCAGGGGCGTTACAAATGGTATCAGAGCCAGATCTTTCCCAATTCGATGTGGTTCGAGGACGAACCATGCAGAAGCTGGTGGGCATGTAACACTCGAGGCCAAATAAGGCGGGGGTGGTTACATCGTATGTAACACTCGAGGCCAAAGAGGGCTAAGAGTGGTCGCCACATCGGAATAAGAGGGATCCTGGGACTATGCAGGTATGGGACTGCATGGTTGAATGATGCTTATAAGGATTAATTAGTACTACCTATACCAATAAGATGCATCTTCTTTTCGGTAGCCTAACCATAAGAACTCCACAGTTAAGCGTGCTTGACTTGGAGTAGGATTGGGATGGGTGACCTTCTGGAAAGTTTCCCAGAAAGCGTGCGAGTGAGGCCAAAGCATGCTGAAAAGACTCGTGTTGGTCTATGGGGTCCGTCGATGACCCTGAAGCTAGTCTGGGGCGTTACAATTGCACCACACCCAAAGTGTGGCCTATCTCACCTTCATAGTTTGAAATCACCATATTGCGGGGCTTGATATCAGTGTTAAACATGCCAATTTTCTTCAACATGAATTGTGGCATTAAATTTCACTACAACTCCATCATCTACTAGGATTTGATTGATTCCCACACCTTCCACTCTTTCCTTGATAAACAAAGGTTTAAGGTGACTTTTCATTCCCTGATCAGGACGCTCGAAGAATGCATTTTATTCTTCAATAGCTCTATTATTCAGGATATAGTAACAAATTGGCTTATGTTTTGCCATCTCCGAGTCTTCCACTTTAGTTACATGATCATATTCATGTGGAAGCACTAAGACTACATTGCAATTTATATTGAGGGAATATTCTTCGTCAAATTTAAAAGCATCATTCAACATGTCTTTGTCATTTACTAGGTGTTCCTGATCTTTTTCACCAATTCTTTCCCTCTTTATGAAAAACAGTTTTCTCCCTATAGGTTATTTTTCTTCGACCATGATGGTTGAGGGAAAGTGGTTGCTACTTGACTCTTCTGCTTCTTTTTCTGCTAGCTCTCATTGCGCCTTCTTTATTCACTGGTGCCTTTGCCACTAAGACCTAGTTATGGGGTTTTTGCTTTTGTAGTAACCTGATTTGTATGCCTGCTGCTTCGATGTTTGGAATTTCTTCCTATAATCTATGGACGATCTTCTTCCCACTTCAAAGCTTCTCCATTTTGTTGTCTTATTCCTTTGTTTTCATTAGTCCTAGTCCACCTATCAGTTGAGATGTTCACATGAGGTTTGAAGGTGACCCTTCAATTTCACCTTGGGCACATCAAATATTCCAATTTTATTTTGTTGCAATAAACAAGACACCCTAGCAAACTTTCTCCATCCTTTGGATAAACAATTTTTATCTGGTCATCTTTCTTCCAATTACCCTCAATTCGGGCATATTGGATCTTTTGATAAGTTTCATATGCCTTTTGATCATGAATTATACTAAATCTAGGACATATTAGCCCTTCAAAATTGTTCTTGTGTCAGCGAACCAAGTAATCAAGCAGACTTTCACTAGCCCTTGGGTAGGCATTTCTCATCTATTCATCTTCCCTTTTGAGGTGCCTTTCGACTTCCTCCATCTTAGGAGCAAGTTGATTCAAATATATCATATTGACTTCGAGAATAGGACCATCAGTTATCCTAATATTTTTGAACTGGACTCTAAGTCCCTCAGTGTCCTTTGTTGTTTCAGCATCTAAAACAATCTTTCCTTTAATGCTTTGGTTCATCATACCTTCTACAGGATTTAGGACTTTGATACCTGCAACAAAACCCCCAGTAGTATTGGTAGTAAGGCCATCAACAACCTCTTTTACTTCGACACCTGCAACAAAGTCTTCAATAACCTTGTCTTCAAGGTGTTGGTTAATATCGAAGTCATCAATTTCCACCATATGGATATCAACAGGCTCATTATTGTTCGTTTTTGTTACATGTAAAAGGTCAGCATCAACTTTCATCTGGCCTTTGGTCTTTTCGCCGAACTTTAATCTCCATTCCTTCATAGAATTCTAAATCAGATCCCTGAAAAGAAAACATTGTGGGGTTTTATGTCCTAAAAAGTTATGTTATTTACAAAAACCTCTTTTCTCCAATTGATCCAACGAAGGAATTTTGGAACTAAGTGTATATTTTCTTAGGGAACTTATCATTCTTTTATGGTTCAACAAGATTATTTATGTTCTAAGGGTCTAGGACTTTGCAATGATAAGGTGGGCATTTCTTTAATTCACCCATATCTACTTCGTATTCTTCAAAGTCTAAACAATCGCTACAAGCTTCTTGTTCGTCTACACCAACTTCGATATATGCCACCATTTCTTATCTATGGCTTTTATTTGCTATAGTTTTTTTGACCTTTAAACTCTCCACTTGTCAAACCATGTATGTCAATTGGTCCATATCTCTCAAGTAATGAGGATCTAACTTATTTCTAGTAAAGAAATATAATACTCTTGCAACCATCTCAACCAAATCGTGTTCAAGCACTTGTGTAAATCACCTTGCTTATAATAAGAGAAATCTATTGAGGTAATCATCTATTGGTTCGTTGAACTTGCGTTTGATGTTGACCAATTCACTTAGGCTTATCTTTGATTTACCTACATAAAATTGTTCATGAAATAGCCTTTCTAAACGAGTCCAATCTTTGATAGAATTCGCTACAAGGGTAGTGAACCAAGTGAAAGCGTTTTTGGTTAGCGAATTAGGAAAATATTTTATCCTTAAGTTTTCATTATTCGCTATGTCCCTAGCCTTGATAAGATACCTGGCTATATGTTTTACTGTTGATCCGTTGGTGTCACCAGAGAATTTAGTGAACTTTGAGACTTTCCAACCCCCAGGAAATTCAGTTTGCAAAATATACTCAAATAAAGAAGAAGTATAATTTTGCCTACAAAGGCCAACATTTACCCTATTGCGTGCCATGATTCTTTCGACCATGGCATCCAAATTGTTATTTCCCACCATGTCATCATGTCGAATCCCTTGGAGTACTTCGTCAACGTACTAGTTTCGATTTACCATCATGATCCTTCGTGGTTCCTCCTTAGGGATTGCTTGTTGGACTCTTGGTTGTTTGATACGTACCCCTTGGTTAATTTCGCCACCATTTTGCGTGACCGAATGAGCTTGGTTATTCGTTGGTTCTTCTTGGAATGATAACCCTTAATTTTCTCTTATCCATTCGCGTTGGGGTTGTCGAACTGGTTCCCTTGGAGCCCCAAAGAAATATGTTATCTGTCCCATCTGTGCTGCCATTTGCTGGTTTCCCTGGGCATGTTTTTCATGGGCATTTTGTAAGTTTGTTTGGGTGGCATTTTAGATTAATGGGTTGAAAATTACACTCACTTCACGATCAAGTACCCCTGCCATTTCTTGGTTACTATCATCCATCTACTGTCTCCGTAACTCCTGTGAATTCGTAGTAAGGGGAGGCAATTGGGCAACAAATCCTGATGGTTGAGTGGTTGAATTACATTATTAACGCCTGAACTAGACCCTCGTACTGGTGAGAAAGTGGTTGTTAGAGTATTTGTGTATGCGGACGTACTATTGTGTAATCCTACCATAAAAGATGTTGGCATGTCATACGGTGGGTCCGTCATTGGGATTGAGAAACTTGGCTCATATGTCATAGACACATTACCCATAAAGGTCTTGGGGTCACAGGTTGACCCTGACTGACTACAAAGGTTATGGTTGGTATACTTTGTGAGTTCGACGGTATGACTGTTGAATTTACAATCAAAGAAATAACCATTGTTCATTGACTTGATAGTATGACTTCATTTGTACTAGAAACGACTATACCCGAAAGAGGAACTTGTTCTACATTATTATTGGGTGGGTTATGTGACACCCCGATTTAATTCAAATATTAAATAAATGAGAATTAATTATTTAATTGATTAAAGTCTTAAATATTTAATTATCTGGATTAATTGGGTCATTTAATGAGGAAAGGATTGGAGGTGTGCAGAGTAAATGGTGGGTGTAAGAGTAAAACACTCTACTAATTACTAAGTGTTAATTATTTATTTTATTGGAATATTAAAAGGAAATATAAAAGGAAAAGAAAGGAAAAGAGAAGGGTTTTTGGAGGAATCATTTCACGTAAAGTTGGAGACAAGAAGAGAGAGGAAAAGCCGCCGAGAGGAACCGGAGAATCATCGCGAGTAAGGGTGGTTTTAATCGGTTAATATGTTTTATGGGTTTTGGGAACCATAGGAATGAATGGGTATGTTAGAAAGTTGAATCTTTTATGATTAGGAGTTATAGGAACAAACCCTATTTTGTGTCGGTGTTGGAAATTGGATCATAGTATGTCAAATAAATGATAGGGATAATTAAACTACCTTGTTTGTTGTTATAATGGTGTGAAGTGATGATAAAATAGTGTTCCGATGTCCAAATTCGTATATGGAAGTTTGGTAATGATAATGGATGCCTAATGTCAAAAAGTAGCAAATGTCATTGGTCTTGGGAACCGGTTCCTGTGGAGGAACCGAGTTCCAGTGTCAAAATTAGAAAATCGACTTTTGACTCGGAACCGGTTCTGTATAGGTAGGAACAGTTCCCCATTCAAAAACAGGACGTGCTTTTATAAAATTTTCGAAACCGGTTCTGTATAGGTAGGAAGGGTTCCAAGTGCATTTTCCAAAACTTCCAAAACTTCAAAACTTCATATTTTCTAAACCGTAACTCGATTCGAAGTGCCGTTTTCGTTATTTCTTAAATTTAAAGTACTACCTTTTGAAAAGAGAAAATGTTATTTTGCCAAATTATTTTGAAAATGGTCGCTCCGATTTTTGAAAAGAGTGATTAGTTAATGACAACGGGAACTATTACCATCGGTCTAAGTACCGGATGAAAGGTTAATGCTTATTATGTGTATCTTGATATTCATTATGATTGAATGTGATACGTTGATGAACTGGCATTATGTGATATATGTTGATATCGTGATCTGAGAATTAATGTTGCATGCTTTGATGATGCATGCATAAACATTTGTTGATTTGGTTCATTCCCATTGTGTGGAAGTGAGCTTGCAGAGCCAATAGACTTACCTGGTTGGAGGTAGTGAGGCTAGATTCTTGACCCAGATGTTGTGGGCGAATCATGGATTACACTGTCTTTCCACGAGTAAACGGAGCAATGGGTGAACGAGGTTCACGTATTGGTACCACATGCATAGAGTCTGCATTGCATATGGAATTGTAACATGTTAGGATGGTTTCCAGTGTTGCAATTACCATCGTTTGTTATATACATGATTATTGTGTGATTTGTCTCTGCATTATTTATGAGTTTGTATTTGGTTGACGAACTAATATGTTCGGTTATTCTGTTGGATCTAAGAACGTATAACTCATATTATATCGAATTGAAATCTCACCCTTACTTTAACATTTTCGATCCGGTGATTAGCTGCTTGGAGTTGGTGAGGATATTCTTAGATTCGAGTCTTTGTCCGTGTCGTGTCGTGCTCGTAGATGTAACACCGGGAAAACGATTGTTTGGAATCCTTTTATGGATATTTTAATAATTCGGAATTATGTTGATTTATCATCCCGGAATAACTGTGAGTAAAGTATTCGGATTTAATTATGTTTCATTTCATAAACATAATGTTGTGTATGATTTAATTGATGAGTATTCTTGATGAAGCATGATTTTGGTTAAAAATTTATGATTTAAATTGTGACGCCTTGATTGGTGATTAAAACTCTAATTAATATCTATAAAACGGGTAATTAGAAGGGTTACAATAGTGGTATCGAGCATAGTCGGTCTTGTCTTAGTGTCGTTATTCCCTTTAGTATGCGAGTAAGTAACTAACATCCGATACTTGTGTGATGTAGATTGTTTTGTAATGTTACAGCAATGGTGGAAGAGGTAACGGAAGGAATGATGATGCTATTGCTGAGGCTTTGGGAATGTTATGGAGTGCTCGGAGGGAATCAAGGCGATTGGTCGTGAAAGAAATTTTCAGAAATAATCCTCCGTTGTTTAAAGGTGCACATGATCCCGAGGGTGCTCGTGGTGAAAGAGATCGAGAGAATCTTGAGTGATTGATTGTCTTGAGGGGTGAGATATGGTACTACATGTTGGAAGAGGAAGTCGATGACCTGGGTTGCTACCAGGAATTGGAAGAAGGCGTGATTGACATGGCTTGTTCCGAGAAGGTATTTTCAAAGACATTCGGGAAAGAAAGAAATTGAATTTTGGAGCTCAGGCAACAAGTCGTGAGTGAGTATGCGACCAAGTTCATTAAAGTATTATGCTAATTATCCTAACGATGCGGATGGAGAATTTTCCAAATGTATCAAGTTTGAGAATGGTGCGAGATGAGATCAAGCAAGGTATCGTATCAACGTATTAGAAGGTTTCTGATTTGGTTGAAAGTAGGAGGAAGATCTTACTAGTACTAAGGCAAATGCTCGAGTTATCCGTAAGGGTAAGAGAGATGGATCGTGGTAAGCCTTATGATAGGAATAGTCGAAATATGGAGGTTGGAAGAAGTCTAGTGGGGAGACTCGTTCTTCCGGTTCTTCCGTGAGGTGTTACAGTGTGGTGAATTCACCGATCTCGGAATGCAAGGCGATGGGAGGAAGTGCAACAATTGTGGAAGAGTTGGTCATTTAGCTGAGTGTAGATCCCAAGAGTAACTTGTTACAACTGTGGAGAAGAAGGACACACTCGTCCAGTGTACTAAGCCAAAGAAAGAGCAAGTGGGAAAATGTTTGCTTTGTCGTCGAGGTTGCCGGATGATCGGTTGATTAAAGGTACATGTTTTATTAATGGCATACCTTTAATTGCAATTACACCGGAGCGACACACTCTTTTATTTCTTTGACTGAAATTTCTAATTTAGAAATTTCTAGTATGGAAGTATGGTCATTGACACTCCGTCGGGTTCGTGAGTACTGTATGTGTGTAGGTCCTATCGTTATTTTCGATAGAGGATTCGGGATCTAGTGTGCCTACCGTTAGAACGGATATTATCCAATGAACCGGGTGGTCTTCAACCGTTCATATCAATTGTTTTGAGAAGACGGTTATATTTCCGAAATAGCTAAAGTTGAAGATGTCGTATTAAATGAATTGTTCGAGAAAGTGAAAGGAAAGGCTAAAAGTGGAGAGTTACATGTTGTGAATGAATTAAAGGTTTCCTAAGATGTTAATGAGTTACCACCGAGAGAGTGGAGTTCACTATAGAATTGATTCACGGAACCGATCCCTTATCGCATGCATCATCCGAGTTGTCCGAATTGGAAGAGTTATTGGAGAAGAAATTTATTCGCCTAGTGTTTCACCGTGCGCCAGTGTTGTTGGTTAAGAAGAAGGAAGGTACGATGAGACTGTGTGTTGACTATAGACAATTGAATAAAGTGACGATCAAGAATCGGTATCCATTACCGAGGATTGATGACTTGATGGATCATTGGTTGGAGCTTGTGTGTTTAGCAAGATTGATCCGAGGTCCGTATTATGGCGAAGATATTAAGATTGCGAGGTATGGGCATTATGAATATTATGTTATGCCATTTGGAGTTACTAATGCACCTGGTATGTTTATGGAGTACATGAATATTTCATCCGTATCTTGACAAGTTTGTGGTGGTGTTTATTGACGATATTTTGATCTACTCAAGGGATGAAGAGGAGCATGCATTTGAGAACTGTTGGAATTGTTGAAGGAAAAGAAACTTTATGAGAAATTGTCGTGTGAGTTCGTTAAGCGGTGAGTTTCCTTGGTCATGTGATATCCAAGGATGGTATTGTTGTTGACCCTACCAAAGTAGAAGCGGTATCTCAAGCCGAATGCTTCGAGGTTCGTAGTTTTCTTGGTCTTGCAGGTACTACCGAAAGTTCATTGAGGGAGCGCGTTACCATTGACTAAGTTGACGAGAAAAGGCCAAGCATTTGTTTGGGATATAGATTGTGAAGAAGGATTCCAAGAAAAGAGGAGGTTGACTAGTGCTCGATTTTAATTTTGTCGAATCCAAGAATCTTTGTGGTGTATTGTGATGCGCTTTGATGGGTTTAGGAGGTGTTTTGATGCAAGATAGGAAGGTTGTGGCTTATGCTTCTAGACATTAAAGACTCATGAGAGGAATTACCCGACTCATGATTTAGAGTTACGGCCGTTGTGTTTGTGTTGAAATTGTGGAGGCATTATCTGGTTCACGGTTTGAGGTGGATCATAAGAGCAAGTATCTCTTTGATCGAAAAGAGTTGAATATGAGGCGAGAAGATGGTTAGAATTTCTTAAGGATTATGATTTTGGTTTGAATTACCATCCGGTAAAACGCGTCGCATCCGTGAAGTCCTTGCATATGTCGATGTTAATGGTTCGTGAATTGGATTTAGTTGAGCAATTCGTAGATTTAAGTTTGGTTTGTGAAACTACTTGAATAGTGTGAAGTTGGGCATGTTGAAGGCGAGAGTGGAATAAAGAGATGTTGGTTTAAGTCGACATTGATTAACCAAGGTCAAGGAGGTGAGTTCGATTAACGAGAATGGTGTTTGGATGAGTGTGTGTCCGGATGTTGTTGAAAAAGATCTTGGAGGAAGGACACCGTAGTGGATTGAGTATTCATCCCGGTGCTACTAAGATGTACCATGAAAGAAGAATGAAGAAGGAAATTGCCGTTTGTGCGTGTTTGGTTTGTCGAAATCGAAGGTCCGCCGATGGAACCGTTATTCGTTCCGAATGGAAATGGGATGGCATTTCTATGGATTTTGTGTCTTTGCCTAGAACCGAACGTGATTCTATCTGATTGTCGATCGCCACTCACCCGATAAGAATGGATTATCCGATGGAGAGGTTGGCGTAATGTATGTTGAGAGAGTGGTAAGTTTGCATGGTATTCCGTCTAGCATTGTGTCGGATAGAGATCCGAGGTTTACTTCTAAGTTCGGACAGTTGCGGGAAGCTCGGGTACTAAGTTACGATTGAGTTCAGATATCATCCATGCATGATGGTCGACGGAGAGGACGATTACCGTTAGGGATTTGTTGAGAGCTTGTGTGTTAGAAAGGTGGAGCTTGGGATAGCTATTTGTCATTGATAGAGTTTACCTACAACAATAGTTTTCATTCGAGCATTGGTATGGCTCCGTTTGAGGCATTGTATGGTAGGAGATGTCGGACACCGTTGTGTTGGTGAATCGAGAAAGTGCGTGATTGGACCGAGATTGTTCAACAAACTTCGAGAAGATTAAGATGATTCAGGAGAAGATGAGGACTTCTCAGAGTCGTCAGAAGAGTTATCACGATAAGAGGAGGAAAGATCTTGAGTTTGATGAAGGAGACCACGTGTTTATGAGAGTTACTCCGATGATCGGTATTGGCGAGCTTTGAAGTCAAAGTTGACTCCGCTTTATTGGTCCGTTTGATTACCAAGAGAGTTGGGAAAGTTGCGTGTCGATTGCTTTACCGCCACTTGCAAATTTGCATGATGTTTTCCATGTATCTCGGTTGAGGAGGTATATTGGATCCGTCTCATGAAATTCGTAGATGATGTTCAAAAGGGATAATTTGATCGTGGGCGGTGCGCAAGAATTGAGGATCGAAAAGTGAAGCAATTGCGAGGTAAAGAGATAGCTCTGGTACGAGTAGCTTGGGGAGGACCAGCTGAAGGAAATGTGACTTGGGAGCTGGAGAGTCAGATGAAGGACTCGTATCCCGAACTTTTCGTCTGAGGTATGTTTTCGAGGACGAAAACTCTTTTAGTGGGGGAGAGTTGTGACACCCCGATTTAATTCAAATATTAAATAAATGAGAATTAATTATTTAATTGATTAAAGTCTTAAATATTTAATTATCTGGATTAATTGGGTCATTTAATGAGGAAAGGATTGGAGGTGTGCAGAGTAAATGGTGGGTGTAAGAGTAAAACACTCTACTAATTACTAAGTGTTAATTATTTATTTTATTGGAATATTAAAAGGAAATATAAAAGGAAAAGAAAGAAAAAGAGAAGGGTTTTTGGAGGAATCATTTCACGTAAAGTTGGAGACAAGAAGAGAAGAGAGGAAAAGCCGAGAGGAACCGAGAATCATCGCGAGGTAAGGGTGGTTTTAATCGGTTAATATGTTTTATGGGTTTTGGGAACCATAGGAATGAATGGGTATGTTAGAAAGTTGAATCTTTTATGATTAGGAGTTATAGGAACAAACCCTATTTTGTGTCGGTGTTGGAAATTGGATCATAGTATGTCAAATAAATGATAGGGATAATTAAACTACCTTGTTTGTTGTTATAATGGTGTGAAGTGATGATAAAATAGTGTGCCTGATGTCCAAATTGTATATGGAAGTTTGGTAATGATAATGGATGCCTAATGTCAAAAAGTAGCGTAAATGTGAGTCTTGGGAACCGGTTCCCTGGGGAGGAACCGAGTTCCTGTCAAAATTAGAAAATCTGGGACTTTTTGCACTCAGGAACCGGTTCATAGGTAGGAACCGTTCCCCATTCAAAAACAGGGACGTGCTTTTATAAAATTTTCAGAACCGGTTCTGTATAGGTAGGAAGGTTCCAAGTGCATTTTCCAAAACTTCCAAAACTTCAAAACTTCATATTTTCTAAACCGTAACTCGATTCGAAGTGCCGTTCGTTATTTCTTAAATTTAAAGTACTACCTTTGGAAAAGAGAAAATGTTATTTTGCTAAATTATTTTGAAAATGGTCGCTCGATTTTTGAAAAGAGTGATTAGTTAATGACAACGGAACTATTACCATCGGTCTAAGTACCGGATGAAAGGTTAATGCTTATTATGTGTATCTTGATATTCATTATGATTGAATGTGATACGTTGATGAACCGACATTATGTGATATATGTTGATATCGTGATCTGAGAATTAATGTTGCATGCTTTGATGATGCATGCATAAACATTTGTTGATTTGGTTCATTCCCATTGTGTGGAAGTGAGCTTGCAGAGCCAATAGACTTACCTGGTTGGAGGTAGTGAGGCTAGATTCTTGACCCAGATGTTGTGGGCGAATCATGGATTACACTCTTTCCACGAGTAAGCGGAGCGGTGGGTGAACGAGGTTCACGTATTGGTACCACATGCATAGAGTCTGCATTGCATATGGAATTGTAACATGTTAGGATGGTTTCCAGTGTTGCAATTACCATCGTTTGTTATATACATGGTTATTGTGTGATTTGTCTCTGCATTGTTTATGAGTTTGTATTTGGTTGACGAACTAATATGTTCGGTTATTCATTGGATCTAAGAACGATAACTCATATTATATCGAATTGAAATCTCACCCTTACTTTAACATTTTCGGATCCAGTGATTAGCGCTTGGAGTTGGTGAGGATAGTCTTAGATTCGAGTCTTTGTCCGCGTGTCGTGTCGTGCTCGTAGATGTAACAAGAAAACGATTGTTTGGAATCCTTTTATGGACATTTTAATAATTCGGAATTATGTTGATTTATCATCCGGAATAACTTGAGTAAAGTATTCGGATTTAATTATGTTTCATTTCCGCTGATAAACATAATGTTGTGTATGATTTAATTGATGAGTATTCTTGATGAAGCATGATTTTTGGTTAAAAATTTTATGATTTAAATTGTGACGCCTCTTGATTGGTGATTAAAACTCTGATTAATATCTATAAAACGCGGGTAATTAGAAGGGGTGTTACAGGTTAACCATTCTCCTATTATACTTCCTTTTTGGTATAGGTTCGTTAGTATTGTCGAATTTTACACTCCTTAATCTCATGCAACAATGTTGACAAACAAGTGATCCAAACGAAATATAAAAATAAAAGAAATTCTAACAAAACTAGACACTGATCCCACCAGGTGTGACAATTTGTTTACCGTTCAATTTGGTAAATAACTGTTGATTCTCCTAATCGAAAGAGAATTTGGTTATTTGCAGGATCGACTAGATTGATCCTAAGAACATGTGTTTAGTTTTGGTTTCATATATTTCGTATATCAGACCCTTCGATAGAAACTGTTATATTGAAGGTGGTAATGTAATGCTTTAAAGGAAAAATAAACTGGAACGAAAAAGACATTTGACTTAAACAATGTAAAGGCTTCGATTGAACATTAATGACAATAAACATAAAATTGATGCATCATACGTACATTCTCAGAACTCGTTTCTCGAACACTAGTACTTTGAGTAATTTAGAGTAATTTGTACAAAGATGTCCACACTACGAATCTTAACACAAAGACCCTAATTTATACTAATTCGACCCTAACGGTCAATAAAAAAATAATACCACATTAGCTGCTGCATGTTCTTCGATTCTCTCCAAGTTCCCACACGTTCTTTTGGATAAGATCAATCTTTCAAATTTGAAATCCTCTTGTCCTCAAAGCATCAAATAACATCCACGTGACGATCGAAGTGTCTATTTTGACATTACTTAGAATACATTTAATTTCAACGGTTCTCCAACGAATCTCTTGTCAATACTCAGTGAAAAAAGGTTCATACTAACCTTGATCCATTGAAATCTTCACAATAATTTCTTTATGCTTTCTTTCGAACCAAATCTCTTCTAAGATGTATCATTTTAGATTAAAATTTATGTAGTCGAAATTTCCAGTTAACAAAATAATATCTGAAATTAAAATTATTAATTTTTTTTAATGTTTTAAAACTCGAACCGGTCTTCGAACCGATCAAATTATTGGGTCATTGGATTAAGGGTTGGACCAACTAATTATTGGTCAGAGCACATATGAAAATAAAGTTTTATTTTCCTTTTTATCATGATTTTATTTTCCAAAACTTTTGTTAGCTTAAAGTATTATTATATTGTATAGTTAATTTTTTAATATTTGAAATTTATTATATTATTTTATTGTATAATTAATCATAAATAATTTTAATGAGAATTATGATTTTTAATTATATAATATATAATTTTTTTTCTTTAATCAAAATAAACATTAATGAGGTGTATGGTTCAGTTGGTAAAACTACAATACTAATTCTTTTAAGAGATACAAGTTTGATTCTTAAAATTCGACAAAAAATTCATTTTTATAATTTTAATGTTATTTAATTATTATAAATAATAAATAATTAACATAATTTAATTATAAATATTAATAAAATCAATTTTTAAAATAAATGCATCAAAACTCAAAAAAATAAAAATAATGGATCAAAATTATAATTAAACTAAATAAACATAAAAAAATTAATTCGTAAAATTAAGAAATTCACTGATTCACTGGTCTGACCAGTGAATCGATCGGATCACATCGATTTTTACCGGATCAATTACAATAATAATTCGACGATCTTATCAAATTATTTTATCTTTCGATTGACAGTATAACCGATTTGATCGATCAGAACGGTCCAGATTTAAAAAATATAATTTTTTTATCCGATAAAATTAAAATTGCTTTATAAAATTATATATTTTTTTCATGATCAAAATCTTAAAATTTATTTATTACTCTTTTTAAATATTATTATAATTTTCATTTTTATTAAAAATCTATATAATCTTTTCAAATCTTACAAATCAATAAAAGATATAGATCTTAAAAAATTATGCTACAAAATCTATTAAAATCCAAATTTAAAGTTCTAGTTGTAGAAAATCTTTAAAAGAAAATCTCAAAAGTTAATACTACTTTACAACTTTTCATTTAGTTTTTGTGTGGTCAAAACAACATCTCATTAAAATCTAAATTCCTAAATTCAACACTCTTTACTCTCTTTAATATTTATTGAAAAACTATGATAATAAGGGAAAGAACCTATCACATTTGAGTTGAAGTAGCCTTACCATTCCCATTGAGTTTCTTAAATTACTCAATAGATCATCTCAAAAAGAAGAAGAAAAGGCATAAGAAATTAAAAAAAAAGAAAAACTAATATAAAAGTAAAATTTGTAAGAATTAATCAAAAAATAAAAATAAAAAATCGATCCCGTAACCTAATTAATATGAATCCCCCTTTGTTCCCAGTGATATATATGAAATGAAAATTGCCACTTTGTTCTCTCTTGAATGAATGAAACCCAAAATTCTCACTCCGTAAACCTCCAACGACACCGTTTCGCTATCAAAACGACGGTGTTTTCCTCGTCTTCATCGTCATAGTATCGTCGTTTTCATTCGGCAAGTTATTCCCCAACTTGTTCTACTCTTTCTTGTTCATCTTCTCACGATTTCGTTTTCGATTATTATTTTTTTAATTTCAATTGTTTTCATCTTCATCGTGATTTTCACATCGCATAGCAACGTTGACTTTTGGTTTTCAGCAATGGAGCAAGCGGTTTTGGATGACATAATCAATCGGCTTCTTGAAGTTCGTAGTCGCCCTGGGAAGCAGGTTCAGTTGTCGGAGGCGGAGATCCGTCAGCTCTGTGCTGCTGCCAGAGATATTTTCTTGCAGCAGCCTAATTTATTGGAACTTGAAGCTCCTATTAAGATTTGTGGTAAATTTTATTCGTTTTGAACTGGGTTTTGTTGCTTTGTTCATGGATTTTGATGATCTGTTTTAGAATATGCGAACGTTTTGCTTGTGTTTTATTGTTATTGTGCTGGTGTTTCCGTATTCTGTGCGCGGTTACAAATTTACTGCCGAATTGTAGTGTTTTTTTTTGGGGTATTTGTATTGAAAGTTGAAACCTTGCAGCCTTTTGCCTCTTTCATGCCTCTTTTACCTTTAGTCAAATTTATCAAATACTTCAACCGTTTTTCTTTTTAAGCTTTTTTCAATTGAATTGAATTAAGACAATAAGACCATGTTTTGTGCATGTCTGCCCATAGTTATTTTACCTCCACATTTTACCTCCACATAGGAATATGGGTTGGCTGGTGATGCTGGTGAAGCTTATTTATAGAAAAAAAGGCCAAACCTTAAATTCAGCATTCAGTATTCTTAAAATCACATGCTTCGATCGAACAGTTTTGTTTTATGAAGTAATTGGAAAAAAAGGCTGTATCAATTGTTCTCACCTATTTGATTATTTATTTTACACTGAGACGTAATGCAGGAGAAGAACAATGTTATCACTTTGAAGCAAATAAAAGCATTAGATGCAAACTATGTAGGTAGTTAATTACGACCAATAGCGCTGCGGCCGCAGGCCGCCACGGTAAAGCCCAGAGTGCCACGTATTACATATGCTTTCACAAAGAACAAATCACCACATGATATTGTGTGTATCATGTCCGTCACAATGGATTCAAAGTAAAACCCCAACACGCCCTTAAAAATTGTGACGTTTGAAGGGCATTCTTGATATTTTGCATGCTAAACCCTACAGTGCCCTGTTCTCTTCACTCCTCTGCGACGTCCTATGATTACTTCCTTCTTCTTTGCTGCGTCTCCTACTATGTTCTTGTTTTTTTCTGCCACTGTTGGTACTCGCTGTGAATCCTACCGACCCAATGAACTGTTTCTTTTTATCCTCTTTCCTGTCTTCTGTTTCTCTAACTTATTACCTCCTCTGTTCTGCTTAGTCGTCCTCTTTCTCCTCATCTGTTTCTCTGATTTTTTTCCGCACTGCTTCGAACTTCTGGCTTCCCCCCCTCCCCCCGCTGTATTGATATTGTTCTACATTATTTTTAATTGTTCCCTTGCTTTCTTTGTTTTCGCTAGTGTTTAAATGACTAAAACATGAGGTTTTTTTTTTTTGAGTTTTGAGTTACTAGGCCAAAATATCAAAAAGTGGCCATCCCTCAACACGCTATCCCACTTTTACAGTTGGCCCTTCTGCGCCACTATCCGGGATTGCCTACCTAGGATGAAAATTGAAATCTGTAGTTGAAGATATGTTTAACATTGCAAAATTTTACTTATTATATGTCTAGTACATGTAAAATCTGTTTTACTGTTTAGGAAATTGAAATTTTCATGCCATGATGTGCATATAAGATGTGTTTCTAACCTGGATAACATAATTTATTTTTCTGCTGACATGTAACTCCTTTATCTTGTTAGTTCCGTTTTTCTCCCTTACAAGCACACATGTGGCGGTAAATTGGTACATGCCCTGTATGTATACTGAGGTTCTGTTTTGGAATATTGGGCTTAGTGTAGACTATTATAGTATCTAGGAGTTTAATTCTTCATGCTAACTTAAGCAGAGTTTACTGGAGAACTTGTGTGCAAACTGCTGCATAGAGAAAATTTTCCTTGATATGGTAGTGCATGACTATTATCGAAGGTTGTTCAAGAACCGCAGTTTCAAGTTTCCTTGAAATGGATCATATTTGTTAAACTGTAATGAGTCAATATAATTGTCTCAATGCCAACTTTGTTGTCTCAATGCCAACTTTGTTGTCTCAAGATCAAAGATGTTGTATCTGAGATTATAAAATTGTGTGACTTCCCTAAGCAAAATATTTTTGACACGTGATTTTATTTCTTCTATATAATAGATTTGATCTGAGGTTGTCTGCCCAATTCTTCTTTATTATCATCTTACACTTCGCCAGTTAAACCAGGGTTGATATTGAACAGCTGGGAAAAATGACAGTAGTGTTACTGTTGGTTCTGTTAGGAGTTAGGACCCAAATGAGAATGCATGTCTAACTGAAATGATGAAGGGAATAATCAGTCCTTACTATCCTAGAGCATAGCTCCTCAGAGAATGTAAACTTCTTACTAACATAAATGATTATCTCTTCATTCCCTTTTCTTACTTTTCCTATCTACTTATAACAGAATGGTCACTCAACACTTGCTCGCTCCTCAACTCTTGCCACATCTCATTCTTTCCCTTCCATTTTCTATATTCTTCCAACCTGACATTCCACACAATTTGCTTGGGCAACTGGTTTACTAATTGCTGATTTGGGTCCACATTCTCATTTGGGGTCCTAACAGATTCCGAGGTTGAACTTCAAAATTAAAATACGACCCTCTACATCTGTTTAAAATTTTTAAGTCTCGCGTTGGATGAGATAACCCAAATTCTAAGACGGTATTAGAGCCTATTCAAGATTCATTAGGCCACCTGCTATCAGGTCGCCACTATCACTTTGGTCACACTCTAGATGTACAGTCTTGGGCGTGAGAGGGGTGTGTTAAGAGTCTCACATTGAATGGGATAACCCGAATTCTATGAAATTTGCAACGCCATCTGCCAACATATGTTAGATGCAAATTACCAATGACCAAATAAGTGCATAATCAAACTTAAATAAGTCGTTTTAAAGTTGAGAAAATTTACTTCTAGATGGTAAATACATTCGGTAAGAACGAAAACCAATTATGGTGCATTGGCAATGCCCTCTTTTTCTTTTTTTAATTATTCTTTTTGAATATGCTATTTTTTCCATTAATTTTCTTCTTGAAATATGATTTTTGGTTGCTCAAAGTTGGTTGATGACTTGGTGATTGAGGATTTTATATTCATGAATTCATAACATTGCTGTTAGAAGCAATTATTTGAAATGATAAAACTTTAACAAGTGAAGCTATATTTTGGCTTTAAAATTCTAGGGTCTTGTCATGTTTATCTCTGAAATTAAGAAGGTAACATTAGTCATTCTGGACAAAAATTAATAACAATCTACAACGTTGGAGACATTTTTGCCAATTTCTTAATTTCCAGGACGAACATGCTAGCGGTAGCCTTACAAATCCAGAAACCAACTTGGTGCTTCACTCAAATTCCAACCATAATATCCTTCATGTATGATCCACCATGTAGTATTTGGTAAATGAAAACTATACATTGACCTGGTATCCGAATGCTACTAACCTGAGTCCGTGAGTCGACTTAGGTGAACCTGTTTAAGGGGATAATAAAACTCTTCAATTGCCTATTTTTTCTTTGACAAGATTCAAATCTGAAACTTGCTTAAAGGGAATTGACTCCGCGTCACTAGAACCAACGGGGATTGGCCAAATATACTAATGAGATTTTTAAACGGAAAAGTAAAAAATAAGTGGAAAATAGGACCTATCAAGATAAAAGGTTGCTTGAATTGGATGTATCCGTGTGCATGACATTGTTTTGGCATATGAAATACAAAGATCTCCATTTATATAAATATTATCCATATATTATAGTCCCTGGTATTATCATCACCATATCATATTTTGTTTTCAGAATAGAAAGTATCTTATTGGTGGAATAATTTCTGAATATCCTTTTGTTGATCTTTCAGGTGACATACATGGTCAATATTCTGATCTTCTAAGGCTTTTTGAGTATGGTGGGTTACCTCCTCAGTCCAACTACTTGTTTTTGGGTGATTATGTGGATCGAGGGAAGCAAAGTTTAGAAACAATATGCCTTCTCTTATCATATAAAATAAAGTATCCTGAGAATTTTTTTCTATTGAGGGGAAACCACGAATGTGCTTCTATTAACCGTATATATGGATTTTATGATGAGTGTAAAAGACGGTTTAATGTAAGGGTATGGAAGGTGTTTACAGATTGCTTCAATTGCCTACCTGTGGCAGCTCTCATTGATGAAAAGATTTTGTGCATGCATGGCGGACTTTCTCCCGACTTACATAATTTGGATCAAATTAGAAATTTACAGCGGCCGACTGATGTGCCTGATACAGGTTTGCTCTGCGATCTCCTGTGGTCAGACCCTAGCAAAGAAGTTCAAGGTTGGGGAATGAATGACAGGGGAGTGTCATATACATTTGGTGCTGATAAGGTCTCCGAATTTCTTCAGAAACATGATTTGGATCTTGTTTGTCGTGCTCATCAGGTTAAACTTTTGCCTTTGTTTCTCAATATGTTGCTGGGTATTCAGGGTTGAGTTTGTATCCCCATTTCTATTTATATGATATGAAAACAAAATATATTTCAAGCAGTCCTAATCTTTCTCTCAGGGTTATTCTAGTTACTTTATTTGTGTATTCTTTTATACATTTATGCATTGAGGATTAAAATCTCCCTTCAAATTATTTGTTAGCTATGTATGACACTTCATTATGTACATTCCTGTATTGGTATTAAACAATAGTTCACCTCAATTATCTGTGCTATTAACTTTAAATTGCATTATTATCTTTTTACCAGGTGGTGGAAGATGGATATGAGTTCTTTGCTAACCGGCAGCTTGTAACAATATTTTCGGCACCTAATTACTGTGGGGAGTTTGACAATGCTGGTGCTATGATGAGTGTTGATGAGACACTGATGTGCTCTTTCCAAATATTAAAGCCAGCTGATAAGAAAGCAAGGCTCAATTTCGGAAGTACTACAACTGCTAAACCAGGAAACTCTCCAGCAGGTGTAAAGGTAGGAAGATAGTTTAATATTTGCAGATGCAATACATGTTCAAAATTAGGAGAAACATGTTTTATGATATGTGAGCGAGATATGTGTATTTATTTGCGAAGTTTAACCGTCACGGTGAGTTGGCAATTCCATGCATCCTGAGATTTTATCCCTCTTCTAGGCGGGGCTCTATTTATCTGTGTATTATGGAGCATATATTAAATTAGATAAATGTATGGTCATTATTCTAGAATCTGGTTTATTTTAAAAAATAATTATAAAAATAAGTGCTTATCATGACAACACAGAATTTGGAGATAAGGTGACTTTGTTGAAGTAAACTTTTGCTGTTCTGCTGTTTATTTCATGATAAATATTATCTGGCATTATTTTAAATTATTGGAATGATCTGAGATTTTATGTGATAGTCGTGCAAGAAAACATTTGCGGCATTGAATTTAGCAATGGAAAAAGCTACGTTCATGGAGATTTTCTAGTGAGAACTCTGAAGCAGCCAGAGCCATTGGGTGAATCAATTGTTTCAAATGCTCCCAACTTGTATACAGATACTGTTGCATTCATTTTTTCTTTCATTGTGAAGTTTTTTTTGCTAAATAGCAGAGCTCTTGAGCAATTTCATCATGCAATTTCATCATCAATCAGTTAATATAGATTATTGCTACACCGCCCGAGTTTGCATCACTATTGTCCATGTTTTATATTTTTACTTGTTTGTGTTGATGCATTTGCAAAATATATTTCTAAGTTTCCGCCCTTTCTACTTCCTTGCAGTCCTTCCTTGGTGCGAAAGTATGAAGTTGATTTTTGCGAAAAGATTGCTGTCACAACTGGTCTGCGAAGGAAAGTTGAGCTCCATATGTTATTTTGGAATTGTAAAAGCAAAGGGAAATGCTGTCATGAACTATGTAGACCATTGTTTTTCACTGTTACAAATTTGTATTTTGAGATTTAACAGCCTATAATCTCTTCCATGTTTTCTTTGTACACTAATTTCTGGTATATGTTATTATGAATTTTAAGCTTCTCAAGCATTCTTAGACATATATTCATCTGTTGCTGAAATTAAATGAAATGCTCATATACGATTGGTATATGGGTGGAAGTTGAGAATAAACGATGAAACTAATTGATATGCATTGAAAATGCAATTTTTTCATACATGAGATTAATTGATGTCATTTTGTTCTTTTAATTATTAATAATGGTGAGATTTAATTTTTTGAGACTGATTAATTCAAGAGGACTAATCCTATTGTCCATTAGCACTTAACAGGGTACATTTAAAGGTAGTAAAGAAAGGCAGTAAAGTTTTGTATAAACTGACAAAAATACTTCTAAGAAATTTGATCTCACTGAAATGGGACACAGCCCACACATTTTCTGGTGTGTTGTTAGTTTGGTTCATGTTCTTGGTGTTGTAAGACCATAGAGTTGAATATTAGTACAAGAATAATTGTGAGAAAAAATTTGGTTGATGTTGTGGTCTTAAGAATGATAAGTGTTCTTCAAAGAAGTAAAGTTGGTTAATGCCTTGACGATTAAGTTAAGTTCGCAATTTTAGAGACATTTAAAGATCTTATTTTGAAGTTATCTTATAAATAAATACTAGTCGAAGACCCGTGCGTCCGCACGGATCCATACATTCCTATCTTAGATATGTATTGCTATTGTAGATAATTTCATATGGCTTATTTGTTGTAAATATACATTGTTATTATAAAATTATTAATAATTAAAAATATTTTAAAAAACATGTAACAAATAACTTACATGATAAATCTAATATGTCTAATAACTATAAATATTACTAATAATTATAAATATTTATAAATATGTTGTTGATTAAAATAAAATAAAAAATTTATTGTCATGATAGTGACCCGTAAAATTAATGAATATCGGTGATAAAATTTATGAGATCGTAAAATTTACAAATATCACTTATTGTATTCTTATAATAATCGTAGTCAAATGTACGTTGTGAGTAATAATTATGCATGTTTTTACTTGAATAAATTTAGTTGTGTCCCGTGACACTTAATGTAATATTCTAATCACATTTTAACGCAAATGAATGATAGTCTAACACCTACCAAATAACAACAAAAATTAAAATTACATCAAATAAATATATTTAAATTTAAAATACAAATAAATAAAAAATTATAAATATTTCACGTGAGTGCAAAATACAAATGCATATAGTTTTTAATTAAAAGATTTAATTAATATATATTTAATTTAACGGGTGCCTTCATTTATATCTTAGATCATTTGATAATACATAATTGTTTAAAATAAGTATTATGGTGATAGTGACTAATGCAGCCACACAAATAAATTTATTCATATATTTCATTTGATAATGCTTGGTCACTTCTAAAAAAAAGATTATTATAGTGCTAGTGACCATGAAATGAAAAGTTTAATTATATTTCATTTAGATAATTTCATATGGCTTATTTGTTGTAAATATACATTGTTATTATAAAATTATTAATAATTACAAATATTTTAAAAAATATGTATCAAATTACTTACATGATAAATCTAATATGTCTAATAACTATAAATATTACTAATAATTATAAAAATTTATAAATATGTTGTTGATTAAAATAAAATAAAAAATTTATTGTCATGATAGTGACCCGTAAAATTAATGAATATCGGTGATAAAATTCATGAGATCTTTAACTTGAATAAACTTAGTTGTGTCCCGTGACACTTAATGTAATATTCTAATCACATTTTTAACGCAAATGAATGATAGTCTAAACCTACTAAATAACAACAAAAATTTAAATTACATCAAATAAATATATTTAAATTTAAAATAAAAATAAATAAAAAATTATAAATATTTCACCTGAGTGCAAAATACAAATGCATGGATAAAAGATACTAATATGTTGCAGTTGCAATAATAGTCTATTTTGCATAGATATGGATAATAGTAGATTTCTTTAGATTAATATCTTTGCTGAGCAGTTTTCTTAGCAGTGTGAGTTAAGAACCAAATAATGCTAATAGAGTTGTCTTCATACGTAGAATATAAAAGCATTTTAAAAAATTGAACTTAAGAAAGTTACATAATATTATACTAAAATCAGAAGCATTTTAAAAATTGAACAATATGGAAAAAAAACTGAGTCAAAGTTGCATGTTTCTAAATCTAAAACAAAATATTGAATTAAAATGGGCAACAGTGAACCATGATCATGCCATGAGAATTGACTGCTTCTTGAAAATATAAGTACTATACTTATCAAATATAAACGCGATCGTATTTTTACCTTCTTTTTTTCAAATTCAAGTTAATACAATCAAATTGTATCTTTTTTTAAAGAAAATTTGTGACTAAATAGTTATATTATTTTTATGAAAAAAACAGAAATATTTAAGTCATTTAATTCTTTTTAAATTGGGTTAATTTTAACTCAAATTGTCAATTTGAATCGATTTTCATTACATGATACTAAATACTATCAGCATATCCATCATTAGGTTCAAAAATTTTACCATCTCCGACTTATAAAATCCATTTTGAAAAATTCTCAATCTCTTCTTTATTGTTATATTCTGAACCAGTTTGCAAACGCATATTTTTGGTGAGTGTTAGAACCTTGACATCGGGTGAATTTTACTCGATACGATATAAAATATATTTAAAAGCACGTAAATTTGAAATGAACTATTTAATTATAAAATAATTAATTATCATAAATTTGAATTGTATTAAATAATCGTATAAAATAAAAAGAAAAAGGGAATCAATTAGATAGAAAAAGAAAGAAAAAACAAAATTTGAAATTTGAAAAAAAAAAACTAAGTAATATATCATTTCATAAAGCTTATATGCTATTTGTCCTAATTAACGGTAAAAGTTTAAATTCTATATATTTTTCCTAAAGCTCATATTTATCTTACATGTCGGTAATATGACTTTTTACTGTTTGTTTTATATTATAAACTATTAACAACAAACTAAAAGTATCAAAAGTATTACACAAAGGAATTATTATAAATGCATATGCATGATAGGCCTGTTAGTAATATATTTAATTATAAAATATATAACTGACAAACTTTAAGACAAGACTATTGACCTTTTATTATCTTTTCAAGACTACAGTGTAGACTTTATCGGTGCATGTTGATAGATAAGTATTAATGTTGGTGTATATTATAGGCATGCATTTCTAAAAAATGCAATACTTTTCACTATAGTGTTTACTAATGATCATAGTATTGGTATCACTATACTGTTATATTATCAGGATTTAAATTCTATTGGCAGATTTGATTCCAAACTGTTGCAGAGTAGAAACAGTTACAAACTCAATTAAAAAAAGAAACTACAAAATCAAGTTTGATACAAAAGACAAGTAAGAATCTGACTTTGATAATTTCACTGTCAAATGATCAACATTTGTGTCCTAAGAATAACACAAATAAGAATATTCTTGCTGCAACACAAACAACAGCAAGAGCAGCATAAGCATCTTCGTGCTCCTAGTCGTCAGGCCATGCTGTCATAGTATGAAACTTGCGTGAACTTCCTTTCTCGATGTTTATCCAAGAAATCACCGTGTCCTTTGCTCTTATTATCAGCCGAAATATTATCGTCGATCTCAATAAACCCAGTTCCCAAAGTCCTGTTACTTAATGGAGCATATCAAATTATATAGGAGTTTTATCAAACATGAAATTGATTTTCAGGTGTATAAGAACACCTACATTCCAAAAGGATATCAGAAGGTGTGATGAAATGAATTAGAAGAGTAAAACCTTTGGATTTGTAACAATAACTCCAAATGCACTGAAATTATCTACAAAAGCTTCTCATTTAGATCCTGCAACATAATCATTAAAATTCGTGTTAAAACTCAAAGTCTAATGCAGTTGAAAATATTTATTTAAATACCGATTAAAGGCCAGTGATGGAAGTCGGTGAACTCACTTGATCCACGCGGTGAACTCACTTCATCTATGCAAAAGCGAGATCGCCATGTGCACTAACCACAAATCTGGTGTATGAACCGAAAAACCAGGCCTGCATCATCCCAAAACAAATATATTTTAAAGCTCGATTCAAGGAATTTATTAAAGCTCAAGACATGCCACAAAGTCTACAATCCTACATCAATACATGAACCTACTTCATTAATACCTGGCCATGAAATTTTATCAGCAACATGCCAAGCTTCACCACTTAACATGCATCAAGGCACATCAAGATCATGATATCATCTAAAGCAAAGAACAAACAAAACAGGATGAGTAGAAATGTCTCAAGAAATTATAGAGTGCAAACACAATTGGCAGCTTGATAGCATGAATACTGGAAAACTTGCAGGACACAAGAAGTGGTTAATAACTTGCTTATTAAACTGATAAAATGTTCCTCTTGTCTTGTATAATAAGCTATTAGCATGTAGATGATGTGCCTTTTGTAATAGCTAGTCGCAATCCAAAAAAGAAGTTCATATGTGACAAAAAAATAAAAACGTTTAATTAGTAGGTATTGTGTAGGTAAAAGAATGCAATCCGCAGGGCCAAAACACATCGTAAATGGAGAGAAGGTGGAAGTGCTCAATCACGAATCTAAATTCACCGCATCTTACACACAAGGTTTCTTGTTGGCGAGATCAAGTTGATTTCTTGAATCTTTCTTCGAAGATCTTTTACTCTCGAGGTAGAAAGACTTTGAAATGTAGCCGTAATCGCAGGGGATTGGCATTGCGAGCCGAAAGCACGTTACTAAGATAATCAAAATCAATCGATAGTGCTGCACCGCGATCCGTAATCGAATTCCACGCAATCGCTATGTAGAGTGTTGTTGCACCCTCTGCAACCCGAAATTTAACACAACCAGAAAATGTTGAGTCATTAGTCCCATCGTGATAGCTAACCATACCGAAAGTTTAAAGAAGATATGGTCATAAACAAAATCCTAACAAAAAAAAAAAAAGAACAATGTGTTGCAAAATGCTTCTAAACGATGATTGTACACGTGCTTAAAAAAACCGACACTATCCATGACATCAAGTCAATTCTGTTACATTTGAAATTTCCTTCAACAATGCAGTACAACAATGAAGCATCAAGTATAAGATCCTATCGAAAAATAAAATATTTTAGTTAAAGTACCTGCTCTGTGTCCTTGAGGTACAAAGATCCTACAATGACATCAACATGGACTTGATTATCTTCCAGCAATGTTTTATACCACTGGCTGGTTATCTGATCTGTGAGTCCAGAGCTACAAACACATCCGTGGGAATTGGATCAGGGCAAGAAAGGTTTGGAGAACTATAACTAATATTAATATACTCCAGAATCTGAGATCCACACCTGCTTAACAGGACCATACTGATAAAAATCATTAAACAAAAATCATCAGATTGAAAAGGCCTTAATAATATTCAATCACTGTTGTTAAGTTAAAATTTAAAAGTATAAGGCCAATTTGTGATTACCCTATTGTCCCAAGAAGCAAACTTTTGCATATTATGGAGAAACTGAGTGGAGGAGAAACCACTCTTGATTTGCAAAGAGATATGTGAAAATAAAACATGAAACTTTTAGTCAAGTCAAGTACTATAAGTACTAAGTGCATGTTTGGAATACATATGTTAGGTCGAACTCACCGTCAACCTAAACATGAACTAAATTATATACAATACGTATGTTTTTATTTTATAATATTGAAACATGAACTAAGTTAGAGGAAATTACTACCTGTAGTTCATCTCTTGCAAGAGCTGGTTTTAGTATGTTAGCAGCATCAATATCCCCTCTTGCAAGTAGATTCTCCATCACTGTCTACATCTTCAAATGGACCTGCAGATACAGGAAATTGAAGTTTATAGAAAGAGTAAATGTTACCAGCCTTCAACTAAAATATGTGCTTTGTTTCTGCTACCAGCCAACTTCAACATCGTTAAACCTTACCATTTGTAGAACTTTCATCAAACACTTCATCTACATTTTCTTAACCTACAAAATCAACAATATTAACAAACACAAACAAACATTCAACAACAAAAAGAAACATATCAGAAACATGACAAACAGAAGCAAACATATGTTCTAAACACTGACAAACACAAAGAACAACATGATGACATGAAAAACTCAAAAAAACCAAAGTAACCATCAATGTTCTAAACCCACAAATCCTTTAACAGCGCAACCCGTGGACTCGAGTACATTCACACTAAAACTTGATTACCGAACCTTCCATGTAGGGTTCGTTTCATCCGTCCATGCTCTAAACCCGGTCGCCGTTGAACTCACAACCACAAATCTGTTAGAACAAAATCTGCTATGGACTCAAGAAGAAGAAGACATGAATGAAAGAACAATAAAAAAGAGAAGAAAATATACCTTATGAGAGTAGCATATGAAAGAGAGACGAAGACGAGGGAGAAAGGGGGCGACGGCAGATTTAGGGTTTGAGGAGATTGAAGGTGGGAGAGAGAAGAGACAAAGGTAGAGAAAACATAAAGGGAAAAGGGCATGTTAACGTTGCAATTGGTAAATGATGCCACTTGGCAAAAGCTATGATTCTCATTGGACAAAGATTGTATTTATTGAATTACCATAAAGGGCATTGTTTAGTGTAAATGAAATTTGAATAGAAGGGTAATTTTGGGTGTTCACAGGCATGTTATATTAATGGGTAGGTAGTAGACTTGTGTAAGTGTTTAAAAAAAACGTAAAATAAATTCCATTGAAAAACTTGAAAAATAACTACTGTTTGTTTTCATTGCATTTTTTTGTAAGCATTTCAATAATAGTTTATTTAGACATATATGATTAGGGTTTGAATCCAAGTTCTCCACCTTCCAGTCTTGTAAGTATTAAACTAATTGAGTTATCAAACTTACCAACATGTATAGAAGTTATGTGGAGTTTTACACTTCATAACCATTATTTCGATGACACTTAGCGAGTGTTTGAAAATGCTTCTTTCACTGCTGCCGTGCTTTTGGATCTTTCTGGCCGTGATTTTATGAAGTTGTTTTTTGTAGCTTCTCATCTACCATGGTTTTTGACCATGCTTTTGTGTTTTTCCAAACACACTTAATTTGTTTGTTTATTCACACAATTACTTAATAAAGCACTCATATTTTTATAGAGGGCCTCATTGGGTCAAATCAAAGAGGCAATTTTTCCTCTCTTTCTGCTAAAGGTTTGGAGATAAAGGAGGTCTGGTTCTTCCTGACCGAAATCTTGCAAACAGTTTAGAGCATTTTTTATCCTATTCTATAACGGTGAAAAACACCTTTTAAAAAATTGAAATATTTTTTTTGGGCTGTACACTCATCCTCATCTAGTCTATTAAAATTTTGTTTCACCTTGAATAATATAAGAAATGTATTGGAGATGTAGTATAAATCGGAGGTACAACACCAGTATTTGTGTGGGGAAAAACTCAAAACATTTTTCACTTATAAATTGGATATGCATTTTTGATTTTTATGCCAGACTAAAAACTTGAAACAACAATGTTCATGGAGCAAATTGATCATGTATTTTCCAAAGGTTACCAAAACTTCTCAAAAATTCTCACACTATCAAATCCCATTTTTCAGTCAAACTCAAAATTCTTGTGGTGCATTATATCAAAAGGAGCTAAAAAAATTGAATTTAAGGTAAAGTTTTGTCATTTCAATCTATATTAACTAAATTAATTTGTTCTGTGGATTGGAATATTGTCACGTTAAAATTGGAAGTATACTTCCGATTTTGCAAATGAACACAATCGAAAATGTACTTCTGATTTCTGGGACTGCTTTTTTAGCAAATTTTGTTTTCTTATTTCCATAAGATATTTCTTAGTTTAAGTTCTTATTGCATATTAGGTATGGTGCATCCCGATAATATTTTCAAAGCTAGTGTGTCTCAAGGTGTTTCACCTAGTCTTTTTGAAGGTGTTTTTCTTATTACGTCTCAAGGTGTTTCGCCTGTTGTTGTTTCGCCTCTTGTTATCAAGGCGGTCGATGTGCGGAAGCATTTTATAAATGAACAAGAATTTGAATCTCGAGATGTTATGATGTAGTGGATTCGTGCGGATGATACCAAACAAGGCGTTGGTGTTGTGATAGGAAAGTCAGATAATGGTTCGAAAAGACGACTTGCATTTGTGACATTGACATGCGAAAGAAATCGAATATATAGGCAGCCCATAAAGAATTTCAAAAGAGATGATATTGGTTCAAATGTGAGTGCCCATTTAAATTACGTGGGTATCGGTTGTCAAATCATAATTGGATGTTCAATATCATAAGTGAATTACATAATCATGACTTAAGTGCAAAGTTGGCCGGTCATCCAAGTGCATGTCGCCTCTTGGCGGAAGAGAAGGAATGTGTGTTCGACATGCCACTAAATTTGGTCCCTCCAAAAAAACATACTTGCAACGTTGATGCGGAAAAGACCCGAGAATATTTAAAACATCCGGCAAGTTTACAATCAGCGCTACCGAACAAAATTGACGCTTAGAGGGGATCGAACCGAAATGCAACAACTCTTGAAGCTTTTAGACGATAACAAGTATGTTTGTAGGCACCGAAGATGTGAGGATGGAGTAATGGTAAGAGATATATATTAGACTCGTGTTGATTCTATTAAATTGTTCAATATGTTTCCTACCGTGCTCATAATTGATTCGACGTACAAGACCAACAAGCCAACAAGTATAGGTTGTCATTGTTGGAAATTGTCGGTGTTACGTCGACTAAAATGATATATTCTATTGGTTTCACATTTCTAAAGTGTGAAATGAGGACAATTTTACACGAGCTTTAGAAGTTTGTCGGTCAATGTTAAATGACAAAAAAACATGCAGAAAGTCATTATTACCGACTGCGATGCAACATTAATGAATCCGGCCCGCAAAATATGTAAAAAAAATATTTCATTTTAATATAATTATTTAAGAAAATAATTTTAAAATAAACTTACACACTAATATTAATAAAATATTTATAGAAAAAAACTAAAATCTAAATCAAAAGAACCCTCTAAGTAAGTGTATGCCTGTATAAATGCTTATGTGACAAAATTGAGTTTTCACTCAGAATTACTTCAATAAATCTTTCTAATAATTTAAAGCAAAGAAAATGAAGCCATCTCTAATAATTTTGTTTAAGGCCCCATGATTTTTCTAGACATGGCCTACAAAACAATTGTCTTACTTAACTCATTACAAACAGATAGAGAATAATTACATGTCAAATCCTCTCTCATTGTCGACCAACCTATTAAAAGAGAATAATGTAAGGATCATATGATGTTTTAGATGTTACATAATTTTGACTCTAATAATAATTTAATACATTTCAAACAAATATTCTTAACTGCTATACTAAACAAAAACGTATCACATAAATTTATAAATTTATATTTTTATTGACTAGATAAATATAATACTTATAAATTCTGACATGTAAAATACTAGTTGTGATACATTCTTCATCAAGTATATCAAGGGTTAAAATATGCATATACTCTTATTTTAATGTTTTTTGAAAGTGATATATTTTATAAACAAAATGAAATTATTGATGCCATCGTCACTACTTCATTTTAAATTGGAAAACATCATGGTTCAGCCCATGGTTTTAGTTATAATTATAATTTTAATTGATTTGTTGGTGTGTGTTTGATGCATGACACTTGAATGAAAAATGCGGAAAATGAGCTGTGTCATTTGTTTTTTTGGTGACTAATAAGAATGAGACTTGTGATGTAGTTTGATTCATTTTCAGTATTTTTGAAGACTCAAAAGGTCAAGAGAGATATAATAGTAAATTATAAAAAACAATAATTTCACTGTATTATTATATTTTATATTAGAAATAATGTTTTACTTATAAAAAAACCAGTTTATAAAGTGACAGTTGTCACCTCAAATATATATACACAAATTCATTCAGATAAAATTTGTAGGACACATGTCACCATAAGACAAATTGTAGAACACTTCTCACATTTATAAAATTGAACTCTTGAACATGGTAGCCAAATAGAAAAATGTACGAGGAATTTAATAAATTTTGTATATTAAGTTTAACTTGTTGTGATTTTTTTTTTAATAAGACCCGCATATATTGAAAGAAGAAAGGATAAATAAAAAAGAGAGGACTCAAACCAAAATCCTTATAAGAGAAAATTTATAAAAGAATTAAATCAAATTAGTTGTAATGTTAACGGAATAAAATAGACTAAAGAAATTAGATGTGAGACTTAAATTAATAAAAAAGTCCGCACAACTATTACATTCTATTTAAATATGATATAACAAAAATAGTAAGTTGCCAAAGAACAAGAGCAATGAAAATTTCAGTAGCCTTATGAACAACATGAAATTCAGCAAGAAAGTAAAAGTACCAAGATAAAGACTCATAAAACACAATAATTAGATCATCTTTATGGTCTCTGAAATGTCCACCATAAATAACTTTGTTAAAATTATGAATGTAAGCTTCTTCACAATTTCCTTTTATCCAATCAAAATTTGGAGGAGTCCAGATGATCTCCTTAATTTGAGGAGCATTAATTTTCAATTGAGAGGTAAAGAAACAAGAGCTTTTAAAAGATAAGCATCTTTTAGAATCAAGTCACATGAAATATAATTCTTCCAAACCAAAAGATCATCAATCATACCAGAAGAAGGCTTGATGGCAGACAATTTAAGGCATACCTTAGGGAAAATATCATGCCAGTCATGAGGAATAATCAAGACATTATCACCAATAAACTTTGTCACATTAGCATGGATTGATATACCTTGAGAAGCAAGTAAATCAGAATTAATTATAGATAAAAGCATATCACCATAGCAACCATCTTTCCAAAAATAGACGGAGGAACCATTACCAGGAAGCTAAACTAAATTAGTGGAGACCACCAATAACTTAGATTTGAAATTAGACCAAAGAGAATAAAATATGTGAAAACGATCTCTTTACTCTAGCCTTCAATAGATTAGCCCAAGACTCACCACTAGATAGAAACTCCCAGCAAAGTTTAAGGTTGTTGGATTCATTTAAGTGGATGAGCAACCTGATACCAAGATCCTCATGAGGAATATGATTGTAAAGGATTTTCTGAAAACAGTAACCAATTTCCTCTTTTATCGCAACTCTAAATAAAATTCCTAATAGTTGATTCAATTCTTTTGAGAGTAGAAATAGGCCAGACATACACAAAAATAAATTGGATTATCATACTATGTATCACAAATTTAACAAGGAAAACTCAATATGCAATTGAGAGAAGAGAACCTTTCGAAGAAGAGAGCTTGACAAGGATTTTATTACCAATAGGCTGTAAATGACACGCTTTCAAATTCCCTTTGAAAATGTTCACTATCTTACAAAGAATTTCATGTATGGGCTTCTTACAAATCAGATGCCCTAAGTTTTTGAAGTTGAGATGGCCCATTATCTTGTGCCACTATTCACTATCACCTTCAGTTCCTTCTGCACCAAGGCATTTAGTCTCATCTGTCTCCATATTCACTTTGAATGTTCTATTGCTCCTCTGCTCAGATTGCATAATTAGCTTTTGATTACAATCATACAAATTCAAGATATTGTTCTTCATAGTAACTGAGAAACCTTTCTCAATGAGATGACCTACATTCACCAGATTTCTCTTCATTCTAAAAACATACCAAACGTCTTTGATCAAAACGATTCTTCCATTCTTCACTCTGACTTTGACATTTCCAATACCTTATTCATTAAGGTACTTATCATCAACACATTTGATCTTTGTCCTCCTTTTGGAGTCAAAATAAACCAGCCATTGTTTGTTTTCAATCAAGTGATTTGAGCAGCCAATGTCCATATACCACCAGTCTACCAAATACTTTACGTCAGACTTAAAAGCCATCAATAGCACATGTTCATCATTTGAATCTCTTATGGATAAATTTTCTTCTTCTAATTCCCTTTCCTTGTTTTACCAGCAATCTTTAGCAAAGTGGCCAAACTGCTGGTAGTAGTAACATTAAACCTTCTTCTTGTCAAAATTTTCCTTTCCCTTCTAACACTTTTTTATCAAAATTGAAGGCTTTCTCACTTATGGGAACTACCACCATGTCTCTTATTGACTTCTAACCCAGAATTCTTCTGGTCCTTCTTGACAAGAGAAGCTTTATGAGTCTGATCAACCTATATCTCAAAGATTCTCTCACTTAGACGCATCTCTTGTGCCTCTAAATTGCTTTTCAGCTCTTCAATTCTCTTGGTGCCCAGATCTTCAGAATTTTCAATTGCTACAACAATGTAATCAAATTAAGGAGTAATAGACCTCAATATCTTCTTAATGATTACTTCTTCAAAAAGATTTTCTCCACAAATTTCATCTCATTTGTGATTAAAATCACTCTAGAGATGTAATCTGGTACCTTCTCATTATTCTTCATGTTGATAATCTCATACTGCTTACGTTAAGATTGAATCTTCACCTTCTTCAGTGACACATCACCGCCGTAGCACCCTGTTAGTATATCCCACGTAGCCTTCGCCGTTATCAAGTTAACAATTTTCTCAAACACATTCGCATTCACACACTGATGAATGTAGAACAACGTATTTTGGTCATTCTTCCTCGTATCTCTATGAGTGGTTGTTTTTGGGAGAAACAATCTCTAGCCTCCTATCAAAGGTTACCTGTAGGATAGGCTACAATAATCCCAGACTTTAGTGCAATTTTTGAGTGTTTGTATAGTTTTTTTTTTAAAAAAGGAAAAAGTAAAGGTACAATTGCAAGAAGTAAAGCGTGAAAGCGATAAAATATAAAAAAGGTAAAATACAAAGGCAATAAGTTAAAAATAAAATTGGAAATTACTTTGAATGAAAAGGTGGAAGCATACATACATTGTCAAGCATTTGAACTCGTTTCTCACTTAAGATTCAAATACTTTGAGTGTTTTGCTTTTAATGTGAAGAATAGCAACCCCGATACAAGTACATAAATTTGCCTTAAATAGAAGTCCTAAGACTATAACCGTTGTTGGTTGGAGAACCCACGTTGGGACTCTATGTGGGATAGCTTTACAACTTCCCGTATTTTCGCGCCATCGAACCAATTCGAAATTCAAAACATTTTTTTTGCGCTTCTTCAGCTTTTCCGTCGATCGAAGCTTCACTGCCTTTGACTCACACTTCTTGTCAACCTAATCGTTGAGCCTAGTACTCTTGTCGGCTGATGTCTTCCATCGGAGCATTCAATTGCGACTTTTAGTGATCTCACCATCTAATATCATTGTTTCCCTTCTTCCTAAAGGATATATCATCACTTAGGGACTTCTTCCTCTTGTCGAAAATATCATGTCAACAAATTGCCCCCCAAAAGGCCAAGTTCGACGGAGACTCTTTGTCGATTGTAGAATTTTGGAGTTTTCACCTCCATATTTTCGATTTCACGCCTTCTCTAATGATGTCACGCCTCATTATGATTCTCTGCGCAAAAATTTCCCATGTTCATCAATCATGTCTCATGATGATTCCTAGTTTCTAGGGCGTGGATTTCTAACTGAACCCCACTAACTTTCCAATTCTTGGCACGCGTGTCCACCGCTAATGTGACACCTGCCATCCATTTCTCTAGATCTTCATTTTAAATAGTTGCCTTCAACTATTTTTTCCGTTTCTTCTTGTTGTCTTAAGCTCAAACCCTTACAGTTTTCCAAAAAGAAAAGACCTTGGGCACCCTCTTGATCTTTCACAATGACCATCTCAAAGACTTCTTTCAACAGTGGTAAGGTCCCGATAGCCTTCTACCTTTCTGGAAACAATGATCCGAGCTATATTACGCAACCCCCTTTTGACAACAAAACTAATGTTCAAACATGGCAACGACAAATGCTCATTCCCTTCTCCATCGTAGAGAAACTCTTTGCTTTTCACGGGCCTTATCCTAATGAGGAGAACCACCCACAACGGGTTAATCAATTTTCCATTGTTTTGCCTCTACTGAACCCTTAGTGTTTACTCTTTCTAAATCTATATCAATCAATTTTATAGTTTCTGGTGCCTATATCTTCTATTATATTTCCCCTCCAAACATCACAACATATTTTGCTTGGCTAGACAAGGTCCAAGAACAAAAATGAACTCAATGGGAGCAATGAGGTATCTTTGAAGCAATTCACATATCCACGCAGACTCATCAAATTGAACCCAACTTCGTCATGTCCTCACTCTTCTTTTAGGAGGGTACGACCAATACTTTCTAGCTCCCGTGTAGGATATTGACGCCCACATTTTTTGATGTGGCAGTTATCACCAGACTTTCCCCACTTGGTGGGATTTTTACACCAACTGACCCGACGAAGAACTCCTTCTACTTCGACCATTTAGAGTTTACTCAATACACCGCTGGCCACCATGATAAGAATACGTACAAAGTCTTTGACAGCGAACATATCTCCTTCTTGACACTTTGGCTTTCCCATTTTTTGTTATGCTCAGGATTCTCTCATGTGGCCAAGACGTTTATACCTCTGGCCATCCAACTTCATGAGGGCCAAATTTTTTCTCTTGGTAAGCTCTTGTTAGCGCACCTTTACAAAATTTTAAACAAGAACTCTTGCCCGCTGAAATCCCTTCACAGTCATGACAACGAACTAGCTCTCCCAGGACCTGTCTGGTTGTTGTAATATTGGTTGACTTCCATGTTCAAACAATAATTAGGGTAGTATGTTCTTGATAACGTTCTACGCCTAGTTCGAACCAATAATAGTGAAGGCCTAAACTTGTATTTTGCCACTCCCTCGACAAAACTCAATCGATACGAACTCATGAAGCTCGTTAATTTTTTTGTCGAGACTCAAACCTTTGATTCATATTTAGCCCCTTTTGTGGGAAGACCATATGGTCCGACATGGCACAGGGATCCTTTTCCCAGTATTTCACAAAACGTAGGTCGAACCAATGCCATATGGAGAGCTTTCCTAACTCCTACTTTAATCTTCTATCGACTCAATCTTGGTCCTTAGAATTATAACTTCATGAGCTACCAAACGAACTTGGTGGCTTGAAAATTCGGCCTTCCCACTGAGACACCGCTTCTACCTTCGTAGGATCAACAACAATCTCATTCTTGGAAATTACGTGGCCAAGAAAACTTACTTCCTCCAACCAGAATTCACACTTGGACAACTTCGCATAAAGCTTCTTTTCTTTCAACAATTCCAATACAACTCTGAGATGCTCTGCATGCTCCTCATCACTCTTCGAATAAATTAGAATATCGTCAATAAACACCACGACGAACTTATCGAGATACGGATGAAATATCCTGTTCATATACTCCATGAAAACACCAGGTGCATTAGTAACTCCAAACGGCATCACAGAATATTCATAATGCCCATACCTCGTTCTAAATGCAGTTTTCTGAATATCCTCCGACTTCACACGAATCTGATGATATCCAGATCTCAGATCAATCTTCACAATACACAAGCTCCAACGAGTTGATCCATCAAATCATCAATTCTCGGCAAAGGATACCGATTCTTGATCGTAACCTTATTCAACTCGGTAGTCAACACATAACCTCATTGAACCTTCTTCTTAACCAATAACACCGAGCACCCACAATAAACACTTGGACGAATAAACTTCTTCTCAAGCAATTCCTCTAACTTCTTCGTTCAACCAATTCGGATGCCGACATGCGATAAGGCGCCATCGACACCGGACTAGTTCCGTGAATCAAATCTATAGTAAACTCTATCTCTCGGTGGCATTCACTAACGTCTTCCGAAACACCTCGAAATTCATTCACTACGGCAATCCATCACCTTTGCTTTCCCTTCCGCTTCTATCGCAATACAACATAAACACAATGCACCATCCTTCACACTAAGTTCATCCGCTTAACATAATCTCATTTTCGATCTTAACCTCTTCGTGAAAATGACCGTCTTCTCAAAGCAGTTGATATGAACTGGTTGAATTCCAACCAGTTCATTCCAAGGATGATATCAAGTTGTTCTAGCGGTAGGCACACTAAATCCATACCGAAACCCCTAAAAATCACAACAGACAATTTCTACAAACATATGAAGTAGTCACTGAACCCGACGCAGGAGTATCAATAACCATACTTCCATCCATATTAGAAATTTCCAAATTCAATCTCTTAGCACAATCTAACGCAATAAAAGAATGCGTAGCTCCAGTATCAATAATCACAATCAAAGGTATGCCGTTAATAAAACATGTACCTTTAATCAGCCGATCATCTGGTTTTGTCTCTGATCCAGACAATGCAAACACTTTACCACCAGCTTGCTCTTTCTTGAGTTTTGGGCACTGAGGATGGGTATGACCCTCTTCACCATAGTTGTAACAAGTCACCATCTTTACTCTGCAATCATTGGCCACATGGCCGAACTTCCCACACTTGAAACACTTCTTATCATTGCTCTTACAGTCCACCATACGATGTCCTGTCTCACCGCACTTATAGCACCTAGCGGAAGAACTAGAATCTCCTCCACTAGATTTCTTCCAACCACTGGACCTCTGATTACTCCTATCATAAGGCTTACCACGATCCATCTGTTGTTTACCTTTTCTATCAACATACCCTCGAGCATTTGACTTAGTGTTAGCAAGATCCTCCTCTAAAATCCTACTACAATCAACCGATCGTAAAATCTTGGATACACCGATCGATACCACCTTAATCTCGTCACGTAAACCATTCTCAAACTTGATACATTTGGAAAACTCTCCATCTGCATCGTTAGGATAATGAGCATAATACTTCGCTAACTCAGAAAACTTCGAAGCATACTCACTGACAGTCTTATTGCCCTGATTGAGCTCCAGAAACTCAATCTCCTTCTTACCTCTGACATCCTCAGGAAAATACCTCCTCGAAAAGCTCTCCGAACACGGCCCAATTCAACGCAACGCCATCTTCTTCCAGTTCAGTTCGGGTAGCAACCCACCAGTCATCAGCTTCCTCATCCAACATGTGAGTTCCATATCTCACCTTCAGCTCTTCTGCACAATCAATCACTCTGAAGATCCTCTCGATCTCCTTCAGCCATTTCTGAGCACCTTCGGGATCATGTGTACCTTTAAACAATGGGGGATTGTTCCTCTGAAAATTCCCCAATTGTCTGTCAGCACCAATCACAGCTCCCTGCTGGCCCCATCCGAGTACTCCAGCCAACATTCCCAAAGCCTCAGCGATAGCAGCATCATTCCTTCCGTTACCTCTTCCGGCCATTGTTCTGTAAAATAACAAAACAATCTACATCAGCACACAAGTATCGACAGTGTCACTTCACACTAGTCGCATACTAAAGGGATAACGACACAGGACAAGACCGACTATGCTCTGATACCACTATTGTAACACCCCATCTAAATACCCCAAATATATTAATTAAATTCATATTCTAAATCATCTTTAATCAGAGTTAACACGGTATAATACGGGATGTCACAATTAATAATTAAAACCACTTCATTCAAACAGTAGCCATGCTACACTGAGGATCATCATCCAACAACTTAATCATTATAAGACCATGTCTTACACAGCGGAAATACAAAAGTCAAAATTTAATAAAACATCATAGTTCTCAAGGAGTTCAAGTCCAAACTATTAAAATAATAATGATTCTCTTAACTAAGCGTTCCCCAGTGTTACAATCTAATCAGAGCATGACACTGACACACGGACTAAAAGGTAAGCTCTAGAGCCATCCTCACCGACTCCTCAGCTGCTAATTTAATCTGAAATGGTAAAGTAAGGGTGAGACTTCTCATAATTAAAGCATATTATAAATCTTTCAATCAACAATATAATACAAGAATATTATTCCACCACTTAATACCGATCAGAATCCCATACACAATCATTGTCATACAATTCATCATACATCATCAATCAACAATAAAGGCATTGCAACACTGGAAAACATCCTAGCATGTTACAATCCTATGCAAACACTAATGCAGACTCAATGCATGCGGTACCGACTTCGTGACCAAGTCACCCAACACTGATCCATCATCATTCGGATACAGTTCCATCGATTCGTCCATAACCACTCGGACACGAATCCAGCCTAACCACCCATCCTCACTCGGGTATCGGTTGTCGGCAATCCAAGTCAAATTCCGCACAATGGGAATTAACTTCACCAAAATAATGCATATGCACGCACATCAATAGCATGCAACATTAATCAGTCTATGTATACATTCATTTAACATAACTGAATCACCAAAATCAACATGATACATCAACAATCATGCATACATCTAACATCAGCATAAACATGCAAAACAATCAATCAAGATATCCATACCAATCATGCATACATCAAACAATAGCATAACCATGCTATTTCACCTATACATTATCAGTATCTTCATCACCAAGTACATCAGCTACACATACATCGTCATTATGTATTAGCTAATAATCATCATCTTTAGAAATTATACCCCTTTCCCAAAATAATTTTAAGTTTTCTAAAATATTTTCATTTCATAGGGTAGAGCATTAAATTTAGAAAATAACGTCCAAAACGGCGCTCAAAACGGACTCACGGTTTGAAAGTTACGAATTTTTGAAGTTTTGAAAAATTGGAAAAATGCACCTGGAACCCGGTTCCTACCCAGAACGGAACCGGTTCCTGAAAGTTGAAAATACTTCGCCCCTGATTTTTGAATGGGGAACCGGTTCCGTCATATACAGGAACCGGTTCCTACGTGTTAAAATGTCATTTTCTGCACTTTTGACAGCATCCTTCCATTTTCAATTAAACCCATTTTTACCCATACGAACTCCATCATGGGAAACACTAAAATACATCATTTGGCATCATCTATCTCATCAAACAACATATTTCCATCATCTATTTTCATCTACTGACACTCTAATCATATTCCATACATATTGACACAATCTGACACCTATAGGGACACATTCATGGAACCCTAGAATTTCACAATTTCAAATTCCTACATGCTATAACTCATATCATCAACATCAAAACCTATAATAAGCCATAATCAGTCGAAATCACCCCTTACCTGGTGGTTTCTTCGAGATTCTGACGCTCCTAGGTCTTTTCCTTCTTTCCTTCTCTTCTCACTTCTACGTAGCCTTGTTTTCTCCAAATGAATCTATTTTCCTTCTTTCCCTTATTTCATTCCTTTTATTCCTCTTATTTCCTTTTAATCATAAATAAATAAAATAATATCACTTTCTCCTCCAATTAATTCCATCATTAATCTTAATAATCCAACTTATTAAATAAATTATGTTCTCAATTAAATAATTAATTAAAATCATAAACATTTAATTATTGAATTATTTTGGGGTGTCACAGACGCCCTCAAAGCTTTGGACACTCCCAAGTCCAAACCTAATCCTATTCCCAGAAATGAAAATGTCCTTCTCCTACCAAGATGAAAAAGCAAGAAGTAGTATTTTTTACTAACCCCATCCTATATGTGCTTAACATTGTGCAACCAGCCTCAAAGGTACTTCATTTCTTTTCCTATGTCCTTTTCTTTCTTTTAAATCTGTATGATAAACACAACACTTTTTGAGGTACCCTCTTGTGTAGGTGTGGTTGCGTTTCATCAAGCTACGTTCTTCGCTTCTGGTCTAGATAATGGCAAGTCGAAGCATCTAGCCTCCGCCAAACTCAATCCTCAAGTCTTGCATAATGCGTCAGTTTCTGAAACCCAAGATGGAATTAGCGCTTTAGCTAAGCAGGACCCCATGAAAGCACTCAAAAAAAATAGTCTCTTGAGTGATATACCAATCACCTCACAGACTCCTAGTTCTTCTTCCCTTCCCATCGCTGAACTTGATGTTGAAGTAATTGATGCGCTCCACCAACTCAGGATATACTAATTTGAGAAGGAATTCCTAGTTGTCGTCTAAGAAGAGGATTTTATGGTAGATGCTATTTTCAAACTCCTCAACATTATTACCTGACATGTCATTCTTGATTCCTTGGCTCAATACCTTACAGACTTTGAAGCTTTATTTGCCTAATTAGCCAAATACCTTGCTCACGATCGATAAGTTGATCTTCAAATCGACCAAGATGAATAACATCAGGGTCGAATGGGCTCTCAACGAGCCCTGTGACAAAAAATTCACATACCTTGAGTGTCATAAACAATAAAACCTTGACCCGTATTCTGCCTTCGATCAATAAATCTCAGCTTATCAAGCTAAGATTGATGAACACACTCTCAAGGTTGCCCGAGATCGAAGCCCAAAAGGCGTTACTTGATTCGACAAAAAATTCTCCTTTTCCAGATGACATTCAACAAAACATTCTCTGACTTAAAAATGATGTCAATTATCTGCAAGTCAAGAAAGCTCACCTCGTTTGCAAGGTTTCCTTTGAAAATAACCGCCTTGCGGATCTAATACTTCGATTTCCCTCGTAATTTTGTCGTTGTCTTTGTTAGGCCTAATGCTCATATTTCAAATATGTAACAATATTTTTATGGACACCATCTTGGCATGTTCTATTGTGATCACCATTGTTTAATGAGCTTTTATCGTTACTTTGTATTTCATTATGCCAACAGTTTTTACCGTTATGACAAAAACTCTTATTACCAAGACATAATTTCTAACACCATGATTAATTATAACTCCACATGGTTTTTAGAATACACACAATGTAAATTTATTCATTTATAGGCGTAAGTGAAAAAGGCATGCACTTCAATTGATCCATTACATTGCTGAACAAAATACAAATAAAAGGCATTGCATCACACCTAATTTTAACTATAAGTCTTTTGATCCTAGTAACCCAAAGGCCTACTGTTACAGATACAATATACCCTCCGGATTTCTCAAGCTGTTTGTTTTCAGCTACCAACTACATAGCCTGAAATCTACAACAAGATGTTTGACTTAATGGTCATCTTGGTTGACGAGAGGCCAACCTGCCGGTGAACATGACTCTTCATCCCTTACTGCTTCTTATGTATCCCATATAAAACCATTATCAGGATCCATATTCAAGAAAATGTTTGGGTTTCCAAAGGGAGTCCTAATGTCACCATTACATGGTGCCACGTTCTCCAAATGCTGGTCGAATGACTTCTTCTTATCTTTTGCCTCATCGACCTTATAGTAGATTTGACCAGCTTCTATATTCTCAACCACGCCATCATTTCTCTATATGGACAGCCTTTGGTGCAACGTGGATGGCACTGCACCAATTCCATGGATCCAATCTCAACCCAACAATAAATTTAAGTTGGCTTTGGATTTTATCACCATGAACAATGTCTGGTAGTCATTCCAACTGCCAACTGAACTTGGATAACCACCAATATAATGATGGCCTTTCCTTCAGAATTATAAAGGACCATATTGTATGGTCGAATATCTGATTCATAATTGTCCATTCTCAGGAATGTTGCAAGGGGCATGAGGTTGACCTCCACCCCTCCATCGACAAACACCTTATTTACTAACATGCCATATGATTTCGCTCTTATAAACAAAGGATTCAAATGATATAACATACCAAGGCTTAGATTTTCGAGAAAACATTCTGATTCTCCACCATACCACTGTTCATCACGTAGAAGCACAATGGCTTGTCATCAATAGTGTCGTTGGGGGAGAAATCCTCTTCACTTTCAGAGACTTCTGATACCCTGCCAAATTTTATAGGTAAGATAGACACGATCCCATAATTTATGATGAAATCTTCACCATAATCATCATCAACATCAACCATATCATCTTATGGAGAAGGCTCATAGTCGAGCTCTTCTTCTTCACCTTTAGAAGCAAGAGTATATTTTGTAGTAGGAGTATACTCAACATTTTGTGTTGCCACCAAACCTACATTTCCCAAGGGGGGCACCTTCATATCCATTCTCTGATTTACTATGAATTTATCTTGTTTTTTTATTCTTGACTTGGGATAACACACCTTTGGGATTGGCCAGTCGACTGGCTTTGTGGCATCCCTGGCAGTGTCTCGACACTGCTCCCTATTTCGACCAACTTCATCTAATATTTTGAAGCCTTCTTTTCAGGTTGCATCTTACTCTGATGACGCCTGCATTGCGTCCTGGTCATGGGATTTTTCCCCTTGTAGTTTGGGGAAACCTGATATTTCTTGGGATCAATTTTCTCTTCTTGAACCACCACCTTCCACTTAGGCCTATTTCCTCCCTTCTAGCTTACTGGTTCCAACCATTTTTCCTATGGAATTTCTGTCGGAGGACGAAAAGTTCTTGTGTGGGGCTCCTAGAATAACTTTTTGTACTCGTCGTTATGTTGAGGGTTCCCTTCCTTTTCGAAAATGAACCTTGGATTTGGAGGCTTTCTATTGAGAGCTTATCTTCTGGTAGTCTCATCTATTTTAGCTGCCTCTTCGTCATGCACAACATTGCATCTTGGACATATAACAACCCTCGATCCTTTGATTTTGTATTTTTCTTGAAACGTCGAATACTTTCTTCAGGTAGAGGATATACTTATAATAACTCCTCATCTTCCTTCATCATGGAACCTTCAACAGTTTCGACCATCACCACTTCTATGTCGCCAATCATAATCACCCTTATGTCGAGGCCCTCAATAGTTTCGATCATCATACAATCTAAAGGCTCCGAGTATATAGCCTCCTAGACTTTCAAAGGATCTTCGTCAACCTGCATTTTTGGCTTCTCACCAAATTGGAGTCTGTCTTCTTTCAATGCTTTTTGCACCAAATCCCTGAAAATTACACATTGAGATGTTTTATGACCAAGGAAATTATGATATTTGGAAAATCCTGTTTTCTTCTTTTGATCCAGAGAAGGATATTTTAGACCCTGAGGAACCACAATTTGACCATCATCAACTAATAAGTAAAAAAATTCATCACACTTTGTAATGTTGAAAGTGTAAGTTTTAGTGATGGCTTTGCCATACCTTTCCGTTTCGATGAGATTTTTCCCATTGGATGATTTTAACTGTTTACATGCATAAGGGGGTCTAGGATGAAGTTCAGCCACGTTAACCTCTATTTCCTCTAACTCATCTTCATCAGAATAATCTTCTCTAGTCGCCACATAGGTTACCTATCCTTTTTTGTAGAATTTACTACCCTTAGGTTTCTCCGCTTTCAATCGCTCAATCTGTCAAACTCTGGCGGATAACTAAGCCGTATCCCCCACAGAATGAATATCTACTAACTTCTTTCGAACTAAGTAATCTAGACCTTTAGCAGCCATTTCGACTAACTGTTGTTCAGGGACTTGTGTGAAGCATCTAGATTTCAAAAGTTTACACCTTTTGAGGTAGTGATTGACTGACTCGGTGCTTTTCTGTTTGACATCGAATAATTATGGCAAACTCATCCTAGATTGCCCCATCTAGAATTGTTCATGGAACAATTTCTCCAATTGAGCCCATGTGTGGAGAGATTGTGAGGGAAGCGTCGTAAACCACATAAACGCATTCTTTGTGAGGGAATTAGGGAAATATTTCAGCCTAAAATCCTCATTATTCACTAGATCTCTAAGTTCGGTTTGATATGTGGCGATGTGTTCGACGGTAGACTCTTTGACATTCCCAAAAAACTTAGTGAATTATGGGAGTTTCCAACATCTAGGTAACTCCGTTTGTAAGATAAAATCTGGCAATGGCGAGGCATATATAGTCCTCTGATAACCATCACTCATTCCATTTCTAATCATGACACATTCGATCATAGATTTCAGGCGCTGCTCTCCAGCTACTGCCTCATGTCGAACTCGCCTAACCACTTGGTCAACTTTATGGTTTTGATCGACTACCACCACGGGGGATGGTTGAGAAAACCTTTGTATTTCTTCGACATCTGGGGGGATTTCTTTTCAGGGCTCACCGTTTTTTTAAATACCTCTTCATACCTCACGTGTGCCTTTAGAGGAGGCGGCGAGGTAGTCTGTCAAACTGGTATTCTGGGAGCGCCAAGGAAATCTATAATACAAGTCATCTGAATTGCCAATGCCTGGTAACTCTGTGTCAAACTCTATATCAGGGGTCGTAATATGGTTCCTATTTGCTGCGTGGGTAAATGAACCATTTCGTGATTATTTTCAGCCATTTGTTGCCTCATGATAGCAACAAAACTTATGGTGAAAGTTGTTGTAGCCTGGGGACGACAATGCCAATCCAATCGGACGGTCAAATTGGTTCCCAAAAGAACCTGCAACGTTATAAGGTGAGAATGCTGGCGGCGAATTCTCACCCAACATTGAACAATTGCTCTGTAGTCTCGTTATCATTGGCGTTGGCATTCCATATTATTGTCTATCACCATCAAATATGGATGCTGCAAAACTAGGCACATATTGCCCAAAAGTATTGATCATATGTGGCCTTGGAGTCACCGGGTGACTCGTCACTATCGGGGAACTTTGTGTTACGAATGAGCCATCGATGTTATGGTAGCGTTTGACGCTTGTGATGCACTAGCATTTCTTCCTGGGAGCGGTTCCCCATCTGGATTGGTGTTTCTGGGATCGACCATTTTTCTCCCACTTCTCAATTTCATACACTGAAAATAATTCAAGAAACTGACACTATACATGTCCCACCGGACGTGCCAATTTGTTTCTACGCGAAATAATCTCTAGCTTCCTATCAAAGGTTACTTGCGGGATCAACTACAATAATCCCAAACTTTAGTGCAGTTATTGAGTGTTTGTGCGATTTTGTTAAAAAAGGGAAAAAGTAAAGGTACAGTTGCAAGAAGTAAAGTGTGAAAACGATAAAAGATAAAAAGGGTAAAAGACAAAGGCAATAAGTTAAAAAGAAAATTGAAAATTGCTTTGAATGAAAAGGTGGAAGCATTCATTCATTGTCAAGCGTTTGAACTTGTTTCTCACTTAAGATGCAGATACTTTGAGTGTTTTTCTTTTAATGTTAAGAGTAACGACCCCGATACAAATACATAATTTTTCCTTAAATAGAAATCCTAAGACTATAACCGTCGTCGGTTGGAGAACCCCATGTTGGGTCTCTACATGGGCTAGCTTTACAACTTCCCTTATTTCCGAACCAGCGAACCAATTCGAAATTCAAAACATATTCTTTAGCGCTTCTTCATCTTTTCCGATGATCGACGCTTCGCTGCCTTCTACTCACGCTTCTTGTCAACCTGATCGTTGAGCCCAATACTCTTGTCAGCTGATGTCTTCCGTCAGAGCATTCAATTGTGCCTTTTAGTGATCTCACCATCCATTGTCATTGTTTCCCTTCTTCCTAAATTATATCTCATCACTTAGGGACTTCTTCCTCTTGTCAAAAATATCATGTCAACAATGGTTCTCTGTTCCTCTATTGCATCTGCTACAACCGAAACATAACCTTCAGTGACAAGATTAAGCACATCTTGAGCATCGAACAACCCATGCATTTGAATCATCCACTAATTTCAATTATTTCCATCAAACACCAGAAGTTTAGTATTTAAACTACTTCCTCAGTTCATCTTCATTTTTATGCACTAGAACTCAAACCGACCTCGAATCTCACCAAACACTCGTGTTTCTCGACCCCGCAAAATTAAGAATGCAATTCTGTTACGATTTCGAGCATGAATTCAACACAAATTAAGAACAACATAATCAATTTACACACGCTTCACGTACATTTGTGTTTTCCTGTGAATCAAACTAGACTCTAGATACTAATTATTGGTGCATAAAAGTTGAATACAAAAATACAAATGGAGAGAGAACACCAAATTTATTGACAAAGAAATTGTATATTAAAATCTCTTAATAAAATCTTTGTTACAAAATTATTTATATATGCAAAATAAATTGTTATATAGACTTAATTAAAATAAATTTAATAGTTAAATTAACAAAAGAAACATGACTCCAAAAATCAAATATATTTCTAGACCTAACCTCAAAAATTTTCTGCTTCTAACCAATACAAATACTTTCGATTACGGCTAATCTCTTTTAGAATAAAGAGATTCAATTAAGTTTCGAATTATACAACAATTTGTACGCATAATACAATTAGTTTGTAAAATTGCAATATGAAAATCTGATGTGTCCTTCACTCTATTTGTTGTAGAAGTTTACTTGATGGTCAAGAGAACGAACACTGATAGTCAGATACTAACTTCCGCACCAACCGCCCATGTAATTCATTAGTATTATTATTAGATTCTGATAACCCCTTCTCCTGAAATATTAATGACTTAACTATTATGATTATGATGGCCCTCTACAATCCTCCTATTCTATCCATTATGTTTGGATTGAAAAATATCCTATTTATAAACACCATTTTTATCTACAAGTGGATAATTAAATTATAACTGTCACATGGGTAGGACCCTTTAGGACATGTGGAGTATTTAGTGGTTTAACATTTGGTACCACCTTACTACAATTATTGCTCTAACAACTATCCTATTTTATACTATACTAACACACCATTAATAAATAATCACTGCATGTTGGAATCTTTCTCATCAACCTAATTTAAAATCATTATTATGAAAAACAGTTGAATCTTTTTGGGCCAACCTACATGAGTAACCACTTTTTTTTCCCAAGATCCACACGTAAAATATATATTTTTTATATAAAATAATTTTTAAAGCAAATGATGTATTTGTGAAATTGATTCTCTTTTATTTAACTTAATAAATATATCAACATAAGAATAAAAATAAAAATAATTAATGCAATAAAAAAATATTAAGGTGATATTGCTCCATGAATCATGCTTATTTTTTAAGTGAAAATTAGAAAATTGAGTTGCTTAGGTTCACTATCATGCCGTATATTTTATTTTGTTCGTGGGTTACACCTAAGTTTCATATAATAAAAGCCAAGTTATCAACAAGAAAATGTTCTTGTCAAAAAAATAAAGTATGAATAATATCACATCTTCTCGTATGACTTATAATTCAAGAATATCATGAAAATTAATCAATTTAATATTTAAAAATAAAATAAGAAATTAGTGTGTTCTTATTGAAACTCATTACAGTGATATTTTTTTAAATATTATTTTAGAAACAATATAAAAAATTAAGAATCACGTTCTAAAATCTAATAAATAATAAAATACTTTGTGATAACAAGGAATCTTGAATGCTAAATTATTCAATATATATTCTAATGCATGTGCTTCTGGGCTTAATTTAAGAAACAAAATTATGTTCTCCACTCGTATCAACTACTAACTACCGATTGAATGATGACAGGTGGCAATTATAAAGGAAAATTGTATGGCAATAAAATTTTCTTATAATTTCTTTGTGAAAATATAAGAAACAAAATCAAAATATCTTAATTGAGATTTGACCCTACAAAGTTTAGTTAACAGTTAATTAGTTACAACTATCATGAAATTAACAAGGTGCTCGTGGGAGACAGTGCGGTCTCCCCTGTCTTTCCATACATTGTAGTTGTGGGTCCTCTAACAGTACTAGTACTTTTTATCTTATGTAAATTTATTTTTGCAAAAAGGTTAAGGACTATTTTGTTTAGAGAAATTACTAGTAAATTGATATATAATATAGGAATATGCATATTTGTGAAAGACATATCACTTGTTCATCTAAAATTTTAACGTGAGTCTAACATTCCTTCTCAAGTGTGAGTCTAACATTCTCTCTCAAGTGTGAGTCTATAATGATCACTCACTTGTATCGCCGTTGATATCTTATAACGGGACACTATTTCGATACAAGTCTTTTTTGATCCATTTCTCAAACCAAAGGCTCATGATGCCATATTGGGGGAGGTACTAGGAGCATTGATACAAAGTTGAAGAATAAGTACCTTTGTGAGAGACACACCACTTATCCACCTAAAATCTTAAAGTGATAGGTGAATGAGTTATCTCACACATATATTATCAAGTCTCCACATTCCTATCAAATGTGAAACTATTTTCTCACTTACTCACACTTGCATATTATTCTAACATATTTTGTCATCGGTTATATAAGCGAGTTTGGAAAATTCTATGTAATTTTTTTTTATTTAAAAAAATCTCTGCTATAGGAAGATTTTTTCTTTCTCTTCAAATAATTTAAGCATTAAATAATAACATGACGATAGGGGGATTTTTCAAAAATCGCCAATTTCGCAAGGGTTTTTTCAATAAATCGTCAATTTAACAAGGATAAAATGTGTATAAATTCTAAAAAATATGGGACATATTATATAAAATTTAATTGATTATTGATGACTAAACTTCATGAGAGAGCAAAATGGAGGAATCTTCATGTAATAGGAGGATTTTTGAAAAAAATTATAAGGATTTTTTAAAACTCACCAATAGATGACAAAATATATTAAAAAGATAAGAGAATACAAAAATATCATAGATATAAATCAAAACTTTTTTTAAGCAAAAGTGGATAATGATCCCTTAGTATAAAAGAAAAAATGTGTACAAAAGTGAGGGGATTAAGTTAAAACCTCAAGAGTTTAAATTAAGGAAGTACTAGCAAATTTCTATGAAAAATTCATAGTTATATTGGTGCATATACTATACCATCAGGTATAGTTGTTAATTGTTACTTTTTTTTCTTCTTCTTTTGCACTCTCCTTTATAAGGGGAAATGTACCTTGTTAATCTAGAACTCGTGAATTTGATGCATGAGTACTGACCAAATATTATTTCTGCCATGAATTGAATTCGGTATTATCTGAATGTTATTTTTTGCAAGAGCTCTTTTATTAATGGAGTCCAAATATTTAGTTTAATTGTTACACTTTTATTATCTAAAATATATGCACATTTGTTGTCTTCTTTAAATACACTATTGAAAGAAACACCTAACGTAATATGCTATTATTTAGGCAATTAAATCAATTGAGGTCATAATCTTATTCAGACATTTGTTTTTTAATTTTTTATTTATTAAAAGATATTTTACTATAATTCATAGTAATAAACGCAGTGATATATTAAGTGTGAGTGCACTTGTCCGACAAATATTTTGTATGATGTCAAAACTAATATAACTTTAGAATTTATGTATATCGAACGGTATTTCTGAGTCTTTATGCGCCCCTTTGCATTATGGTACTTAGAATGTATTTAAAACATATTTGGAAAACGTATCATGGATTAAAAATTAGTTTATGCACTAAAAACAAGTCTACATGTCGATGCATACGAGGTACAAATAGATACACGTGGGTCGATAATAAAGCTTGTAGCTTTTATTTCTATGTGTCGACACACACAATCTTTCTGGTCGACACATACTGAAAAATCTCATCTGTGTCTTGACACATACGATATACAGGTCGACACATGTAACTCATTTTTAAAGCATGTGGCTTATGTTTCTATGTGTCGACACATGATCTTGATCAGGTCGATGCATGTTATGAAATGTGCCGACACATGGCTTATAAGTGTCGACATATGTTGTATCTTTTCTGAAAAGTTAGATTCTTTTTTAGACTTCTAGGTTTCCCTTTTGCCTCCAACTTGCATTCATATAAATATTTCATACATGCATCATTTCCAACTTGATGAAACTATAAACACATACAAAGCTTGCTCTTCATATTCAACCTTCCATCTATGCATACACATAAACAAACTACACGTAATTATTTTTTGTTTGGGTGTCATCTAGACAAGTGTTGATAATGTCCAATTTAGGTTGGTGTACTAGTATATTGGGTTGAGAAATTTTTAAGGTTTCATTGCGAAAAACCTGTTTTTCCTCCAAGATCATAATTTTGATTTGGGGGTTTACACAAGATCTCGCAAATATTAGATTCAATCCAGTGAAAGATTTAAAGAACGATGTATTTTGTCGAAGGAGTAACGTGAGACGGTGAATTATTTAGAAATTTTGGGAAACGATAATGCACAATTGGATTCGATGAGTGAAAGCTTTGAAGAATGGGTTTTGTTGCTAAGGAGTAGTGTAAGACGATGAATCAATTGGTGTTATCGGGATACTTGGTCGAGCTCAAGATCAAGGGAAGAGAAAGAGTTAGAATCAACATCAAACATTAGGGTTGTAGGATTGGATTACTATATTTCTCTTGTAATCAACTTTTTGCAAAGTAAGATTGATATCTCAATTCCATTTGAAAGTGGGGGAAGACGTAGCCATAACGAGAACCATTGGTGAATTTTCTAAAATCCTTGTGTCATCTCTCTCTCATTTACTTTCTATAGAATATTATTAAATACACTGATTAAGTAATCAATACATATAAACAAATCCTTTGATTGTTGAACTTAAAATTGCCATGTTGATTACATTAAAATCAATTATATTGTAAAGGGTACTTCATATCAACAAATTCAAAAGGAAAATCTGAAAAATCGATTGCACACCAAGTGTTCGATAATTTGCTAGTTTTCATTTTATAAATAATTTCATTGGAAATGGGTTAACGGTGTGATCATATTAAAATGATTGATTGAGAAATTGTTGTATTAAGTTCTTATCATTGTCTTATATTCCATTCGGCATATTACTCATATTCGGGTTTCCAATAATCGATTCGGTTTAGACGACTTGTTTGATCTAGGTTAAAACTTTTACTTGCCATAATTTTTACTTCAATTTTCAAAACCAAATTTTAAAAGGTAAATTTACTTTGGGGATCTATTCCCCCCATATAGATAAGTTGTTGTTGTCTAAAAAAAGGTATCTCGAGTTCTGGTTCATTATGTGCTTCAAAAACGCTTATTAGATAATGACTATCGAACTTAAGTTGGCGTACAATGGAGCGCCTATGTTTTACCAGTGAAAACTATGGTTATTGAAAAGCTTGTATGTGCACTCATATCAATTCTTATGATAAGGGAGTGTGGAATGCCATTATTAATGATCCATCTCAAATTACTTTGACGGATGATAATGGTGTTGTCACACCTAAGCCGTAAACACAATGAGAGGACGATGATAAGAAAAAGTGGGCTTACGATTGGAAAACATAGAATTAAGGGTAAGTCCTTCAATCAGGGGGGTCTCTTAGTTAGGAGTGGGTCACTCAGTTGGAGGCAACTTCCTTAGTTTAGGGTGAGTCATCACCTCCTTGTTAGGTGTATCATGAGTAACTTGCGAGTCATCTTGAGAGATACCAAGCATCAATCAAATAAAAATGATAAATAATTACAAAAATTTGATCTTTTAGGGGGAAAGAGGCGTGTATGGAATTTAATGTTTTTCATGATAATTGTCATAAGGAAACCCATTGTAGCCTACTTACTCGTATGTGTCCCCAATGCGTGGGAGCCTTTTGGCTTCCTGCAACAATTATGCTATTGGGCACGTATGTCGCTCGAGTTATTGGTTTTTACCAATAAAAGGTATTGACTTACTTTTTCGGAGAACCTTTTCCTCTTCCTTCATTTTTTAGAATTTACACTTCATTTAACTAGAGAAGATTCTAGACGAAAAAGCGCTTATTTCAGTTCGGGTAAGAGGAGAGAGATTACAAGATTTTCCGTTTTCTTGGGGATCCTAGTACTAGAGTTTTTTCCCCTCATAAAAGATGTTTAGGAAGAAAAATAATATGTTCACGTGAGAGATATTGGGTCCCTATATTCAAGCGCTATCATGATCACACAGTTTTGACAGGGCATTGAACATTTCACCACATGACACAAAGAGGGTGTAGTGTCGGAGCCCTACTCAAAGATAAAGAGAGACAACATGGACACTTCGGGTGCTTCACCAGCCCCTTATTTTTACTTGTATCTTCCAAATATTCATGAGTTGGGGGTTCTGATTCCATTTACGCATTTTAAAGCGGACTTCCTGGCGAGCATCAATGTCACCCTTTCCTAAATCATGCCTAACATTTGGAGAAATCTTAGGGCTTCAAAGATTGTCTATTGTAATCATTTCTTTATTTATTTATTTCTTTGAGTATTTGATTATTCCTCTACTATTTGAGCCCTCTACTATTTTAGTATTCCTTTCTTTCTTTGGCATGGAGATCCTCCGAATTTGTGGCTGGATAAGTTTTCGCTCTTTGTTAGATAGGCGTTTGCTGGAATCCTACGTGGAGCCATATGAGGATTGAGAAGATAAATTTGTGTGGTTCAGAGGATGAGACAGTGTCTCAATGGTGACCACATGGGTAACATGTTCCTTTAGTTTATCTCTATCATGGAAAGAGATGAGTTGATCCAATTTTTGTGCTTCTTTCAGTTTATGAACTCTTGACCTCTAATTACTTTGGACCGAGAAGACGATGGTTGAGGTAGAGCATTACTTTGGTAAGCTTGATGTCATAAATTAACCTTCGAACTTGATCCCCCATTTTAATATTTTATGTGTTAACAATGCCTTTTCGCATGGGATATGGCTGAAATATTGCTCGAAGGGAGATATTGTTTGGTTTATATGCATGCAAGGTAACAACGAGTGGCCATGTTCTTATGCATAGCTTGCCTCGAGGGGACGACGAAGGTCCACCTTAGGGATCTAAAGGGTTTTATTGACTCAAAGAACGTCAAGGACCCCCACGAGGATCCAACATGCTTTGTGATATCCTCAAAGGAAGACAAGGCTCTATCATGTGGTTTCAGCCTTTTTAATTATCTCGCAGGACGACAAGGACCCCTCTCGGGGATCCAACAATTTTAATTCCCTCGAAGGGCATAAAGGACCCTAGTGTGGATCCATAATTTTTTAACCGTCTCAAAGGGAGGTAAGGACCCCTCATGGGGATCCAACGTTTTAATTGCCTCAATGGACGACAAGCATTCCTAGTGGGGATCCAACATTTTAATCACTTCAATGAGAGCTTTTATTCAGTTTCCTTAGGTTTCTAGTAAAGAGAAATAGCAGACAACAACATAAATATTTAGGAAATAGTAAAATGGGGAGCCTCATTAAAAACTCTTACTCACTTACGAAGCACCAGGGAAAAAATGCATCCATAGAAAATAACTTCTCCTTAAAACTGGAAGAGATATAATCATCTTCTAATAAAAAATGAATCACATTGAAAATGCAATCTCCTATTTCTCGTTCTTCTGAGGGAGAGATTCCCCACCTTTAAGAAATGCTTCTGGTGGCTTGATTCTTGAACTAATCTTCCTAGTATTCACACCTAGAGTAACTCTATTTAGCCTGAATCTCTCCTCATAGCATTTTTTGGTCTCTTTGGATGACTCCAACCTGCTAGTTAGAGAGCAGATTTTGCATGCACAAATATAAATTATACAAGGCCTTAACCAACTTGTAATCATATTATAAGAGAAAGGGGATCTACAAGTAGATATTTGAATTTGATCTCCTTGGTTTGATCTCACACTCTAAAGGTGGTCTTCAATGTTATGTAGTTTTTCCCTTGCACTTGCTTCTTGGGGCAGCCAACAAATGATCTCTTAGAGGCTTTTAGGTCGTCTTTGTCGAGGCAAAGCCTCTATAATGCTTCCTAATAAAGGATATTTGTAAATCTCCCCTAATCTACTAGAACTCTTCTAATTTTTCAGTCATCGCACCTAAATAAGGAACAATTTTTTTGAAGTGAAGTTGTCTGTGTCAACAAAAAAAGTGAAGTTATTTTAAATATATTAAAAAACCTTATTTGATATTTAAGGGTAAACTGATTTAAATTAAAAAACTACAAATTAATAATATGGTATTCAAAGGATAATATGTTCTTTTTCCTTTCATAAAAATGTTTTATTTATATTTTTTTCTATTTTAAAATGTTATTTCTATATAGGAAAATTTTAATAGTGCCTTTGGGGCGCTTTTTAAGTGCTTAAAGTAGTAAGATGTTTTAAAAATACATGTAAACAATGCATTAAAAATTAAAATAATTGATTTTTGTAAAGATTTTTTTTTTATTTGATGTTCTTAAACATTGTCCTTAGGGCACTGGTTAACATGACCCTTCTTTATATTAATGCAAATTTTCATACTCCTTCTGTTCCATATTATTTGTTACAATAGACTATTTCACATAAGAAACTATAATAAATAAAAGAAGGAAAATAGTGACTTACAAAATTATTCTGATTAACTATTGATATATTCAAATTAATCTTTTAATGGTAAATAAAAAACAATAAATTAAGAGTATTTATTAGAAAATACAATTAAAAGATTATATCATATAGAAATCATATTGTTAATTTTTATAAAACATTTGATTTTTTTAAATCTCATGTAAAATATTTATTTTTAAAAATTGTGATGCAATGACTTTATAAAATATTTTATACCAACAATGAACTACCTCTTGTACTAATCCATAAATACAAATAATTGTTGTTTATTAGCCTATTAAATACATTTAACTCAATCAACATATCAATTTAAATATCTATCTATTTATATATTTATATTTATTAATTTTTACTTTGTTTAACTATAATTAAAAAAATATTATAAATTATTTCTATGGATGAAATCGATTTTTTCACCAACCTACCATTTATTTTTAATTTATTATCAAAAATAACATACTTTTCCAATTTAATACAAAACTAACATCTTTTCAAAAAATAAATTAATTAACATACCACCGCCCAATGCTTTGGAGGAGAAAGGTTATTTTTTAAAATAAATTTATTAGCTAATTACTGCGGATTTTTCTACAGCATTACCTGCGAATTTTCTACGAAAATATATTCATGCGGAATTACCTGCGAATTCTCTAAAAATACTATTAATTTTTTATTTAAATCCGCAGAAAATTTTGTTGGAAATTCCACAGCAATCATTTTTCGTGGAAAAATTTGCAGAAAATTTCACTAAAGGGTATATTTCGCAAGAAAATCTGCAGGTAAATAAAAAATATTTAAAAATAATAATAAAATAGGAAGGTCCGCCCATTCAATTGACGGATGTATTTCAAAATAAATTTTTTTTTTTAAAAGATGGTATTTTGGAATTTATTGAGAAAAATATGATATTTTAAAATGGAAAAAGATGGCAAATTTATAAAAAATTCGATAAAATCAGCACAATTAATAATTTTTTAAATTACATATTGCTCAAATATTTTATTTTTATAAAATGCATGAGGTAGTACATATCTTTGTATAGAATATTGTAGTTTAAATTTAGCAGTCTGTCTTGTCAAACAACCATTAAACGAATCACGTGTCATACCGGACAGTCAACCCTCAGCACATGTGGTTAGTTCAATTTCTGAAACAAAACATGCAGCACATGGCCATGGCCCGCCTGCATCCAACAGAACTCTCTCATATCAAGTGATAAGTACTATATTCCGCACTATACACACCTTATCACATTAATCGCTATCACTTACATTATATCAATCTCAGCTCACACTTTAGAATTTTTTTAATGTTATACCATTCTTTTAGAAGCGATTTGCCATGATGCCATCCATTACAGACATAATTCCCAATATATCATTTGTTTAAATAAAAAGTGAAAAATAAGTATTTCGCTCTCTGGATAGACGGATATGTTCAAAATCACATATTTCCGTCAGGATAACGGGCGGAGCCTTTATACCGTAAAGAAGGTCCGTCCAATGCATGGACTCTATTTTGAATTTTTTTTATTTTTTTCATTTCAGTATTTATAATTTAATAATTTATTTATATTTAATTAAATATTTTTATTTTAATATATGTTATTATTATTTAAGTATATAATTTATTTTAATAATCTATTTTAATAATTTATTTTAATAATTTTTTTATATCATAATCAAATAGTAATTGTTATGTAATTTATTTATAGTATAATTAAATAATAATTTTTTTATATTATAATTAAATAATAATTTATTTATATTATAAAATTAAATAGTAATTATTATATTAATAATTAAATATTTATTTTTATATTATAATTAAATATTAATTTATTTATATTATAAAATTAAAACAATTATAAATAAAAAAAAAATATTATTTCATTAATTTAAACCAACATTGACAACAAATAGAAGAAAAGAGTACATAAAAAACAATTGAAATCTAATGCGGGTTTTGACCTGGGCGTGTGAAGTGTTGGTGGGTTCCATAATGGGGAGCTTGTCTGTTGGTCCGTAGAAGCATACCGTGACGTTGTTCTCCATTTTGTGATTCTGCATGTTGTGGCTCTGCGTGTTGTGGTTGAGTAGAAGGTCCAATGTCACTGTCAGTCATAAAAAATGCCGCTATCATGTCTTCAATGGTAAAGGTCGTTTCAGCTGCACTTCCATAACTTAATCTAGTTCTCTCGAAATTCCAATTTGGTAGGTTACCGGCTGGCGTTTGGTTATGTACTGTGGGTTGGTAACATTCGGGTGTGGTAAAATGTTGGAGTTAGGAAAAAGGCATTTATTGTTGGGGTGTTTGGTAGGTGGGGTGTTTGGTAGGTTTGTAGAGTTAATGAAGTAGCTGGTAGGTTATGTGATGTAGACGGAAAAAAAATTGAAAATTGTTGTTGGGTTCCCCATTAGAATGGATGAGGTGAGTGTGTATGTTGATGGGATTGTTGGCTTGGGGTAAAAGGTGGTCGTGATGGGAAGAAAAGTAGTTGGGTGTTAGGGAATTGTTGTTGGTTGGTCATGAATGAGGGTTGAACGTAGGTGCTTGATGATGGTCTAGTGTGTTGGACGTTTGAAGATGATGGTTGGCTACGAGGGTCAAACAAATAGTTATGTGGTGACAAATACAAATATGAAATAAACTTATACCAATTCATGTATTCCTGAGTCAGTTTACATTCATCTGACATGATTTCTCCTTGTAAGACTCTATTTGCGCGGTCTCGCCATTGACTACGCTCTTCCTTCTAAAAATTTTGCCACGAACCAGATGACCATTGGTCGGTCAAGTTGATTTTGTGATAGTTTTCCATGCAGATTGGAGTATCATGTATGCCTTGAAGAATTCCAAATTGGAGTTTGACCCTATCTGTATGATGCATTTCCACAGTGGTAAAACAAATAAGATATATTTTTGAACTCCACACATGACTATCAGTTGGATCTAAATCTTCAAGTTCTAGGTAGGGTCTCCAAGTAAACTGTTATAAAATATTAACAATTATATTAATTTAACAAAGTATATAAAGTAAAAGTAATATTTAATTTGGTTGACAAAAAAATTACATCATTTTTTTGGAGATGATCGATGAAAGTGCGATAACCCGGTGCACAATGATGAGGAGTCATCTCATAATCCATCCTATAGACAGACCATCTAAAAAGTTTAAAAATAATAATTAAATCAATTTAAGAAGTAAATTAATTGAAGTAGTAAATTTTTTTATAGAAAATATAGAAGTTTCAAGTTACTTGATTGCGTATGGAAAGTGAAATGGGATTATGATTCCTAGGCGCAAGACTCGGCATCCTTGACCACCCCTAAGTCTGTAGTAGTGTTGAACAACCGACAAAATTATGAGTATTCACTTTAGCGCATCTACACAAATTTCGGTATAGATGCGCTAAAACTGCAGATCCCCAACTGTATTGAGCTGTTTTATTAAAGTCAGATAATAATGGTAAATACATGAGATGTATTGTATTACTATTAGTGTCAGGAAATAATAAACAAGCAAAAAGTAATAAAATATAAATTCTAGTTTTTTGATGAATTTGCTCGATGGTAGAATTTTTATCTAAATCAAATGCATCGTATATTTCTCTTAGCCAAGTAATTTTAATGAATTGGCCCTTTCTAGCCCTTTCGAGCAATTCAACACCCAATAGATCTTGCACTATTTCTTAGTTCAAGTTTGTCCTCCCATTCACCGCCACACCGTTTATGCGTAAACCCATCAACATGTGAACATCTTCTAGAGTGACGGTGGCTTCACTGGTTGGAAGATGAAAAGTGTGGGTTTCTGGCCTCCATCTTTCACACAGTGCAAGAATATACTTTCTATCAACGCCATACGACGTTATGTTGCACACGTATCCAAAATCGGCTTGGATCAAATACAGACGAATATAGTCGTCTATGCCCGCGTAGGCATGAGTACGAGGCCTAAACTTTTTTTCATCCTAGAAAATAAAATAATTAAAGTCAGAATATGACTAAGATAAAATATACAATTTGCATAGAACAAATTGTTAGAATATGGCTAAGATAAAATATATAATTTGCATGGAACAAATGTAAATACACTTACATATGCCATTATGTTTGTCAATATTCCTCGATGATTTTCTCCATAATATAGCAAAGCCATTATGCGTATATGAAGAGAAAGAGTGGATGAATGAGAATATTGGGTAGAATATATGAAGAGAAAGAGTTGAGGATTGATGATATGGTGTAGAATATATGAATATTTGGATATATTTATAGAAGAAACTAGAATGGTATGGATAGATAAAAATTAAATGTAGTTAGGAGATGGTTGGGGAAAATTTAATGGAGTTGTGATATGGTTGGAAAATATAAATTTTGCATGCATGCTGTATCGTACGTACGTGGGAATCCTGCATGCATTTATCATTCAATACCTCCGCACTAGGGATGGGCGGAGATGTAGCTTTCCCCTGACACACCGCAGGAGTAATGGGCGATGATGTATCTTTTTCTTGACACTCCACACTAGGGATGAGAGGCGATGTAGCTTTTTTCTACCACGTACAAGAACATTGGGCGGTGGGATTTTGGAAGTTAATACCTCCGCACCTGCAAAGGCCGGATCCTTTATGAGAGAATCTTGACCATTGACTGCTTAAGTAGACTACAAAATATAATTAAAAAATTGTGAAAAAAACAAAACTTGTATCATATAAATGTAGCACTTCATGCATGTATGTTTTATGAACTCAAACTCAAATATTTGTTCACAAAAAAATTTACAATGTCTCAAACACCTCATTATGTGGTTGATGCTCATTACAATGGAGAGATCCTTGTCTCCAATGATATGAGTGATAAGTGCCAAAATGTTGTTATTTTGTATATATGTTTTGTGGCACTTATCGGTTCTTTTGTTGATATTCTTCGAGTAAATTCTCCACTTTTTGTATAAATGTGTATATTTAGTGTATAATCAAGTTTTAGTGTATTTGTTTATCATTTGATAGTTTTTCATATCTTTTGTAGGTATTCATTCATAATTGGAGCATTGAGTAATTAAGAATCGAAGACACAACTTCAAAAGCGCGATTTGAGCAACTCATCAACGAATAAGGCTCAAAATCAAAGAATAAAAAATTATCAATTAGGTTGATATTTTGTCATGGTTAGATAAAGCATTGAATAATTTTTCCAACGCTTTAAATCGGGCGCAATTCCGAGTTACGGTTCTCAAGTTATGGCAAAAATAAGATGCTGGTTTTTTTGGATCTGCACAGACCGCGCTGAGCGCCACAGACGACCGGGCTAAGCGCGACCTGCGATTTCAGAACTCTTTTAAAGGGGCAAACACACACATTTTTATGTTATGAGTTGGGTATTTTTGATTCCCAACATCATTTTTTTGATAGATTAGCTTAGAAAACAACATTGGAGGTTGCATTTGAATGATCCCTCGTCGAATCCCTCGTCGATTGGTGTTGATACACCAATAAATATTCGGATCCTTTTCTCCTCTTCTCTTTGTAATCTCTTTTGTTGGGTTTTTTATGTATATCTAATCATAACTCATGTATATCTGTTGCCCTTGACGTTGTATAAAGCTTGCTTTATGAATCTGTGTTGGTGATTGTCTTAGGTTTTTACCTTGTGTTTGGGATTTGAGATTTGCTAGACATAAATTTCTTGAATTCTTACCTAGGATGATTATCTGTTAGTTTATGAATGATAGAAATGGGTTTAGAGATGACATTTACTTAGAGTATCTGTGATTAATGCCTCTGTGTTAGGAGTTTCAAGCTAGGCATAGTCGTTACGAGTGACATGATTGACTTCTGTGTTGTTGAGGTATGCCAGATATAGCTACCGAGGTGATTGCAGTAGGATTCTAAATTTGGGTTAGAAATGACTTAGATTGTAAGAGGTATGTGATGACACAGATGAGTATCGTAGGCTGAGTATAATTGGACGGTAGATTTCAGTCTGTGACAGGTAGTGTGCATTCGTTCCAGACAAGTTGTCTATCCTTTATAGTTTTTGTTCATTTACTTTTTGTCTTTTCTTTACAACCCATTCAAACCCAAACTCATTAACGAACGAATTGTCGAACAACAAATTAATAACCAATATCTGTGGACACGATACGATATAACCTAACCGATATATCACCCGATAAAAATAAATACTTTACTTTTTGTTTGCCGCTTAATACAACAGCAACAAAATGGCGCCGTTGTCGGGGATTGAGTTTTGTAATTAATATATATGTTGTAAAGGATTTGTATATGAACTTGTATATTATTACTTGTACATCTTGTGCCAGAAAGAGGAAGCTTCTGTGCCAGAAAGAGGAAGGTTCCGTGCCAGAAAGAAGCAGCTTCTTTGCCAGCCTCCAGAAACTCTGGAAAATAGGTTTCCAGAGGTTCTGGAGGGAACTTCTGTCAGAAGGTCTGACGGAAACCCTTGTTTAAAATTTCACAAAAAAAAGCATTTTCTTTTAAAATCAATCATAAAAATAATATTTTTATTAGTACTTAGGGTTGCTAACTAAACCTTTTTTTTACTAACTTCCAGAATATCTTTGCGCTAACATTTTCTCGTTTTTTCTACTATTTATTATTCCGCATTTAAATTCTAGAAAGATTGTATAGGTTGCATTTTTTTTATCATGTAATAGCGTAGGACCTTTACATTTCTGCCTTTACTTTCTGCACTCCCATATTATGTATCTGCCCCAAAGCCATGTAATAGCGGAGGACCTTTACATTTCCGCAATTTATTTTCTGCACCTATTAACTGCTAGTAACTAGGTGTGTATGGCAAGATTAACTTAATCAATCTAGATCACTAATCACAAGATAAATATCTGAATACAACACATTTTTCACACATGCACCTCCTTAGGGTATCCTCTCTTGTTGCCTTTCGAATACATGGTCAAGTCCCTCGAACGTGGGAATATCTTAGCTAAGACGCTTACCAATATATCATCATAGTCCCTTCGATATAAGGATCATAGTCCCTCGATGACCCTCGATGTTGCCTACGAATATATGATATCGTCCCTCGATTGTTGCCTACAAAAAGTGATGATCGTCCCTACGAACATGCTAAGGTATCCCTACAAGTTGACTTCTATGACCATCTGATGTCCCTTTGAATGTCCCTTTTACATCCAACGAATAAGGTTACCTATAAACCAATGGTATGGATAACCTTATTCTAAAGGAAAGCAAAATAACACGGAAATGCCGTTCTGAGTGGGTAAAATAAGTCTCTTTTGCTTGCTCCAATCAAATCAAAACACTTTTTACACCTTACACTTTTCAAAACTTTTCAAAACACTTTGTATACATTCCAGCGTGAATCATTACAAAGTCTTTTCCAAAACAAAACATTTCCGAACATTTCGTATACATTCCAGCGTAAATCATTACGAAGTCAAAGCTAAATGACTTTTCAAAACATTTTCAAACACACACACAAAAAGAAAGTCATAAAGTGAGCTAAATCAATTAAGAGCCTGTAGATAACTACGGATGGAAATGGTGCTAATACCTTCCCTTTTCATAACTGCCTCCCTTAATCAGAATCTAACGAAGGTCTTTTCCTGTTCTTTTCACCTTCCCTTAATTGGATAAAAGAAAATCCGGTGGCGACTCTTGCTATTCGCAACTTTTGCGATCAAACGCAAAACAAACAAGTCAGTTCTTCCACCGTGTTACAATGACATATCATCTTTTTCAACTTAAAACAATTTAAAATCAACAAATAATTTTCATATATCAACATAGTTATTGAACAACAAAATGAAAATAATAAAAAAACTAGCACTCATCCCCCGAGTGTTACGTATTAGAGCGACAACATGACCCGAACTAGCAACAACTAAATCTTCATTCTTCATTACCTGCACGTTACCCACGTAGACAGAACATCACAACAAAAGGGGTGGAATATCTAACAATATAATAGAAAGTATGATAAACAATATATTAGAATCAGACAGCGTAAAAATCACCGCTTCACAGTTTTAAACAACATCAATTCAACATACAACAACAACATACTCAACAATTTATGCAACTCACCCTAATGTACATGCATATGGTACCATTGGAGCAAAACTCCTAACTTAGAAATTGACAATTAATAGAGGCATCAACAAGGCATAAGCCTTCAACTTTCAACTGTTTGCCAATCCGGGCCGTCGCAAACAGAGCAAAGCTCCCAACTTAAAATTTTTGCCAATCCAGGACGTCGCAAATGTATGAAATGTATATGACTCGATAAATATGACATCACATAACAAAATCACCAACAATTTTCCATCGCAATTCAACAATCTCATTCAACAATGGCACAAGGCCTACAACAAGCATCATTAATTGAACATAGGAAAACACAACTAATTTCATCACAACCTGCAACTTCGCCATTTATCAACAAAATCAATACAAGCAAACAACAACAATTGCTACACAATCAATATTGACGATTTTACGCCTAAAACAATTTATTTACTACTTATGTTATTTTTACCATTTGTCTGCTACTAATATTCTTCTGTTATTGTTTTCAACATTAAAGTCTTTCTACTAATTAACAATTACCATTATATTTTTATTACTAAATGTCTTACTTCTACAGATTTCGTGCTAGATACGTATACCACCTGTTAATATTCAAGTCCACTTAGTACCAATTAATATCATTAAATATATTACTAATTGATTTCTTAAGTATAATTTTAGAACTAATTTTAGAACTAGCAAAACTAAAAAGTATCAGAAAATTATGAAGAAACAAAACAAAGTAACACTGAAAGAGGGTGTGGCGCCCACTTCTCTCAATGTGGCGTTCGCCAGCCTTACCATTATGGTCTCCGCAACTTAATTTTCTTTTGTGGCGCCCGCCTCTAAACCATGAGGCCCCCTCCACAATCTTCTTCTTCCTCACAACGCAGACTCCATTGCCACAGCTTCTTTGTAACAATTTCATCGATCGATCCATAAGGAATTAAGCGTTCGCGTATCACAGATCATTTTCAGAAATTTTAACAACTTAAATATTTTCATGGCAACATCGATTATACCACAACACCTATATACAGATAAATTCCTGAACAATTTTCAACACAGCAAAAAAATCAATTTCGACACAGCATAACATACAACATAGCAAGTTTTACAGCAACCCGATCCCTACATATTATTTATCATACTACCCATTAGAAAGTCAGAACCCCATCCGTACCTGGGATTGGATGCCACTCTAACTTTCTCTCCGATCGGTCCTAGTTCTACCTCTACAACTTCTCACGGCCAACTCTTGGAAACCCTTTTCTCCATGTAATAGCCTTTCAGAACTTTTCTTTCAACTTAACCTAATTATTTTTATCAACTAAACCTTATGATAATAATATTGTTATTATCTTCAACGACTTAATATCTTAACACCCTATCTTTGCTACTACCTATCCGGTAAAATTGGCCCAACACGACAAACCTTGTTTTCTCCAATAATAATAATTCAACTAATATTATTATTATCATTATTACATAAAGTTAATTTTTAATCGATAAAATCGACGAAACAACTTAACAACTTATACCGACGCGTGGCTTATCAACTGACGACAACGATTAACAACTTGATACAACTTCAACAATAATTCCGCAAATAATCGAAAATATTTAATTAAATAATTAATTAAATAATCAGGCGTTACAACTCTCCCCACTTAGAATATTTTCGTCCTCGAAAGTCCACAATAATTTTGATAAAAATAAATCTGCTATCTAGATCTTGAATTGTATACAATATTTATGAAGAACTCTCGGAGAAATCTTTACTTGATTCTCGCTTCTTAAGTCTTCCAACTTCACCAATCTGCTTCAAGTCTTCGTATGTGGCAATTACCCTAGACCCCATTGATTTTGTGAATGATGAGCTGTTTGAAGATTGAGAAGAAGACCTACCTTATATGTAGGCTTCCTCACAACACTACCAAGGTAAATCTGAAGATAAACACCTCATTCTTTTCACTAGATTTTGTCTGAACTAGTAACAACAACTACAATCTTGTAACTTCCTGAAAATCTTCTGCAAATCTTCAAGAAACGTTAGTTTAGAGACACATCTCTCTCAACAATTACAAATCTTCATAATCAATATCTGAATCCAACCTAGAGGTTGAAGATGAAAGAAATTATGCTTTCAAGAGATTTTTTGTTTTCAAAAATGGAGGTTGTCAATTTCACAAAATCACACTTTTGGTTATGACATTGCTTGTGAAGAATGATATGGAAAAAAATAATTTATATGTACTGGAGATTATGCACAAAAATAGGTGAAAATGGTTGTTAGATTTATGTCAAGGAAATTTTTTATTTGAGTAAAATGAGAAAGTAGAGCCGAACAAGATAAACATAAAGAAAAAGGATCCATTTCTTGTGATTTGAGTCAAGTTATAGTTGTGATTCAAGTCATGAAGGGTCGTGATTTAAGTCATGTATAAATCTTGATTCAAACCAAATTTGACATAACCATATGAGAAAAGGTGAAAAACTTTGTGATTTGAGTCATGTAGAAAGTGTGATTCGAATCGAATGAGGCAGTGGCTAACATGACATGTTCTGGTTGGAGACATAGTGTTGCATAATTTGAATAAGGTGTAAATCACGATTTGAGTTACAAACACAAAAAAAATTTGTTCTCCTTAGTTTGATTTGATTTGAGCAATAGATTGTGAGTGATTGGAGTCACACACAATAAATTTCAATTTTTCAACATTTTCAACATAGTTTGAGATTTAAATTCCCACATAACTTGAACCAACATCAAATACGGTTCTTTTTCAATCAACTCAACTAATTAACTTAAACCATGATGATCATACTCAAATGCAAAAACTTGAATTGTGCATGCTCAAACAAATGGATTTAAAACTTAATCCAAAGACATACAATTGGAGAGGGGACTCAATTAACAATAATAAATGAATCAAAAGCTTAAGAGATTGTTGGAACAACTTTGGTTTGTCAACTAATCCTTGGATTTTTTATGATAACAAGTACATTTGTATTAAGAAACATTTTTCCTCTAACCATTGTTTCGCTGTGCAGAAATAAGAAAGTAACTCTGAGCTAAGAACATACATTGAATCAGGAGAATGAGCGAAATTCAAAGACATGAAAAATAGAAGATTGGAGTAATCAGAAGGTATTTGAAGAAGACTTTAAACTCTAAACAAGATTCATCTAACTTTATCATAAGCCTATTATATAGCTAAGCACATACCTAAAATATTGTTGTAAGTGTCAGTTACCCATGTCAAACTAAATCAAACGAGAGTAAAAATCAAAAAATATAAATACACAATATTATGTCTAAGAGAGTTAAATAGAAGTACTCACCAAACTTTTTTAGGTGAAATATACAATACCCTCTGCACTATAGTTGAATTTTAATTTATCCCCTGTAAAAAAACTGGATCACCCCCTTGAAATGTTAAAATTTTATGTTAAATTTTTTTTGGATCACTCCTTTGAAGTACAAAAATTATCCTCGTATAATTTTATTTAGGTTTAATACCTATTTTTCCCCTGCCATATAGGGCGCTTTTGAAAAATCCCCGTGCAAAAAAAAACTTGCATGGATTCCCTCAACGTTTTGAAAAAGTTTGTTTTTAAACCTTGGTCAGGCCACACCACTAAAAATGATGATGTGGCAACATTTTTTATTTAATATAATTTAAAAGATATGCCACATGTGTAAAATGGCTCATGGAAAGACCAAATTGCCCTTTAGTCTTCATCAACAGCTAGTGAATTTAGGAAAGGCAAAGTCATTCTCATTTTAAACCCTAACTATTTGAAATCACAATCTAGTTCTTGTTCTTTATTTGTTCGTTCATATCTCGATGATAGCTTCTCTTAACAAAGGCAAAATCATTCTTGTTCTTGTGGTCAACTACGATGATATCTTCTCTTGCTTTCTGCGAAAAGGTAAGTTTCCTATGGTTAGTTTCTTATGGAATCTTTGTATTTGCAGAAATGGGGTTTTTTCAGTCATATTTCACCATGGGGGAAACTTTACGCAAGACAGTCACACGTTTTACAGGGGAGGGAGTGAAACCATTGTGCAAGGGCAAGACTCTAATAAGTGGAGTTTTTTTTGAAGCTGCTAGCTTGGTTAAAGATTGGGGTTACGATGGATTTAGGCTTTGGAGGAAGATTCCAAATGTGGACGAAGTCCTTACCCACTTCGTTGATGAAGCACAAGCTGGAGAAATTGCTAATCACAACATGTCTTCTAATGTTGATGGCCATATATGGGTAATATATGGTGTTCAAGACATGATGACCAAGGTGTTGAATCCGAATTTTGACAATATTAGTGACTGCAGTGAAGATGATACCGCTGATGATGATTATGATGGAGGCATAATGTTTGATGACAGTGAAGAAGAAATGGGATGTGAAGTAGGAGATGAACAATTTGAGGAAGTGCAAGTTGAACTACCAGTTAATGGGAATAGGGTTGAGGTAAATGGAAAGTCTATGAAATACAAGGTTATGGGATCCAAGGATCCCAAAAAGATGAAAACTGTTTAGAAGGGGTCCAAAGTGAATGTTTTGGTTCCTAAAAGTGTGTTGGGATCTAGTTCACAGAGGAATGAAACTAATTTTGGAAGTAGAAAGGTGGACTATGATAGTGAGGACTGGATAGCTCAAATCCCGATGAAAGTGACAAGGATGACAAACAACCCAAGCCAAAGTATGAGAAGTTCAAAGGTGAGCTTCTCAACAAGGACTTTCAATTCAAATTAGGTATGGAATTCAAATCTCTGTCTAAATTTAAAGATGCAATTAGAGAGTGGTCAGTTTTAAATGGAAGAGAGATAACATTTGTTAAGAATGAGAGTTATAGGGTTAAGGTAGAGTGCAAGGGTAAATGTGGTTTTTTTAGCTTTGTGTAGCAAAGTGGGTGATAGACACACCTTCCAAATAAAGACTTGGGTGGGAACACACACATGTGCAAGGGTATTAAATAACAAAACTGCCAATGCCAAGTGGATATCTAATCTTGTTGTGGAAAAGAGAAAGTCACAGGGAAAAGTTAAAGTTTCTAAAATTATGTCTAAACTAAGGCAGAAATACTCAGTTGGCATAACCAAAGGGAAGGCTTGGAGAGCTAGATCCATGGCAGAGGAGATTATTGAAGGAGATGAAATTGAACAATTTGACAAGCTATGGAGTTATGCAGATGAGTTGAAGAAACATTGTGTTGGGAATACAGTGAAGATTAACACTGAGAGACTAGTGCCAACCCTACCACCAAGATTTGGGAGATTTTATTTCTTCTTTGATGGATGTAAGAAAGGGTTTACTAAGGCATGTAGACCCTTTATTGGAGTGGATGAGTGTCACCATAAGACACAATATGGGGGGAAGTTAGTTGCAGTGGCAAGGGATCCAAATGACTAATATTATCCTTTGGAATTTGGCGTTGTAGAGACTGAAACAAAGGATAGTTGGAAATGGTTTATGCAGTTACTTATCGAAGACATTGGGGTTGAAAGAAAGTATGTCTTTATATCAGATCAACAAAAGGTAACTATTTTTATGTTTTCATTTTTTATGTTGTGTGTTTATGTGTTTATGTGTTAAATTGTTCCTATGTCTCTGTGTTTATGCTTTTCAGGGTCTTGTAAGTGTCTTTGAGGAAATGTTTGAGCAAATTGAACATAGAATTTACCTCAGACATTTATATGCTAATTTCAAGAAGAAATTTGGTGGTGGAGCTGCAATAAGGGACCTATTGATGGAGGCTACCAAAGCTACATACTTTCAGGCCTGGGAGAAAAGTATAAATAAGCTCAGAATATTGGATAAGAAGGCATAAGAGTGGTTGATGGGAGTGCCTAAAAAGTTATGGTGTAAGCATTTCTTTAGATTTTACCCTAAGTGTGATGTGCTCATGAATAACTTAAGTGAATCCTTTAATAGTACAATTTTACAAGCTAAGGATAAACCAATCCTTACAATGGTAGATTGGATTAGGAACTATTTAATGAGTAGGATTGCCAATAGTCTAGTTAAGCTTGACAAATGGAAACACAATGTTATGCCTAATCCTAGGAAAATATTAGATAAGGAAACTCTGATGAGTGGAGAATGGCTGCCAACATGGAGTATGAGTGAGTTATGGCAAGTGCATCATCCATATAATGGGCTCCAATTTGTTGTTGATCTTGGAAAAAAATTGTACATGTGGATTTTGGGAACTTGTGGGAATACCTTGTAGACATGCTGTGTCTGCAATGCAATTTCAAAATTTGAACCCTGAGACATATGTTGATCCTTGTTACATGAGAGAGGCCTACAAAACATGTTACGAAAATAATATCAGCCCAATCAATGGTATGGACATGTGACCTACTGTGGATGTTGAGAACATGTTACCATCTTAGTATAAGAAGGGACCTGACAAACCTAATAAATTAAGGTTTAGAGAACAAGATGAAAGTGGATCAAGGATGAGGAGGATTGGTGTAACTTATAGATGCACAAAGTGTGACAAATTTGGCCATAACTCAAGAAAGTGTAAGAGCAATAAACAACATTCCAAAGGATTAAAGAGAAAGGTAATAACAAATACTTCTTATCAATACTTAAATGTACTTGTAATTTGTTCCTATAAAAGTGTTCTTAAATGTACTTGTAATTTTTGTAGAGAAAGACACCAAGGAGCAAACCGTCTCCATCTGTTGCACCAACTGGAGGAGAACCTGAGTTAAATGCTGGAAGTGCCCATGAAATGGAAGACCCTGAGTTAGATGTGTTACTTGATGACATGATGAATGCTTTTGAAGAACAACAATCACAAGTTGTTAATCCAACACCTAAGCAAACTCAGCAAACTAGTCAACCTGATAAAGCTGAGCAAACTGCATCAACTGTGCAAACTACACCACCTGCATCAGCTGCAAAAACTACTGCTAAGAAAAAAGGTCCTGCTAAAAAGCCTAATCAAAAGATGAGAAGAAGGTGCAGTGAGAGGTTGATAATGGTTAGGAATGCAAAAGAATTGGTGGGCCTAGTTCAACTTCAGATGCACCTTTGGTGTTTGATGATGCATCAGAAAAATGGGTGAACATTGCAAGGAGAATGACTCAGTAGTTTGTTTGTCCTTTAGCTGTCATTTTGTTAAGCACATAATGTGCCATCTTTTGTTAAGGAGATTGACTCTGTTATGATACTAGCTGATATTATATTATCTACCATTTTGTAAGCACATAATGTGCCATTTTGTAACTTGTTTTGTAAGGCCAACTTTACTGACTTCTAAGTTTGGTTGTAATCTTGTTCAAAAGTCTTATGATATGTTATGATCAAGTTTCATTTATATTTTTTATGAAATACATGCCTAATCAGAACGCCTAATGTTCAAAACTGTTGTAAGCACAACATGCCTAATTGTACAATAACCTTACACAAAATGTTCTAAACTGTTTACACAGAATGTTCTAAACTGATTACACATAATGCCTAATCAATAACCTTATTATATATCACAATACAATTGTACAAACACAATAACTTCATTCATTCAACAAAACACAATATGTACAAACACAATAACTTCATTCATTCAAAAAAACATTACAATTGTACAATAAACAAAATTACAAGACCCAAGAAGAAAGAAAAGAGCAGTAACAACAAATATGATGACCCATTAAACACTACGAACATATCTGTTACATGACCCAAGAAAAAAGAAAAAAGTAGTAGCAACAACTACAACAATCACAAAATTCATCTCCTTCCTTAAGTCGTCAACCTTTTTCTTCATATCTTCCATCTTCTTCGAAAAATCTTTTTCCATTTTACTCATCAACTCTATGACATCTCCGTCCAAGTATGTTGTTTCTCTTTCCACGAAAAGCTCATCGTCCCAATGGAATAAGTTACAATCATCTTCCTTACCTTAAAACTTACACTTCCAGTACTTTCTTCCAGGATTTGCAACTGATTTTGAAACAAACATCTTCATGGACATATTATGACCGTATTTTGGAGTTATTCTTCGGTTTGAAGAAATGTTGGAATTAGAAAATACTGGAAAACTCATTTTTTAGGGATTCGAAGAAGAAACGGGAAAGAGATGAACAATGATTATGGCAATTTCGAAAGAAGAAACAGGAAAGAGATGAACTATGATTAGGGCAACTTCAGAAGAAGAAACGGGATTCGCAGAAGAAACTCATTTGAGGAACACGATGACAAACTAGGTTAAGTTCAGATTGTTTTTCAAGAGGGCAATTTGATCTTTCCATGAGCCATTTTACACATGTGGCATATCTTTTAAATTAAACTAAATAAGAAATGTTACCACATCATCATTTTTAGTGATGTGGCCTGACCAAGGTTTAAAAACAATTTTTTTCAAAACGTTGAGGGAATCCATGCAATTTTTTTTTGCAGGTTTTTTTTTTCCAAAAGCGCCCTATATGGCAGGGGAAAATTAGGTATTAACACTTTTATTTATTATTTACCCTCCTAGATTTAGTGTTTAATTTGTATGTTTAGGGGAGTAAATAAAAATAATAATAATTAAAGGGGATAATCCAAATTTTTATTTACTGAGAGTAAATAAAAAATTGGCTATATTGCAGGTGATATAGTGATATTAACCCAACTTTTTAACAATAGAACTGTAAGCTTAAAACAAAACACACGTAGATGAATTAATTAAAACTATCAACCATCAATCTCATACCGTTCATATGCAAAGTATGCATGCATTTAAAACTATATGATATGAATATTTCAGTCCCCCACTAAGGCACCGCAAAGAATTCATCCCATATCAATGGAAAAAATAATCCATCACTAAAGCACCACACAGACATGCATGATGAAAAATAAAATAGAATCTCCCGGCTACTAAGGCAACCACGTATAATTTTATTTCTCAAATAAGGAAAGCTCAAGATGAATACCACATGTCATGCATGATACTAGATAAAATATAAGTCTGCCACTTAAGCAACACCCAAATGAAAGTAATATTTATTCCTCTATCCCTAAATTTCAAACTGGAATTTTGTTTACTTAATTTTCTTGAAATATTATACAACATAATACAATAACCTAAACAAGTTTTCATTTTTTTTATTTAATTACAGAAGTGTAACAACGTACATGTTTATATATTTTGCTAAATACTATCTTTTTGCATAGATATTACAACTCAATACATTCAGTAAAAACATCCTACATATATAACCATGTAAATAATATACGCACACAAGAAAGAGTGAGACACAAAGAAAAGGAAGAAGTGAGACACAAAGAAAAGAAAAGGAAGAACATCAACCACAAATAACAAATTGTTCGAAGAAAAAGCTCACCAAGAAAATCAAAAAGGAATTAGATGTTTCTGGAAGTGATCATACGAATTTAATTTATCACCACCAATCATAGGATAAACTACAAAATCCATCCAAGAATTTTTGTGAAGCAGAGAGGTTAAAATAAAAAACATAGAAAAAGATTGTTGCGATCAATAACAAGGAAGATCGTTCAACCGGAAGCAGTCTAAGAATGAGAAAGATGAGAAAGGGAGAAATACGAGAAAAAATCATCAATTGAAACCCTTTAACCAATCATCAAGTGTCTCAAGCGAAGAAAGAAAAGTAATAATAGCATAAATCACTTGAGAACAAAAGGGGAAAACACAATTCAGAACGATTATCTGTGAAGAAGCCCTCGGAATGGAAGAAGCTTGTGAAATTTTACAATATTTATTTCCTTCCCTTGTGTATGATCAGTACGTAAATTTATGTATCTGCTTATTTAAGACTCTCACTTAAACATAAATCTAGTTTAACCAAATTTGGTTATTTACCTTAAGAGACCAGTTGGGACAGGATTATTGAGATCTCAATGACAATTTTTTTTGGGATACTTTTCTCAAGATATAGGTTGGGTCAAAATTCTTGGGATATAAATGATGGTTTGCCATTGGGGATGTGTTATTTAAGAGACTAATCGGGTAAGATTTCTTGAGATATCAATGGCAGTTTACCATCGAGGTTGTAATCAAACTTTTATTTGATTGGTGGATTAAGTCTTTTTAGATAAGGAAAATCACTCCGGTGAGTGAACTGGACTAACCTTGTTTGATGGTGAATCAGAATAAAAATACTCTTGTCTTTGATTATTGTTATTTACCTTAGGAATGAGTATTCTTTGATTCTTGGATGTTAAATAATATTTAAAATCTTTAAACCTAATTCAAACTCCCCTTTTCTTGTATTTCATTGAATCTTCAATTGGTATCAAATCTGATGTGACAGATTGAATGTGTCTTAAATTATATAATAAAGACTTGTTGAACCATCTGCGGAGGCACTTCTTGAGGATGTGTGAAAAGCTCCAAGCGACTTCCTTGAGGTTTTTTAGAATCCTGCATACTTTTAACAATGCTTATAGAGTTGCTTGATAGAGTTTGATTGGCTGAGGAACTTGTCTTTTTTATCATTGGTACTAGGTGAAGGGGTATTTTTCAATTTGTTTCAAGAAATGAATCCTTTTCTCTGACACAGTTAAGTATTTGAAGAAGATAAATAACAAAATCAGACTCCGATACCAATTGAAGTTTCAATGAAACACAAGAAATGGGGGGTTGAATTGGATTTGAAGATTTTAAAACTGTTTGAACACCCAAAACTACTACAAATAACACTTTATGACGGAATTGTCACCTCGAACATGCTTAAAATTGAGAGTATAGGTTCTAGGAGTGCCATGATTGATTTTTTATAAGAAAATAAACAACCTTTTTCCTAGATTTTATCAAAAACCGAGGTAACATAGCTATTTAGTGAGCGTCATGTTTTATAAAAAAAAAGTAAACCTTTTATCTCGGTTTTAGGAAAAATGAGGGAATATAGCTATAAGGGGATATTGCTTCAAATCCATGTAATTGCATTTAAAAAAAATTCAACAATTTCTCACTTGGCGTCTTTCCAAATTCCATGTTTTTATTTGTTAATTAGTAATTTTCAAAATCTTTGTTATAATAAACAATAATAGGAAATAATAAAAAAGGAAATCATTCAATGATATTAAAAAAAACAGGACAACAAAGGTTACTATTTGTAACACGGTAGGAGAATTGAGTTATTTGTTTTGCGTTTTATCGCAAATATTGTGGATAACAAGAGTCGCCACCGACTTTTCTTTTATCCAATTAAGGGAAGGTGAAAAGAACAGGAAAATACCTTCATTAGATTTTGAGTACGGGAGGCAGTTATGAAAAGGGAAGGTATTAGCACCCTTTCCATCCGTAGTTATCTACGGGCTCTTAATTGCTTAGCTCACTTTGAAATATGCTTTCTGTGTGTGTGTTTGAAAAGATGTTTTTGAAAGGCATTTCTCTATGACTTCGTAATGATTCTCGCTGGAATGTATACGAAGTGTTTGGAAATGTTTTGTTTTGAAAAAGTATTTAACTTTGTAATGATTCACGCTGGAATGTATACAAAGTGTTTGAAAAAGTTTTGAAAGTAGTGTGAGGTGTGAAAAGTATTTTTGAATTGATTGGAGCAAGCAAAAGAGTCTTATTACCTACTCAGAATGGTCGCTTCCATGTTATTTTGCTTCCTTTAGAATAATACTATCTATACCATTAGTTGGTAGGAAATCTTATTCGTTGGATGTAAAGGGATGTTCGTAGGGTCATCGTATGGTCATAGAAGGCAACATGTAGGGATACCTTAGCAATTCGTAGGGACGATCATCACTTTTCGTAGGCAAAAATCGAGGGACTAGATCATGTATTCGTAGGCAACAATCGAGGGTCATCGAGGGACTATGATCTTTGATTTGAAGGGACTATGATGATATTGTTTATAGGCAACTGTGCTAAGATATCCCTACGTTCGAGGGACACGACCATGTTTTGTTCGTAAGGCAACGAGAGAGGATACCCCAAGGTGTGAGTGAGTGCAAAAGTGTGTTGTATTCAGATATATTAGTCTTGAATTAGAGGTGATCTAGGGTTGATTTTATCTTGCCATATAATCCTATTAGCTAGCAGATAAATATGTATAGAAATTAAAGTGCGGAAAGTAAAAGTGCGGAAACTTAAAGGTCCTACGCTATTACATGGCTTCGGGGCAGATACATAATAAGGAGTGTGGAAAGTAAAACCCTAATCATCTATTACATCCCATGAGCAGTTACATGATAGTAAAAAATGCGAGGAATTTAAACCCTAGTTGTTCCAACCTGTGGGCAATTTATAATAATCAGAAAAAGATATTGCGGGAAGAATTACATTGTAAATAAGAGAAAATAATATTAGTAAAAAAAAGAACTTTTATGTTAGAAAAACATTTTAGGGTTAGTAAACCTAATTAAATGAAGAAAATATTTTTGAGAATTTTCTGGATTAATTTTGACATGGAAAAAGTAATTAAAAGTTAATTTTCGATTAATTAACAATTAATTAAAATATGAGTGAAAAATAATATTTTTTATGTGAAAAATTAAATAAGTATTTTTCTAACTAAATGCAAAAAGAATATTTTTTAGGCTTTTTTTGTTGTATATGAAAAATATTTGAAAAGAAGTTAAATTGGAAAAGAAAATATGAAAGAAATAAGGAAAAATGTTAGTTTGTAAAAGGTGTAAAAAATAATGGGGTAGTCAGGGATCAAACCCATGCCCCAATGGTTATACACGCGCGCCTCCTGCCAACTGAGCTAGCATGTTTTGGTGTTAGTAATACAAACGAAATAGATTATAAGCAAAATTAAAAACTAAAAATATTTAAATTAAAAAACACGCGCCAGGGTCTTCATCTTCTTCCTTGAGACGCAGACTTTTACCCATGGTTTTTTGTTCGTAGCTAAAGCCTATAGTGACGACTTCTTCCCGTATCTATAGATCCTGCAAATCATAAAACTCAGAATACGCAGTGGAAATTAATTGTAAGACCATAGATCGATTGGAATCGATCTCCTGAGCATGATGACGGTCATCGTTTCGCCTAATTTTTCCTGAAACAAAAAGCCCTAATTCTGAGCTACGAAACCTAACCATGGTGGATTCATATTCCTACACTCAAACTCAGATTAAATTATGCAGAAAGCTTCGAAGCTTCATTATAAACACAAATATGCAATCAAAACATGTTAAATATGTGTGTATGTACAAAATCGAATTTGAAATTAGAGTATGCAAACCCTGATCGTGAATTCGTGATTCTAGATGTTTTGGTTGATGATGAAGGTCTGGAATGACTCAGGGGACTCCCAAGAAGCGATTGAAATGCTTGGTTTGGCTTGAATCGATGCAAAAATTGGTCTCCAAGTTGCTTGAATGGCACAGTTTTTTGGAGCTAGGTTAGGGTTCTTGGAGCATCAATTTTCGTTCTCCAAGTTGCTGGGATCAAAACATATATATAATGAATGGATTCAGATCAATAATCAATGAGAAAATATATTCTCATCAATGTGAAAATATTTGATTGGAATCAAAACATATTTTCCCTTTTTTGAGCCAATTTCAATCAATTCTCTTGACAATATCCAATATTTCGAAATATTCTGATTAATTGGCTTGCTTGGACCTCAAGAATGTTGAAAATCAATCTTTCCACTTAATGTTTGGATTTTATATCTTTTATTTTAATTAAATTGAATTTAAATGAATAAAAATTGAAAATAAATAAAAATAAAAGATAAAAGGCATGGCCTTGGGCTTGGAGGATCTAATTCAGATAAGAAACAAGTTTGAACCAAGAAAAGTTAGGCCCATTTAGAAAAAAATTGATGTTTTCAAGTATTTCTCTTTATGTACCTCCTCAAAAATTCCCAACTTTCCCAACTTGTATCTTGCTCAATTTTCGACATTTTCTAGTGTTCTTGGACTTTTTAGAAATCTCAAGATGTCCTTTAAACACTCTTTTTGGTTTCATCTTCATTGAAGTTTCCATGTTCATGAACACTTCTTAGAAAAAAGATGACTTTTTGTTGATTTTTAAAAGGACCTGTGATGTTTTGATCCATAACTTCCAAACGAAGCATTTTTGGCCAAAGTTTGTGAGACATGAAGTTGTAGAGAATTGAGTTCCCTTCAAAATGAGCTTTGGTGGAAAAATTTCTAATAAAGTATGTGAAAGTTATGCTTGGTCAAAGTTCTGTTGACTTTTGTCTAAAAAACCCTAATTTAGAAACTTTGACTTTTGATCAAATCTTGACTTTCCTTGAGGAATCATGGTCAACCCTTGTGAAATCCTTAAGTATGGAGATGTGAATTGTCTTGAGTAGTAGGAGGTCAAATTTTGGGGTATAACACTATTCCACATATTCAAACTTCTGACTCCACTAAACTTCAACATTATCCCTAACTATCTCTAATTGAGAGAAAAGTTCATAAAGAACTCTTGCATATGGTATGAGGAAAGTCGTTTCCTCTCGGAAGATGCATATCATTTTATTTAAGAAGTTAAAAATGGTAAGAGGAAGCACAAGAGATGTTTGTCATCCCAAGTAAGAGTTTACAATCGTTTCTCTCTTGGAAAGAGATTTGACACAAGAAGTTGATACAAAACTTTTGCAATTTGGAGCAGAGAAACATGACTGGTGAACTGATTATAGTTGACATAAATTCGGTGAAGGAGGGATGAGTAGACATTGTTGAATCTATAATGTTCAACACAACTAGAAAGAGTTTTAAAAGTTATAATTGGGATGAGTAATTTTCCCGATGAAAAACGATCTCCATACTTCGACCTTGATATTCCAAACGACATCTAAAACATTCCAAGAAGCACTATTAAAAATGATGTCATTTCTTAACAACCATAAATGCCTACAACTCGTCAACCAAATGCAACCTTCATTTCCACTTTTCACTTTTTTTCGCTTGCAAAATGAACACCACCTTAAAACTATCCTTGATATTATTGGTAGCATATCCTTAGAAACCCGACCACTCAGCCACCTCCTTCCAAATCAACAAAAAACCCGACACACCAAAATAAATGGACCAAAGGTTTGGTCCAAGATTGACAAAAAACACAAGATAAATCACTAGATGGCATGAGTCTTTAGTAGGCAACCTATCAATAAAAAAACCTTCAACCCAAAGCTTTAATTTTAGAAGGCACGTCCATATTCCAAACTAGATTCAAAGATTTCTCAAAATTATTGTTTGCACCGAAAAAATTATATAATATTCAGAAATTTTGTAGAAACTTCTAAAAGAAAAACTCCCACCCGGATCCACCGACCAAGAGACCGTGTCCATGCTAGCCGCATATGAGAAGACGTTATGGAGAAAAAATTGCAGCTCCATCTGAGTGGTTGTCTCACAGCTCCCGGTGTCAACAATAGTGAAGTGACCCCAAAACCAAAAGACATCCTGACATTCGCCCATGAAATCAATCGATACATCTTTATGAATAGATAAGTTGAAGAGAAAGGGGAACTTTTCCTTGAGACAAAAATCCTCCAACCATGTTGAGTGCCAAAAAGATTTTATATAACCATTATTGATAAAAAAAATCTGCAATAAGAAACAAAAATGCTATCCGGAATTTCCCCCCCAAACTAATAGCATCCCTCCACCAAGTAGATGTGGAAGATATCTTATTGTAGATGTCATTGGATTTAACAACCCATAAATTAATGTCGCCATACTAAGCCTTCAACACTTTGTACCATATTGCTTTAGATTTGACTAAAATCTTCCACCTCTACTTGTGATGAAGAGCCACATTAAAATCATCAATCCTTTTCAAACCAAGCCCTCCCTTATTAATATAAAGACAAACAACCTTCCAACTAACCAAATGAATTTTCATACGATCCTCTGTGTAACACCCCCTTCTAATTACCCGCGTTTTATAAATAATAATCAGAGTATTTAATCATAATCAAGAAGGCGTCACAATTTAAATCATAAAAATTTGACCAAACAATGCTCTCATGAATATTCCTTAAATAAATCATACTCAAAATTATGTTTACCAGCGGAAATGAAACACTATTCAATCCTGAATACATTAATCAATAGTCATTCCAGGATATTTAATCAAAACACAATTCAAAACTATCCAACTATCCGTTAAAGGATTCAAGCAATCGTTTTCCCGTGTTACATCTACGAGCACGCACGCGGACTAGATTAACTAAACTCGACATCTAGAGCTATCCTCACCAACTCAAGCAGCTAATCATTGGATTGTTAAAGTAAGGGTGAGATTTCAATTCAATATAATATGTATTATCGTTCTTAGATCCAACATTAATTGAATATATTAGTTCATCAAACAACACGGATCATAAACAATACGAAACAATTCACACAATGATCATGTATAAATATCAAACAATGGCAATCGTAATCGTAAACCATCCTAACATGTTACAATTCCATATGCAATGCGCTCTATGCATATGGTACCAATCGTGAACCGCGTTCACCTCCGTTTACTCGTGGAAAGACAGTAATCCATGATTCGCCCACCCATTGGGTCAAGAATCTAGCCTCACTACCTCTAACCGGTCTCTATTGGCTCTAGCTCACTTCCGCACAATGGGAATTAACCAATTAACAAATGTTCATGCATGCAATCATATAAGCATGCAACATTATTCAGATCATAATAAATCAACATAATCACACAATGTCATTTCACCAACACATCACATTCAAATCACAATGGACATCAAAATATAACATGGTATGCATTAGTTCTCATCCGTACTCGGACCATTCGCATTAATTACCATCTTCCGTTTTAAATTTTTTTCAAAATCGGGGACTCGGCTCTTTTAAAATAATTTTCAATAAAATAATATTTTTCTTTTCGGAGGTTAAAAATATGCATTTTGAAAATTTAGTTTTGAAAATACGTAACGGTTCCTGGGAGAACCGGTTCGAAAATCTGGCGGGGAAATGTATGGGAACCGTTTTCAAAAAGAGTCCCCGATTTTGTATGGGGAACCCGTTCCTCCCAGGAACCGGTTCCCATCAAAAATGCCAAAATATTGGAACGGTTCCTCCCGGAAACGGTTTCACGACTATAACAATATTTATCATTTTGAGTTTTATGCATCCATAACCATTTCCAAACTTTCAAACATGAATTATAATATCATGAACACCTTTTCACACCATTTTGACATCAACTAACATATTTTACCGTTCAATTATCATCGACACACTAGTGATCAATTTCCCATCCATGACACAAATAGGGTTTCATACTATAACCTATCATTTCCATTTCCTAATATACCCAATCATCCCATTGGTTCCCCAAAACCCATAAGACATATTTCATTTCCGATGATTCTTGCTTCTCTTCTTCTTTCTCCAACTCTACGTGAAATGATTTTCCAAAACCTTCTCTTTTCCTTTCTTTTCCTTTTATATTTCCTTCTAATATTCCAATAAAATAATTAATCAATATTAGTAATTAGTAGAGTGATTTACTCTTACATTTACTCTGTTTCCTCATTAAATGATCCAATTAATCCATGAATTAAATATTTAAGACTTTAAATCAACTAAATAATTAATTCTCATTATTTAATATTGAATTAAACTTGTCATTTAATTACTATGTAGCCACCTATATGAAATTGGAATTAATGTTTACTCCAATAATCTTACTCGTTTAAATTAATAAAACAAGCTCAAAACCCTCACTTAATAGCCCAAATCTACTTCCAACTCCATCACCCACCACCAACGTATCAAGAAAGAAGTATTTTGTTGAAACCCTCAAAATCTTCATTCTCAACGGACTTAGACACCATCCCCCTTAAACCTTCCTCCACAATTACAAAAACAAAAGGAGAAAGAGGCAGTCCTTATCTCAAACCCCTCTCCACCACCGACATTTTGCTAGAGAAAATCAAATCCTTCATCCAATTCATCCAAACATCACCAAATCCCATCTTCTGTAACATGAAATGAAGAAAACCCCAAATAACCTTGTCATAAGCTTTTTCAAAATCAACATTGAAGAGAAGACAAATCTTATTTTCCTTAATCGCATAATCCACCAACTCGTTGGCCACAAAAACTCCATAAAGCAACTGTCTACTTGGAACGAAAGCACTTTGATAATTAGAAATAATGGTATCCAACATCATGTTTAATCTAGTTGCCAAGAGTTTAGTGATAGCTTTATAAACACAACCTACAATATATATAGGCCTATAATCATCCAGACCCAAAGGATTAGACGACTTCGGAATCAAAGTCAAAAAATAGGAAGTCAAGGATTTAGACAAAATGGCCCAGAATGGAAAGATTCGAAACATTGAACCAAATCCTCTTTCAAGAAAAACCAGCACTTCTTAATGAAAAGAAAAGAATAGTGTTATATCCCCGAGAACTTCATATAGGCAGCTGAGGACTTAGGAGAGAGATAGTATCAAAGATACATCATTTATGGGTACCAAATATATGATTCAGGTAGGGTTTGTAATGTCGGCTAGGATGCAAATTCGAGTAAGGATCTAGAGCCTGAATCATGTAGGGCGCGACCTATATGGTCAATGGAAGGTCTTGGAGGCCGGATATAACTCCTAAAATCATTATCAGTTCATTAAACATCGACATTACGAAACATAATTATAGCAATCATAAGCAATGATGGACATTGTAGAACGTCTGTAACTGAACAAAGTGAAGAGTCAATTCATAAATATGGCTCTTAATGAAAGTCTATATAAGGGGCTCCCAATAGAGGGATAATCAAGACACTTCTCTTGAGACCAAACGCATAAAAAACGTAGTTCTAAAATCCCCAAATACACTTACAGAAATCTACTTTAAGGTTCTCCCTATTCCTATAGGGAAGCTACCCGTTTTGTGATCCTGCGCAAGAACAAATAGCCATCGGGACCCGAATTCCTTGCACCCTCACACCCCACGCCGCATGTTTTATCTTGCTTTCCTAAAAATGAGCTTCAATAAAGCCCAATCACAACTATTAAGAACCTTAGAAGAGAGGCCATCAAGAATCGGTCTTACCGAATCCGACTCAAGAAAGTTTGAAGCAAAATGGTTTTGAACCTTATCCTTCACCTCCTTGACCGAATTGATAATACCCCTCTTTGTGACAATAAAATTGATATGATTCCGCTTCCTTCTATCTTTCATGACCCTATGGAAAAACTTAGAATTAGCATCGCCATCATTAATCCACTTTAATCTCGATTTTTGGATAAGCATATTCTCCTTAATCTTAAGATTAAACCAAAACCTTCTACTAGCCTTCTTTTTATTTTCCAAAAAACCTTCCCTCCCCCAATCGCAATCCTCCCCGACAAAATTGTCTCCTTCGTTCAACTCTCGAACCTCCTCTTCCATCTCCAAGTCGTAATTTCCAAAAATGTTGGTATTCCACTATTTAAGTCTACCTTTAAGTAACTGAAATTTCTCTTTAAGAACGAAATCAATTCTTCCTTGAACATGCGAAAAATTCCATTCCCTTTGAACAAAAGGAATGAAATCTTTGTTGGTGAACCACTCATTGTTAACTTTGTAAGGTTTTAGACCCCCAATCTACCTTGTCCACCACTAGCCAAATAGGACAATGCTATGAAATATCTCTCAAACCGATGAATTGACCCACCACCCCCATCTATCAGTAATAGTATTAGCCATAAGAAATTGATCAAGACGACTCTTTGCCTTTCCGTCTCTACTATACCAACTAAATTCTTCCCTTTTACACGAAATATCCACCAAAAAACTCTCATCAATAAAATCCGCGACCTCTCTCCTTTCCGACTCCCTACTCGACACGGATCTCCCTTTCTTTCTCTAACATCCTTAACGACATTAAAATCTCCCTCGAAGTTCCATTCGCCATCTAATTGACTAAATTTCAAATCCAACAAACTTTTCCACAAAATATGTTTCAACTCAATAAAACACAATGAATACACATTAACAATATAATAGAGATTATTTGTCCAACTAACCTTAACACCCAAAAAAATCGGCTCCTTTAAAATTGCATAAAACTTTCACATTGTAAACATTCCAAACATTAGAAGACCATCAGACGCGTTATCCGAGTCAAAAAATAATAATCAATCTCTTTATTTATCCAAAAACTTCTAATTACTATGTTGGATATAGTTTGAAATTTAGTCTTCTGAATTAAAAACATGTCGGCATTTCGCTTATTAATAATTTGAGAAATCCTTCTTCTTTTATTTATTTTACTTCTCCCCTCTAATATTTAAAGATCCATAATAATTATAACACACTATTATTTGCTAACGTAGTCTCAAAATAATATAATATTGAATCTATTTTTTAATATAAGTGACATTATTTTAACTATTTATAGTAAGAATAATACTATTTAGTACGAATAAATTGATGAAGAAATGCAAGAATATATACATATTACAATTTTAGAGGTGAATTTTTAATTAATTTTTATTTTTATTTTTATTTTAATAAGGACTATGAGATGGTGGTGTTAATAAAGATGAAGATTTATTCTTATATTTTTTGTTTTCAACTTTTTTTCACATATAAGTATTTTCCTTAAAGTAATAGTTGTAAATGTTGGTTATATTCTGACCATATAAATTGTTTTAGACTATACGAATATAATTTTTTTAACATCAATGAAAACGTGCACAAGTTGGAGGCCAAACGGAAAGTAGGATTCAAAAAACTAAACTAAAAATGAAAAAATTGAGTATGAACATCCAATCTTGTTGGAGAGGGAATCTGCTTCCACATCCACTTATCATGGAATAGAATAATTTAACATTAAAATACATATGACAATTTGGCCAATATTCCAATTTATCTCTAATCTAGTTATAAAAGAAAAACCATATGTTTTATACTCTAAAATTTGATTAAATAATTACTCATGAGACATTAGACAACACGATACATTTTATTTTCTATTAAATCAAAACTTATGCATTCAAATTTAATGATGTTAAATATTTTGAAGATGAACTTTACTTTTTATTTAAAAAAAATTCATCTCAAAACTAATTAACAAGTAAGTTAAATTTAGTTGTAATTAATTCTAGAGATTGAAACAAAATATAAAAGTAGAGAATATAGTAGGCGACGGCATATCCAAAGCATAATTGGATTATGCCATTACCATATTTTTCTTATTTTTGACAAAAATGCCATTGACATACATGTAGTATATTATACTTATAAGCAGTCCTTCTTTACCTTCTAGAAAAATATGGTGTGTACTGTGGATATCCGCTGTTGAAGTTTGAATAAAGCGTGCTCGTTTCATTTTCATTTTCTTCTTTTTCTTTTTTTGCTGTTGCTGTTGTTGAATTACTATTTTTCTTCCATTTGACAATTGACATTTGACAAACACCATTGATGCCGTCTAATTTATTCAAAATCTTAATATTCTTCATATCATACGGTCTAACTTTCATATAAGCCAGTTTAAGCGTATTTGACCATATTAGTAAGAAATAATATTAATTTATTTTGTTAAGAGCAAGGAGGGGTCGGTCACATACATACATACTCCCACGTGAAGGTGGTCCCGAAATTAATAAAAGGTAGGACTACCTACTACGTTGGTACTAAGATGGGGACCACGATAAGTCATTATTAATGGTAATTTAATTTGATAAGGGCATCGACATATGGTTTGGAATTGGTTGCATGCGATGTGCTTTTCTTTCTCGTCAAGTCTCTCCTCTCCACTGACATCACTGCCTACGCTTCCACATTCAGACACGTATGTACCTTCCCAATACTAAAATACAATAGTGAATTTCTTTTCACACTCTCTTTAAAAATCAAAAATATGATTCGTAAGTATATTTACGAGTTTATTTTATTGGGTCAATTCGTAAAATCACTTACAAATTAATTCAATGAAGTAATTTCGTAGATACATTTACGAATTAATTTTATTTTGTACGTTTTATTATTTTAAACGTTGAATATGAAAAAAATAAGGTTACTTTGTAAGTGCACTTACAAATTCATATTATTAGGTTAATTCGTAAGTGCATTTACGAAATTTTTCCTGAATGTGTTAAAACATGTTTAAAACTACAATAATTTTAACTATTAATCGTATTATATTTTTGTTTTCAGAAATTCAAATAAGTTGCATTCTATATACGCAAATCAACTAAAATATTACTATGTCTTAGTAGAAAAATAGTCATAAATATCAAATTACATAAATTGTTTAGACAGTAAGTACGATCAAATTATTATAAAATTAAAGAACAAAACATAAGACTACTGTGTATGTCTAAGCCTAACCCCTCACGCCTCCTCCTCGAATCACTGCGCGCCTCGTGGATCCTCCATCACGGCAACCGCCTCGGGACAACCCTCATGCATAATCCCTGCATCCAACGCCTCCCGTCCAAGTTGGCGGATACGCTGACAGATGGGCACCAGGTCACACATGGTCATCTTGGGCCTGCTCGTTCTCCAGGAGCTCCTCATGTGCTGGCATCTGTGGATCTCCAGGAGCATCCAGTGTCATGATAGGGTGTGACACACTAAAGAACCATGTCACGTAACTCTCTACACAGTGCCACATCTGGGATGCCAACATCATCTAATACTCCTCTAGAACTAGATGATTCTCCCAATCCTGGAAGACCTCATCGAGATCTCATCGTGTTATGGTGTCGGAAGCATCCTGAAAATGAGATCTAGGTATGATCAGCACAAAGCCAAACTGGCGGATACACTGCTCGGGAAGATTGTAACGCCCCGTTTTAATTAATATTATATTATATTAATATTTTCGAGTTACCGATCGATATTTATTTTGCGACGAGAATATTTATATTAATCGATATATCTATTAATATATTTGGCGACGTTTCGTTCGGTCGGGTTTTTATTCCGTTCGGTTCGGTAAAATATTATTCAAACCGATATTTAATTTCCCAGAATTATTTTAATTAATTGAGTTAATAATATTATTATAGATTATTAGTGTGTTAATTAATAAGAATAGATAGGGGTGTGAGGAGTAATTTTGTAGAAATGGGGTTTACACCCTTGGTTAGTAAGAGTACACCCTTATAAAACACTTTCCTCATTTTCTTTCCATCATAACACCCTAAACCAACATAGAAGCATAGTGAGAGCTAGATGGTTTAAGAAGAAGAAGAAGAAGAAGAAGAAGAAGAGAAAGAGAAGAGCAAGGTTTGTGTTTGTGGGATCATCAAGAATCATCCAAGTATTTGAGGTAAGGGGTTTGATTTTCCACTTCCTGTAGTTAGGGTTTGATAGATATGTTATGGATTTGAGATGAAAATTGATGTTGTGGTTTATGAGTTGTGTGTATGATTGTTGGAATAAATTAGGAAAGTTGAGTTAGGAGTATCGATTTACCATGGCTAATAGGATTAAGTTGTTAGAATGAAGAAAATAAGGAAAACTGTAAAACTGTGAAAACTATAAACCAGTAAAAAACACTGCGTAGAATGAAGAAGAAATGGAATGAGGAAGTAGAAGCTGGGAGGCGTCCACCTCACATGGAGGGGCAGCCGTCCCAGCCTCCCTGGCGGGCGCCTCAAGCCCTTAGCATCATGGGACGTTCGTCCATTTCCTCCTGCGGATGGTGGATTGAAATGGTTTTCTGCAATTTGTCTGTTTACTGCATAATTATGTTTTCTACATAATTATGCAGTTTAGTTCTATTTCTGTCTATTTCATTAATTCCATATACTACTAGTTGGTATTAATAAAATATAATTAGGACATAAGTTAGCTGATTAAATTTAGGACCCGATTATGTTCCGATTTCAGTAACTTCAACGACAGAGCAAGTTGCTCCGAATTCAACGAAAATTGACGTGCTAGCTAAGTTCGACGTGTAGAACGTAGTGGTGAGGTTAGTTTTTCGAAATTACGAGTTTTTACAAAACAACCCGAAATAGGCCGAATTACGGTTAAATTGAATCGGATTGCGTTTTAGTCGATTTAGGACACGTATGGACAATTCGATTGCGATGTTGACGATTATGATTAATGCCGGTTATTAGGAATGAGTTTCGCGACGATTATAGGTATTTGACTATTTTTCCGTATTTGGAATTTAGTGAATGAATTGATAATGATGTGGTGTGATTAAACATGATGTTTGCGACGGTGTATTTATTGACGAATACTTGATGATATGCGATGCGATGATATGTTTATCTTGATATCGATGAATATGGCGACGTGGAATTTATGTCAATTTTGATGAGCGATGATGATGTTTTGTTATGTTGTTTTTATTGTCGAGTCACATACATTGCATTGGCGACGAAGGCTTTTATGCCAAGCGACGAGGGCTTTTATGCCAAGCGACGATGAGTTTTATGCCGAGTGTTCCTAATTATGGACAAAGCGACGGGTACCACATGCATAACATAGTCGTGTCTCATGGAGTCGATTATGTTTATGTTTGAGTTGTTTGGCGTTGGGTTTTAATTGATGGATGATGTTGAATTGCGATGATATATGATGCTTTGTTTGGTGATGATCTTTATGATGAACATGAAATGAATATGACTTGATAATTTCATGATAACTAGGCGATGAATATAAATGATGAGTTTTGCGATGATTTAACTTTGATGAAATGCTTAATGCAAATATGGTGTGCTGATGTTTGTGACGATGGGCTTTTATGCCAAAAGCGACGATGGGCTTTAGCCAATTGGTGATGATTTTATTTATGTTGCTTATGTTATTAACATTGTTTGATGTTGTTGTTTATGATTGCCGTGTTGATTAGTGACGTATTGACTTGTGATGATTTCGTGGTGATGAACATTTATGTGTTGTTGTGACGATTTATGTCGATGAGGTTATGACGATAAAGTGTAGATTATACACATTAGAATGACGATTAGAGTGAGTGAGTTTTGGAAATGTGTTGGAATTGCACTTATTAATCTATACCCTTTATAATTACTATATATATATATATATATATATATATATATATATATATATATATATATATATATATATATATATATATATATATATATATATATATATATATATATATATAATGCTTTTAATTATATGTTTTGGAGTATCTCACCCTTTACTTGTTTTGCCGTTACCTTTATACTGGTAACGTGCAGGTTATGAAGACGGAGATTATAGCTGCTATTAGTTGAGTCGGTGTCGCTCTGATACGTAGCACTCGGGGGGAATATTTATGTTGTCTTGTTGTTGTTCTTTTGTTGTTATTCCTTTTATGAATAAGAATCATACTTTATGAAAATATAATTTGATGAGGAAGTTTAATAAAGAAGATGTTTTGATTTTTAAGAATCAATTTATGATTTCCGACGATGCTATGTATCCGAGATTTATACTTTAAAGCAAACAGTTTAAAGTAATTTGGTTTTGAAGGTGTGACGCCTCAGTATTGAATTTATGAAATTTTAAATTACTCTGATTTTTGCATATAAAATCTTGGGTAATATTGGGGTGTTACAAAGATACCTGACCATCATATTAGACCCATAAGCTAGCCACCTAGAGTACGATGAGATGAGATCGAATGACACAACCTCCCTGTAGTCCGTAAATGGCGTTTAGTTAATATCGTCATGGGCAGTACGATCAAGGAACACCTAGTAAGGAAAAACATTTTGGTTACCTCTTTTGAGAATGAACTTGGCAGCCCTTGGAATGACGGCCTGATAGTCGGGATCTTCGGTGTAACTATGGATGCGGTGAAAGTATGATATTATCCAACTCTGCATCAACAAAAAACATAATGTGTAAGTACAAATTAATTAAAACTAATTAAAATTAATAGTTAAAATAAAAAGTATCGTGAGGAGTGTGCACGAGCCAATGATCACCCTCGCCCTCCATTTGGAAGCTTCATTCAGCTTCTGGTAGAGGTAGGTCAGAACAGCGACAACTCAGTTCCACTCACGAACTGTAGTCAGATCCATAAAATATCTCAGATAGGTCACATTGGTGTAGTGACCACTAGTTTCCACAAAGACAGATATGCCTATCAAGTACATCAAAAAACACCGGACAACATAGCCACGGTGAAACTGAACAAAAACAACCTCATCCACAGGCTCCCCAATTGCACGTGTAGTCCTTTTTGCAAATACTGCTGCCACAAGATGCTTCTCATATATCTCCTTCAGGTAGGAGAACCTCACGTGCGCCCCATTTGTGGAGTCGTAGTCCGCAGCAGCTGTAACGTCCCATTTTAATTAATATTATATAATATTAATATTTTCGAATTACCGATCGATATTTAATTCTCCGAAATTAGTTTAATTAATTGAGTTAATAATATTATTAGATATTATCAAGGTGTTAATTAATAAAATAAATTAGGGGTGTGAGGACTAATTTCCTAGGATTGAGTTTACACCCTTGGCTAGTGAGAAAACAACATAAATACATTATTTTTCCTCATTCTTTCCATTTTCCACACAAACCAACATAGAAGCATAGAGAGAGCTTGAGGTATTGGAAGAAGAAGAAGAAGAGCATGAGCAAGCTTGAGGATTCGGTTTTGTAGAATCATCAAGAACCATCCAAGCATTTGAGGTAAGGGGTTTGATTCTCCATCTCACATAGTTAGGGTTTGATAGATATATTTTGGATTTGGGGAAAAATTGATAGGTTGATTTATGAGTTTGGTTGGTTGATTGTTGAAATGACTTAGAAAGGTTGGATTAGGAGTATGGATTGGTAATGTTTTATTTGCTAAGCTAGTAAGCATAAGTTGCTAGAATGAAGAAAAATATAGAAAACTAGAACTGTGAAAAAACCAGGAAAAATAACATTGTCTGTTGGAAATGGATGGAAGAAGATGAATTGGTGGATGAAAGACATGGGAGGCGCCCATCTCACCATGAGGGGCGGCCGTCCCATGCCCCTAGGCGCCCGCCTCCCTCCCTTGGGCTCCCTAAGGCGTTCGTCTCAAGCTACAAGGCGGGTGCAACGGAATTTTCTGTTTTCCTTTTTCTGTACGTTGCACATTCTATTTTTTGCAAATGGTTTTCTGCATAATATGCAGTTAGCCTCTGTTTGTTACCATTTCCTTAATTCTTCATACTACTAGTTTGTATTAATAAAATATAATTAGGACATAAGTTAGCCGATTAAATTTGGAACCCGATTATGTTCCGATTTTCCGATTTCGGTAATTTTGGCGACGGAGCAAGTTGCTCCGAATTCAACGAAAATTGACGTGCTAGCTAAGTTCGACGTGTAGAACGTAGTGGTGAGGTTAATTTTTCGAAATTACGAGTTTTTATGAAACGACCCGAAATAGGCCAAATTACGGTTAAATTGAATTGGATTGCGTTTTAGTCGATTTAAGGCACGTATGGACAATCCGATTGCGATGTTGACGATTATGATTCATGTCGGTTATTAGGAATGGCTTTTGTGATGATTTGTTCATGATTAAATGACTTTGTTGATAATGATGATATATGTCTTTGTACATGATGATGTGATGATTATATTGATGTTGTTAATAAATGCTTCCGATTTATGAATGCATGACTCTTGATTGCGATGAATTATTGGTGATGTTTTGCATAATGCAAATATGATGCGATGATATATTTATCTTGATGTGAGTAAATTATGGCGATGTGGGCTTTATGCCAATTTTGATGAGCGATGATGATGTTTTCGTTGTGTTGTTTTTATTGTCGAGTCACATACATTGCATTGGCGACGAGGGCTATTATGCCAAGCGACGAGGGCTTTTATGCCAAATATTCCTAATTATGGACAAAGCGACGGGTACCACATGCATAACATAGTCGTGTCTCATGGAGTCGGTTATGTTTATGATTGAGTTGTCTGGCGTTGGTTTCAATTGATGGATTATGTGGAATTGCGATGATATATGATGTTTTGTTTGGTGATGATCTTTATGATGAACATGAACTGAATATGACGTGATAATTTCATGATAACTATGCGATGAATATAAATGATGAGTTTTGCGATGATTTGATTTTGATGAAATGCTTAATGCAAATAGGATGTGATGATGTTTGTGACGATGGGCTTTTATGCCAAAAACGACGATGGGCTTTAGTTAATTTGTGATGATTTTATTTATGTTGCTTATGTTATTAGCATTGTTTGATGTTGTTGTTTATGATTGCCGTGTTGATTAGTGACGTATTGACTTGTGATGATTTCGTGGTGATGAACGTTTATGTGTTGTTGCGATAATTTATGTCGATGAGGTTATGGCGATAAAGTGTTGATTATACACATTAGAATGACGATTATAATGAGTGAGATTTGGATATGTGTTGGAATGCACTTACTAACCTATATCTTTTATGATTCCAAAACTATATATATATATATATATATATATATATATATATATATATATATATATATATGTTATCATGCCTTTAATTATATATTTTGGAGTATCTCACCCTTTACTTGTTTCGTCGTTACCTTTATACTAGTAACGTGCAGGTTATGAAAATGGAGTTTAGTCGAGTCGGTGTCGCTCTGATAAGTAGCACTCGGGGGGAATATTTATGTCGTCTTGTTGTTGTTCTTTTATTGTTATTCCTTTTGTGAATAAGAATCGTACTTTATGAAAACATGATTTGATGAGGAAATTTAATAAAGAAGATGTTTTAATTTTTAAGAATCAATTTATGATTTCCGATAATGCTATGTATTAGAGATTTGTACTTTAAAATAAATTGTTTAAAGTAATTTGGTTTTGAAGGTGTGACGCCTCAGTATTGAATTTATGAAATTTTAAATTACTCTGATTTTTGCATATAAAACCTTGGGTAATATTGGGGTGTTACAGCAGCCCTGTCCGGATCAGCTCCAAGATACTCAACCATCCATTCAACCGCCTCAACTCTGGATATCTTAATATGGTTAAGTAACCTACCTCTGATAGGAAGTTGGAGCAAGCATGCTACATCGTTGAGAGTGATGGTCAACTCCCCAACTGAAAAGTGGAAAGATGACGTCTCCTTATGCCATATCTCAACAAAAACACCTTGCATGCCGATGCTTATGGTATTATAACTCGTACCGCATAATCTGGAAAGACCGGATTCGGTGACAGCATTATGCAACCACTGAGCCTTAGAAATAAAAATATCAAAAATCTTGTGGGAGTGGGTTACATGCTTTAAAGCCTTCTGTTCCTGAAATAAATGAATTCAGCGAAAATAACTCAAAATGAACCGTATTTTGAATAAAAATTATAGCATGATCCTAATAATTAATCAGAAGGGATGTGTCATATATCCCTCATGGATACCCATCCTCCGCCTCTGCAGATTCCTCAGCATCGTTGTCCGAGACATCAACATTTTTGGCGTCCTCTGCCTGAACATCCTGGGACTCTTCCTTCGGTAACTACTCATCAGGTACCTCCTCATGTGCACCAGAGGTAGACACCTCATGCAGACGAATCCTCCGTGACGGTGCGGAAGGTGAAGCTCTCTCTAGTTGTGCCCTTTATGCCCTTTATGTTGCTCTCGACAAGCCGACGCAGTCTGACTTGGCCTATCATGTCTCGAACGCGCCATCTGATCCTGGTTCTTTGTCATTTTCCTGAAATAAACCACTACAATTGTTAGGTTACTAATTCAAAACAAGTCAGGCAAAAATTCATAAGTACACTTACGAAGTCCCTCCAGGGTCACTTCGTAGATGTACTTGCGAAACCCCTTCATCCAGAATTTTCCAAAACCATAAAACTCAATCTCTAAACACCAAAAATTCTTATTTTTTTAATCCAATACAACTTCATTTACCTAATATTACTTCATATACAATTTAATTTCTACAACCTAACCTAATAATCTTATAAAAATTAACATTTTGAATAAAAATTATGTGAAGAAAACTTACACCAATTTGAGTTTGGAGATGAGTTTGGAAGAGTTTGGAGTTGAAAAGCCAATGAGTTTGGAGTTGAAATGCCAATGAGTTTGGAGTTTGGAAGAGTTTGGACATGGAGTTGAGTTTGTTAGGTGTTTTGAAATGAAACGGGTTTGGGGGTTATTCTATATTTTGCTAAAACAAAACACAGACTTCGTAAGTGCACTTACGAATTTCCCAAATAAGGTGAATTCGTAAGTGCACTTTCAAATTCACCTTATTTTGAGGTCTCCCAAAATGGAACGTTAATCGCTCGGCAATGTTTATTTTGAGGTCATCCCAACATGCACTTCTTGTATACATATTACTAAGAAAATAGGTGTAGTTCGATCAGACTCAAAAAACGAGAAAGCATTTTCAACCTTTGACATACTTCAGGTTCTCTCTGAATCCAAAATTGGTGAGACCTTGGTCCTCTATCTAGATTTATATATTAAGGCAATAAGTGAAACTCTCATGAAAGAGGTAGGCGATGTTTTGAACCCAATTTATTTTATATTAAAGGCCTTGGAAGGTTTGGAGACATGCTACCATAAAATTAAGAAAATCACTTAACCTCAGTAACATCATCAAATAAATTTTGACGTTACTTTTTGGTACATAAGATACTAGTCTGAACAGACATGCCTTTAAAACAGGTGCTCCACAAGCCCAACTTTGCAGGACATATGATTAAATGGTAGACGAGATCTCTGATTTATAGATCTTCTTTGAATCCTAAGAAAGCCCTTAAAGCTCAAGTATTATCAAACTTCTTGGTGAAAGACGTTAGTAACATCAAAACTATGCACAAAGTGGATCTTCTTCACATAAGGGTTGTTAGGTAGTAAATCGTCTTCACTTAGGGGTTGTCAATTAGTAGAGGAAGCGACATATGCTTATCCTAAACAATGGAGAAAGGCTACTAGTAGAAGTATCCTTCAGCTTTAAAATCCTTACGACCAATAATCAGGTTAAATGTGAAACCTTCGTCGCCAACCTCACACTAGTATCTGAGATGGGAGAAGAGGAAGTTAAATTGTGCATTGACTCGTGTCAATGGGAAAGTACTAGTCAGTGACCCATTGTTATTAAAATATGTCACCATAGTAAAAGACAGGTATAGTTCGTTTAAATCATATGAGATCAGACACGTACCCCGAGAACACAGCATGAGGGCATATGATTTGTCATAATTAAAAAATAAAAGAGCAATATGTGTCAACCATTCTTTCATCCCAAAGGCTCTCGGCAAACCTACCTTCATTAGATTAAGCATTGTGGCTACCTTAACAAACTAAACCATGTTCTCGTTATGGGTAACATTTATAATGGCGTATATCGATGCATCAGACACACCTCATCTTGGTAGTTAGACATTCCATAACGCATGCGGTGGAGCCTTACTCATGTCAACCTCAACTGGGTTTTCACTTGAGGGAAGGGGGACAGACCCTTGGTCGAGCGTGATCCCCATAGACGTTTGATGAATTAAAGACTAACCCCGCATATTGATCACAAAGACTGAGACAATCATCCTCAAAAGATAATGATCAAGCAGATAATTGAAACATAATACTATGACAAATAAAGAAATAAAAATTGTTCATAAACTCATTGATAATTCTATGCTAGATGCTAATACAATACAAATTGACGAAAATCAAACAAAGAAAGCTATCATGGATACATAATGAAAGGGAAATTAGAAGAAAGCCTAGGAAAATCAGGGTTTGGCCAAGGGTCAACTTCCCGGACTAGGACCTCCTTCCTATCTTGAAATTTATTCTTTTGAGATCTTCACTTCCTGACAAAGTAACTCTACTTGGTTCACAATATTATAGAAGGAGGTCTGTATAACATTGTTTTCAAATAGAACGACTCTGGTAAGTTCATTGTGTCAGGAGTATTTTTATTTCCCCGCCTTCTTAAATTGCCTCCTAGCTCCTTGCATCAGTGATGTTCTACAGAAAATTATCCGTGAAGGATGTTTAATCACTTTTGCAATAATTCTTTCTCCTTTCTAAGGTTATTTGGGGCCAAATTAAAGTTTTCAAGTTCCATTGCTCACTTGTCAAAAAAAAAAAAGTTCCATTGCTCAATTGTGGAGTATTGTTGGCTAATCAGTAGACCTTGTTTGCATAAACATCAGTTGCTTTTTCTGCTTAGCAGCAGATAGTATGGGATTTGCATTGTTTTTTAATTAGTTACAGAGTGCCTATTTCTCTTTGCAAGAGGCATTGTATTTTGATTGGTAAAGTGGGTGGTGGCTTTGTGTATGTGGGGTTTGTTAAAAATTGCCTCTCAACTTAAACATTGAAGTGCACTACTTTATTCTAGAAGAAAAAAATTCCAGTTTACACCTACTTTTTTAAATATATCAAAATGTATTTAATTTAACCTTTATTCGTACAAGATTACACTTATCATAAAATTCAATTATTTATTCCTATGTTTCCTTAAAAGGATTCACCCTCGTTACTTGAAAAAATAAATTCACACATAAAATAAAGGAATTCACAATATTATTAAAAGAAATAAACACGGAAATCAAAAACTATGGGTACCGTAGTAGTATTATACAAAAACCAGATCTACAGAATCAAACTCTATTTTATTGTAAAACAGAAAAAAAAAGTCTGATTCCTATTAGTAAAAAAACTATCTAACTTCTAAATTTATTTCTCCTTTTCCCTAAACTCATCTCAAACTACTCGCATCGCTTCATCGGAATCGCTCTGTTTCCTCTGCCTCCGGTAGCCTCACTTTCTACAACTCCTATCTCCTTTTTCAGTTCTGGTTAGTTGTTTCTCCTCCACTCACTATCCAAGGGTGTCCTGAAAATAAATCACACAAAAAATTAATAATCATAATCATAATCAACAATTTAAACCTGTAAAGTGAAAAATTAATAATGATTAGTAGACATACTCAAAGCTTGTTCTGCAGAAAATCTTCTGGAAGCATCTCTACAAATCATTTTTCTCAACAGATCCTTAGCAGAAGATGAAACGGAACGGAAGATTCTCGACGGAAATCTCAGATTCGCTCTAATAACCGCCTCAAAAATTTCAGTGGCGGAATCTCCGTAAAAAGGAGGAATCCCGCTCAACATTATGTACAGTATCACGCCAACACTCCACACATCAACTTTCTCTGTGTAATCTCTTCCCAAAAGAACCTCCGGCGCGACGTAATACGGCGTTCCGACAACACCGGTCATGGTTCTGCCGTCGCCGAACCATTCCGCGGAGCCGAAATCGGCTAATTTGAGATTATCGTTAGAATCAAAGAGAATGTTATCCGGCTTGATGTCGCGGTGCGCGACACCGAGACGGTGGCAGTGAACAACGGCCTCGAGAAGCTTTTTGATCAGAGACGCGGCTTGTTGTTCGGTTACAGGATTCGAAACGATGCGATCGAGGAGAGTGAGAGGCTGACAAAGCTCCAAGACGATGGATAAGAACTCGTCGTTTTCGAAAACGTCGAAGATTTGAAGGATGTTAGGGTGAGGCGAGAGGAGAGAGAGAAACTTCGGTTCGTTTTCAAGACACTCACGATCGGTGGAATCGGAGAGGAGAGATTTGTCGATGACTTTGCAGGCGTGAGGTACGGCGGAGCTAGGGTGGAAGCACCGGTAGATGGTGCCAAAACGCCCACGTCCGATCTCGTCGCTGAGTTGGTAGTTGGTTTTTAGGGTTTCGCACATTTCAACACTTTTTTTCTTTTGATTTTGATTTTGGAGTTATGAGTTATGAGAAGTTATGGTTAGTATTATTTATAGAGAGAAAGGAAATTATAAGTGTGAAGAGTGTGAGAGGGTGAAAGTGGAATGTACTTTGGCATATTAGAGAAAGGGAATATTCTTTCGGTGGATACTACTACCATTCAAAACGTGCCATGTCAGCTATAACTGACGGAAACAAAAAAAACCAACCGTATAGTTAGTTTCCGTAACGGATGGGTTTGCCGTTAGCCTTTGTTTTTGCAAATGTATAGGAAAGAACAGAAAATACTTACCAAAGAAATCTAACAAAAAAATTAGAATAACAAACTTCTTCCTGATAAATAGCAACTTGGTTGATTTTAATGGTTTTGAAGTTAACATATAATTATAGTAAGCTAGTAACAAATAATGGAATAAGAATTATTACCTTATAGAGAAATAGTATATGAATTACTTTAAACTAAATTATTTCTATAAAATTAAATATGTTATTTTATGTATAAAAATGATATAAAATAATTTATTTTTTAAAATATTACAAGAAGTATGAGCTATTTCATATTGTAGTTGTTGACCATCATGAAAATCACTTTCTTTTTTTAATTTTAAATATTGACCAAAATCATATTCATGAGAACATACTTAAACTCTTGTTTTTCTATAATAATAAAAAAAAAACTATAATAAACATATGAAAATGTTCTAGAAGTGATTTTATATTTTATGAATTTTTAAATTATAACATAAAACTCTTATTTTTCTATAAAAAAACGATAATAGAACATTACTAACATTTTCTAAATTAATAAGAAATTTTATATATTTTATGACTTCAATATTTGTGCATTGATATCAATTTTTTTAAAATACTAGTCAATTACAATCACTTATAAGAGGTTTAAATAAAAATATCACACTTTAATCGTGCTTAAAATAACATTTCAAAAGTTGTTTTGAAAATTATGATTAACTAACATTGTGAAATATATTTACTATCAATATGTATAAATTAAATTCATATTTTGATAGTATATAAATAAATTGCATGTTATTAAAAATATATATGAACTTTTGTAAAATTTTAAATATAAAATTTATATATATGAGATGTATCAAAAGTGTTTTTCAAATAAGAGATAAGAGGATTGAATGTTAACTATTGAATTTGATAAATGATTTTGAGTAATATTTATGGTTATGACTTCATCAAAATCATTTATCAAATTTAATGGTTAACATTCGATCCCCCCTATCTCTTGTTTAAAATACTTTTACTTGATATATATATATATATATATATATATATATATATATATATATATATATATATATATATATATATATATATATATATATATATATATATATATATATATATTTGAATTTAAAATAAATAAATTTATTATTGAATAAATTCAAATAAGAAGGTTAAAATTATAATTAAACCTACTACATATTTTGAAAAAAATTATGTTACGGCTTAATTATAATTTTTAAAGCATCTAGCTAAAACAATTGCACCCTTAATTTAATCTTAAAAAGCTGACCCTATCAGTTTTAACAAATCTTGATGACCAAGATAAGCCCTTTCAAACCCAACATCACTGCAAAGAAATTACCAACTGAGTCAACTTATATTACTAGTATCTTCTGGCTTCAACATTCACCCGTATTAACAATATTTTGACGAAATAATTAAACTAATTGTTTCCTTACTCGTATTCTGTTTAGCCAATAAATTGAAATGTTTCCATCTTCTTATTAGCGTCCGAATTTTACATATTAAAAAATTGACATTTAATTATTATTTTTTATATAAATTATAAAAATCATTTATTTATTTAATTTTTTTTAAAAGTCAAATAAATTATTTTAGACCAGTTAAACACAAAGTTTGTCTAAAAAAATACAATTCACAAGGCAAAAACTTATCACAAGATTACTGACCCAGATAAATTAAAAAAAAAAGAAGTAAAATCTAGACAATTTGTAGAATAAAACCACCACAAATTTAAATTATAGAAATTTGACAATTTTGATTAGTTAGAATTAGGTTTTCTAGATCGAAAAATAATTGACTGAATCACGAACGACAAACTACTTCTAGTTACCGCATTTGTTATCATCAACACTACTGCGGAAAACATAAATAATGACGGCTCCGAAACACTTAATGACGGTTGTATGTTCGTTGTTAGGTAAGGTGTGATTCTATGTACGCTGATTACCATAACAGACGTGTGGTCGTTGTTGTAAGTTAAGTAGCTTCAAAGATTCAGAAGTTTGAGGGAATAGGCATATTTGTCGGGGCCTATAGAGTGGAAAAAGGTATGGATGAATAGTACATTTATCTAATGTAGGTACATATGTTGAGGATCCAAAATGTAATGTCTTCTTAATGAATTAAATAATTCTTCCTCCTCGAAATTTCCCCTAACAGTGGTATCATAGCTTTTGGTTTTGAGATAGGGACTGACTTACTTGTATCAAAATACTTCCCACATGTGGTGGGTAGAAGGTATCAAAACACTTTATTATGGACAATTTCGAGGAGGGGGCGCTTCTACACTTGGGACACACCTTTTCTGTGAGAGACACACCACATATCCACCAAAAACCTTAAAGTCATAGGTGTGGGGGTTCTCTCAATTATATAGTTTTCAATCTTCCCTTTTCTAATCAATATGAGACTTCTTCCTCGCACTTGATTCTCAACACCCCCCCTCAAGTGTGAGTCATTATGATCCCCTTCATGTGGAAGCTCTCTCTTCCACATACACTTGTACCATCATTGAAACTCTTCAACAGAACCCCTTATACCCACCACACGTGGAAAGTGTTTCAATAGCTTCTACCCACAACACGTGGAAAATGTTTCGATACAAGTAAGTTGGTCCTTATCTCGTAACCAAGTTGGTCCTTATCTCGTAACCAAGCTCTGATACCACTGATAGGTGTGTGGGTTCTACGAGGTCTACTTGCACTTGGTTGATATCTTACTTCCTCTTGTCTGAATTTCTCTTGTCAAACTTCTCTTTTGACTTGAGTTTCTGGTTCTTCAAGCAAGATTATCACTAAATCTTTCTTGACATTTTCAATCTAATCTCGTTCTTGAAGCTCATCTATGATCACGTCCCAGCTGATCACGATCTACTTGTTCACTGGGTCGAACAACTTGTAACCTCCTGCCGAATGAAATCCAACTATGATCATTTGACTCGACTTGTCATCAAATTTTCTTCTTAACTGATATGGCACATGTCTATGTGTAATAGATCCAAATACTTTTAGATAACTCAAACTAGGATTTACACCACACCAAAATTCTTCTGGAGGAATTCCTTCTAGCTTCTTCGTTGAACATTTGTTCAAAATGTATGTTTTAATCGACATAACTTCACCCCAAATCTCTTTAGGTAAACTCTTGCCTTTCAACATACTTCTCACCGTATTCATTATGGTTCGATTCTTCCTTTATGTATTTTCATTCTGTTGTGGAGTGTAGGGTGGAACCACCTCATACAAGATCTCTTCCTTTTCACATAACTTATTGAATTCTTTCGACACATACTATCCACCACCATCAGTTCTCTATGGTGTGTCTCTCACAAAAAGGTATGACCCAAGTGTAAAATGCTCCCTCCTCGAAATTGTCTATAACATGAATTGCTAGGTTTTAGGCAAACAAATATGAATTTGTTTGGCAAAAAAGATTTGTTAGCCTTTAATGATTTAGTTACTCATCTTTGTGGGGAGATTGATCTAACATCGTCGATTGGACAAGGAACGCATCAGAGAAGAATGAATCTAACATTTATAGTGATACACTGTAGAAACGCCTTCATAGGTATTCTAGGAAGATCCTTCTTGGCAAGGTTATGTTCAATCACTTCTATAATTTACATGAAGATAACCTACCATGAAAAAGAAGGAATATTAATTACCATTGTGGCAGATTATTAAGTAAGAATAATCAAATCCACAAAAATATTTTGGCATCAGTGTCAAGAAGTAGTAATGAATTTGACCTGGAAGCACACGAAGACGAAATCAGATCTAGCACGGACTGCGAGGTTAAGTTTCTGCAGCTTATAGAATCTGTTTAGGTCTGTTAAGATTGGGTATGGGCTCTCCCATGAGGTAAGGTCAATGTTAATAGATTGTCTTCAATCAAACTCTTACCTATTTTCCATATCTTCACACGAATTCCCTGGTATGAACCTCCATGTAACTTGCCATAAGTTAAACATGGACGTCAATGCCTGATATGTGTCCCAACGTCGGAGGAAACAATCCCCTGGAAAGGCTGAAGCCATCTAAAGCATGGAGAAAGCCCTATTTGATGCCAAATTCATCTTTGAGGCAATGTATATTAAATGGTTATCCAACATGTTTCTAGTTAAGAAGGCCTCAGGCAAGTGGAAAATGTGCATCGACTACATCAATCTTAATTTGGACGATGTTGTCAAACAAATTACTGCAAGAAAAACATTTAGATCCACAACTCCTCTCTCCACCTCCTGAAAACTCGCATTACTTTCAATTATATATTTATCATCATCCAAAATCAAAAAATCCTCGTTGATCCACCTCTCATTGACCCACTTTAAACCCAACCCATAACCCGATATATTCTTCATGTCAACCAATTATCCTGAAAAGTTCAAGAGATTTCAAAACAAAATTGAATGGTGCTAGGGTTGAAGAAAGCAATACAAAATTATCAACAATAACAAGTATCAAAGTAAGTTTCACAAGAAGTTTACGATTTTTAAAAGGAAAGTAAAAAAGAACAATTTCAAAAATTAAGAAGGTGTGGGATTTGAAGTTGATGGACATGGTTAATAGGGTTGTTAATAATGTCAATGGGGTTGAAGACATATGAAATTAAGGCTAAGAATTTCATAATCATAAGTTGATTAGAGATATGACATTGATTGAGGATTTTTGAGATTTTAGAATTTCTTATAATTTTAGAGTTTTGGAAATTTAAATGAAGACAATTTGCGAGACGGTTTCTCGAAGATGGTGCAAATTATAGATGGAGGTAGAAGTGAAATATAGAAGGAGAAACACACTGAAATGAAGCTTGGTCTTCATTCTCATTTAACTTTTGTTGGTCTTCATTCTCTTTCTTCAAGAAATTTAAAACTAAAAAATTAAAAATCCATTTTATTTTTGAAAAAGATTATTGATTTATAAGTCTCAACAACTTTTTTATATTACTACATTAAGAGAAAAAAAATTGTTGTTACTATAGATTAAACTCTAGACCAAACATTCATAACAATCTAGTTAAACCAGCACATAACAATTGAGTCAAATCTTTATTTCTTTTTTCAATAACATATTTTTCTAATTATAATTGATTTGCTAGTACAAGTAATATAATAAAATCAAAGGACTAAAATAAATATGTAAGTTAAGCATTATAATATATATTTTTAAATAATTTATTTGTCTCTCATTATAAAGCTCTTTAAAAATTGTGGATGTTAAGAATTTCTAAATATATATTTCATTAAAGACAATTTATTAAATAAATAAGGAAAAATAAAAGGGATTAAACGTTGTCTAAAGTATACATAAGACAACGCTTTCAAAAGTGTTGTCTTATGTATACTTTAGACAATACTTTTTCTTTAAATGCGCTTTTAAAGGTAGGCCTAAGGCAGTGTTTTTCTTGGAAAAACGCTTTTTAAATATGCCTACAGAAAGCATAAAAGACATTCTAAAGTAGGCCTAAGAAAGCGTTTTTTCAGGGAAAAAACGTTGCTAAAAGCCTACTTAAGAAAGCGCTTTTTAGGAAAAAATGTTGAATTAGGTATACCTAAGGCGACATTTTTGCCTAAACAAAAAGCGCTGCTAAAATCTATAGCAGCGCCACCTACGGCAGCGCTTTTAAAGGCCAAAAAACGCTTTTATAGGTCTTTTTGGCGTAGTGTATCCAACTCAACCCACTTTTTTTTTGGGTGGATTTGACCAGATTTTGTGGATTGACCCAACTCATATACACCATTATTCTTTCATTTGATTAAAAAATGATTTCTTTGATTCTTCATATTAGCTACATATTCGATAGCAAGCATGATTCCACGCAATTCAATTTTTTTTAAAAAAAAAGATGCAAACTCCAATATTAGTTTAGAAAGTTTCGAAGAATGTTTCTAAATTATTCCTAAATATGCAACCACAAGTTGATATTCCAGGGTTTCCTCTTGAAGCTCCACTCGTGTTGCACTTAATTCAATTATGACTAGGAAATCACAAATTAACTTGTATGATTCTTAGAACGGGAGGAAGTTGACATTTGATGTAAAGTATTTAATAATTATACTCATGAATTGAAGAGTACATGTGCTCCTTGAAAGAAGTAATTTCCATATAGACTAGTTGTTTAACATGAAAAATGTCTCTATCAGAGCCAATGTTTCAATTTTGAAACCTGATATCATTTCCCGTGTGTGAAATTTTCCAAAGAATTATTGTTATGAAAGTCATAATCAGATTATGAATTTGAGAGCTCCAACTTCTACCAACAAGTTTCAACAAAATTTTGTAATTAGTGTTATCTATGCCAAACAATCGGTCCACCCAATATCAAAAAAGTAAAATTTACACGCATCTGAGAAATATATTGGCTACAGTTTTTACATTACAATTGCAGAGAGAGCACCTAGAAACCACATGCATTACCCTCCAAATTAGATTCCTTTCATTGCAATAACATTATGTTTTAGTGTCCAAGTCACTAATGACTTAGCGTGTGGTATGTACGTAGGGATGCCAAATGAATTTCGTCCAAGAAAGTTTAATATGATCTCTCTCGATACAACCATTTGTGGATCATGTCCAAATGAGATTATCAACACTAGTATTATCGTACGATAAGTTAATCCTCAAAATGTTTTCAACAATTTGAGAAGTCAAAAGGGATAAGCCATGAGGAATGTTCCAATTGATGTTTATGATAATTGAATTGGCCTTAGATGTTTGTATAAATTGAATATCCATTGATAATACTATGTGTAAATCTTTAATTTTGTATCCCAGTCAATTGTAGTCCATAAATCACTATTCTTCCCATTACCAACATGTCATTTATTATGTTCCTCCAGAAAGGAAAAAGAACTCTTAATGTCATGCCTTCTAGAAGAAGAAATATGATGCACGATTGGTATTTTGCGCCCAAGGTATATACTAATAAGCCAATAAAATCATGTATTATCGATAGTCAACAACTTCCACCTAAGTGATAAACCACCAGCTTTATTTATTATCTTATTATCTCTCATACTAATACCTCTATATAAAGGTGAATAAATAACCTTCCAAGATGTAGTAATCAACTTTCTATTGTCTATGTTACATGTTTATACAAAATTTATAATGCAAGAATCTAGTCTGTTAAGAAGATTGATTGGCCATTTATAAATCCTAAGATTATACAGAAGCATGTCTTTTATGAAAGACTGGAGCTACTGAACCCCACCCATCATAGAAAAAAAGGTGCCCCTTCTAAGTAGCTAGCTTGGCCAATACTCAATATGTTATTGATCTATAGATGATAATGTCTAGGCTTGCCTTTGAATATAGGAACTCCAAGATAGTTAAATGGTGTTTTCCAAAAGTGAATCTAAGGCATATTTCCAATGTGCCTCAACCTAGATCTAGAATTACCTCAACCATAAATCTTACATTTAGTTTGAATAATATGTTGACCATATTCTTGAAGGAGATGGTTAATGACTCGAGTATTTTTCCTAGTAGCTTCATAAAATCTCATAAGGTCATCTGCAAAAGTATTGTTAGGAATGGTTGTATTATCAATTGATAAGCACACCAACTTACCATGATCTACCAATATAGATAACTACCAACTAAATTTCTATTATACAATTCATAAGAGCAAGGGAAATAGAGTATGTCCTTGCCTCACTCTTTTAGAATAAGAAAAAAATTTGGCATTTTTTCTTTTATCATGATTGATAGTCTGGCTGAGTGTAAAATTTGATCAAAACAATTTTGAGCAAAAACAAATTGAACAAAAACTTTAATAAGATATCGCCAATCTAAAGTATCAAAGATTTTATTATGTATATCTTCAAAGTCGTATTATCTCCAACGAATTTCTTGTCCAACATATTAATGACTTATAAGGTAATTAAAATGCACTCATAAATAAGTCTGGCCCTAATGAAGCATTATTGGTATTATGAAACACTTTTAGGAGGTCATTAAATTTATTTCTCTCTCTCTTTCTTATATAAACAACTCTCTTATTGTTGGACATTGGATAAAAAAGATGAGCACATAACGTGATTTTGTTTATATTTCTTTTTCTTTCTTCTACCTTTGATTTCTGGTTACATCTTTCAATAATCTTAAAGATGATTTCTTGTTGTTCTAGTGCCTCAGAGTCTCATTGAGAATCTGAGAAGAACCTGTTGAATCCTGAGGAATTTGCGCTTATGTGAGGCGGATAAATTCTTAAGGACAATATTTTTACACGTCTTAGGTTGATTTAACGGTTTATTATTTTGTAGGTTTTATCACTGATATTTTGAGAAAAGAGGACATGATTATGTCGGTGGCCAAATTCTACAACAATCTTAAGGATTTATTTTATCGCCAAAACATGGAAGCATTTAAAGATGCAACATCAAAGAATTTTGTTATGGTTGATGTTGTCCCATCATTTCAAGTTTTGTCCTTTCTAACTCTTATATTAATTATGTATTTTAAATAGGTGAATTCTTATCTGTCAAATTCCTTTTTAAATATTTTGTTGTTGTTGAAGTTTATGTTTGTGATTCTAAAAGTTTTACTCACTTTTCTATTGCTATTGAGTGTTAACTAGTATTAATGTAAATTTTATTTTTGTCATATATGTTGATTTTCTAAAGTTATATAACACAATTTATAATGTGTGGGTTATAATATATTGGTTGAGACATGCAGGTGGCACTGAGTTTGCTAAGAAGTTTAGGTGTAAGAATTTTACAGTGGATTTATCCCCTCTCTTCGAAGTTAAAAAAATAGAAAGAAAATATAGTTCGTTTAAGTTCGTTTGGTTGAAAGTAGATGGAAGGGAAGGGAGGGAAGATTTATAAATATATTTGTTTGCTTTATTTTTTATAAGGTGAAAGGAGGGGAAGGAAGCAAAATTCCTCTTAGACTACTTTTTTTTTTTGCTTCCCTCCAAATTGGAGGGATTTAGAGGGGAGGAAAGATTCATTAATTAAAATCTTATCATTTTCTCTAATTTACCCTCAATTATATTTTTAATTTCTAAATTATCCTTATTGAATTTATCATACTAATACTTCAAAGTGTAACACATAAAATTTGCTTTTAAAAACATAGTTCTTATTATTATAACTTATAACAAATTTAATTTTAATATATAATAATAATAACAATTTGTTTTTAATAATAATAACATTATTATATCATATTGTTATTTATAATATATGACAATAACAAGATTTTTTATTATAATATTAATAATAACAATAATATAATAATATAGTATGTATATGTTATAAATAAAAATTTTAAGTTTAATATTATTTGTTTAATGTTTTTAACATTTTTATATTATTTTATTTATTTTTAAGTATATAAATTATTTTATTGGGTTAGATAGATCATCAAGATCGGAGAATTGTTATTAATAAATAGTTTGATTTGCGTCGAAGAGATATAGTCCAACTAATGTGTGTTGTTGTTCACTGCTATGTTTGAATACAAAATTATTTTTATTTAAAATTATGTTTACTAAGTACAAATGACAATATTTATAAGGATATAAAAGTAATTTAATTGTAAAACTCCTCCCTTCCCCTTGTGAACCAAACATACATGTTATTAAAAATCGTCTCTCCTTTCCCCTCCCTTTATTTGAACCAAACATATATTTAGTTAAATTTTCCCCTCCTTTCCTCTGTATTTCCCTCCTCTCTATTAAATTTCCTCCTTCCTCCGTTGAACCAAACTGACCCTTAGTGCGAAAAATATATAAATAAAATTTATGAAGTGATATAATTTAGATAAATATTTTATCCATAAAATGTGAACGTGTTGATGGTAAATGATATTATGTTATTGTGTTTGATTCACATTGACACCAATTAAGTAAATTTAAATACTATTTAGTACCAATAATAATTTGACTTAAGAGTGTATGGTTAAAAGATACTTTATCATATATAAAATTTTATGTGAATACATAATATATTGATATGGGCGTTTTTAGTTTGCAAAGAATATATTTTATTGTGGGGTTTAATATTTACATTATGATAAATCAATTAATATGTGTATACATGAATGAATAAAATGAAAAATGTTATAAAATATAGAGAAATAAGGAATAAAAGGAAGAGAGAAAGATATAATGATTTTATATTATTTTATTTGGTGTAATCGTATATAATGAAATAAGTCCTATTTATAGGACATTATATACTTAATATAATAAATACATATTGATTTAAATAAGGAATGAAGTTATTGGGAGACAAATCATCTAATTATTCATAACACTCACCCTTGGGTGATTGTTTTGGATATGCCTCGTTAAAACCTTACTAGAAAAAACCCAATGGAAAAAAAATCTAGTGAAGGGAAAAGAGTACAGTATCCTTTTAAAACAAATTTATTTCTCCCCCTCAGCTGAACGATTATTTCTTCGAGGATGAAGATCAATCTTTTGTACTAGTTGACTAACAGTTCTACTTGGAAGTGACTTTGTGAAAAATATCTACAAGATTGTCACATGAACGAATTTGTTGGATGTTTATATCATCATTCTTTTGAAGATCATGAGTGAAAAAGAACCTTGGAGAGATATCTTTTGTTCGGTCTCCTTTAATGTAACCATCTTTCAATTGAGTGATACATGCAGTATTATCTTCATATATGGTCATTGAATTTATTTTTCTCGAAGACAAACCACAAGTATTTTGTACGTGTTGGATTAAGGATCTCAACCAAACACATTCTCGACTTGTCTCTGCTAAAAGTTTTGCATGATTAGATGAAGTTGCTGCTATTGTTTGTTTCACTGATCTCCATGAAATAGCTGCACCACCACATGTAAACAAATAACCTGTTTGTGATCTATCATTGTGAAGATCTGACAAGTAATTTGCATCTGCATAACCTGTTACTTTGAGTTTGGGTACTTTGGTATATAACAGACTCATGTCTATTGTACCTCTAAGATAACGAAGTATATGTTTGACTCTGTTCCTATGTCTTCGTGTAGGTGAAAAATTGTATCTTGCTAATAGATTGACTGCAAATGATATATCAGAACGTGTATAATTAGTAACATACATCGATGCTCCAATCGCACTAAGATATGGTACTTCAAGACCAAGCAATTCTTCATCCTTTTCTTGAGGCCTGAAAGGATCTTTCTCTATATATAATGATCTAACAACCATTGGAGTAGACAACGGGTGACATTTGTCTATATAGAAGCATTTTAACACCTTTTATATATAGCCTTCTTGATGTATAAATATTCCTTTGTCCAAATGCTCAATTTGTAAACCTAGACATAATTTTGTCTTTCCTAGGTCCTTCATCTCAAACTCTTTCTTTAAGCAATTCATAGCTTTTGGAAGCTCTTCAGGAGTTTCAATAATATTTATGTCATCAACATAGACAACTATTATTGCAAATTCTTTTTCTTATCTTTTTATAAAAATATAAAAGGACAAATGGAGTTATTTGTATACCCCTCTCTAAGCAAATATTCACTAAGACGATTATACCACATGCGTCCAGATTGTTTCAGCCCGTAGAGAGATTTGTTCAATTTTATGGAGTAGTTTTCTCCATATCCAAAATTATGTGTCTATGATATATTAAACACTTTAGGGATTTTCATGTAAATGTCACTATCAAGTGAGCTGTATAAATAAGATGTCACAACATCCATAATATTCATATTAAACCTTTCATGCTCTTCAAGGCTAATCAAATATTGAAAAATTAATTAAATCCACTGCAAGGTGGATATGTTTCATATAAATAAATCTTAGATATTTGCGAAAATCATTGAGCAACAAATCAAAATTTATACAATTGATATTTTGCTTTTTCACAAAAACTCAGTTATATCCCATTGGTTTTACACCTTGAGGCGTTTGAACTATAGGTCCAAAATCAAGTCACTTGTAAAGTGGGTTTAATTCTTTTTCAATTGAGTATATTCATTTTTTCCAATTCCCATTTGTCTACAATATTTGATAGACTTTGATTCATGATCTGTTCATTTTGGTCACATTGTCTACTATCTTTGATAGACTTTGATTCATGATTTGTTCATTTCGACCAATTCTTACTTTGTCTACAATCTTTGGTAGACTTTGTCTCACGATCCTCATTATCGTTTATCATCTTTTGCGCTATATTGTATATAAATACATTGTCAATGTCGACTTTATTTGATTATCTTAATTTTAGTTCTGTTCTATTTCATCCATGACATACTTTATCGAGATCTCTTTATTTGATATTTCAAGTTCTTGATTAGTTCTTCTGGAACTGAAAAATAAATTATGTCAACATTCTCTTAGAATATTTATATCCTCACTTGGGTCATCTTTAACTTTAGTTACTTTTCTTGTTAGAGGACTTTTAACATTGGAAACTTTTTTACCACGCTTCAGGCGCGGCTACAACTCATTTGTAATATTATATTGTTCAATAGGAAAACCCACTTTGAGTGGAGTATTAGCAGCTGATATTTTGTTTCATAGATTTTACAAATGAATTGTATTTTGAACTTCGAGGATCAAATAATATAATAATATTTTATTTCAAATTATTCTGTTGAACTTTTGGTTCACACTCTGAGCTGCTTATTCTCTCCCCCTAATGTTGGGAAAATTAATTTATCAATTGATAATCAGCCTACTGGGCTTCAAGCATATATCCAATTATCGGACCAAAATAAACCTCAAATATGATATTCATATAAAATGAATTTTCTCAGCATTCTTTCTCAACTCATATTATCGTACTATACTGGACTGGAGCAATTGAATAATTTTAATACATCCAAAAATTTAGTTAGATGAGATGCATTAGGTTATTAACCTACAATAATTTGTAAGTTAAGAGGAGAATGCACATATACTAATTTGTTGGCTTAATACGAATAAATTTCTCAATATTCTTATTTTGTGTGTTTGAAATATTTAACTTAGAATTTGTGATCTCACAAGTATCAACCATACAATTAACTTTATACGTCTAAAGAATGGATCTTCAAGTCCATTTTTATGAACATATGCTACATGATGTTCAATATCAATTTTAATAACATATGTGATACTAGTTCTTGCATTATAATACACTTGAGATGACCCAATCAATTTTGCCAACAACACACTTGAGTGTGATCTGTAAACTTCTGGTTTACAATGGTATGTGCTTCAATTGTACTAATATAAGTGTAGTACAAGACCGAGGAAAAAGCCGGTAGCTTTTCCATTACACATTTTCTATCCAAATTATATTTTATAATACAAAGATATTCAATACTTCTATCATCTCATCTTTCAAACTTAATAAATTTCTTTGAGCCTTTTTTGTGGGAATATAATGCATTATTGATGTGCAATATTGTTCCTCCACATAACAACGCATTGGCTCTTCTGGAGCCTTCAATTATTTCTGAGGTGCCAAATATAGTATTGACATTAGTCTTTCGATTCACTAAATTAGAGAAATATATTTTATTCTTGAGAAGTGCGTGTAGTTGCACTATCAACAAGACACATATCTTTATTACTAGTGTTAGTGTCACTATTCATTCTAAGAAAAATAAATTTAACGATGTGTTATAAGCACACTTTAAAGACACAAGTTATGTAAATTAACAAGTAGCAGACACACTTTATTATTGTTATAAAAGAAAATTCAAAACAACCATAAAAACTTATTGTAATAATTAGAAGGAAATTTTTTAAAATACTATTTCTTGATTCTACCATCTCCAATAAAGTGATAAATTTTGTTATTCTAAATAAACAAATAAATCACCAATGACTTTCACTCACCACTTTTATTGGATAAACAATAAATAAACATATTTAATAAGATCAATTTCATTAACATTATCATATCATTCTAATATAATGATTAATCCAAATTACCATATATAATAATTTATGATATCTAATAAATATTTTATAATTTTATAAATTGCCCAAAAATATATACATCAATACTAAATTTATAACCAAATTTCATTTTCATTTTCAATTGTTTAACTCAATCATATTATATATATAAATATTTTCACAAACTTAATTAAAAATAGATATTAATATATATTTCAAATACTAGATATGTATATAGTTTTTCACAATATAAATATTATATGCATAGCCCATAATAATATATATTCTACTCACGTTAAAAATAGATATTAATAAATTTTATACTCACAAAAATTTCTAATATAATTAAATTTTAATTTTAAAATATTAATTGATAAACCTACCTTTTAAAATCTTCATTCATCAAATTACTAACAGTAACATGCTTCATATTTACATTCAACAAAATAATAACTTTCTTAATAAACACTAATTGTTAGTAATGTCAAATTTTAAAGAATTTTTTTTAGAATAATATAAACATTTATAAACAATAATCTAAAATAAATATAATCATCCTTCTGGAATGCGCTAATATAATAAATGATGATCTAAAAATTATAATCATCCCATCTAAAAATATATAATCATTCTTCTGGAATGCGTTAAAATTATTTGTGTCATTCTTCTGAAATAACAATTATTTTATAAGAATATTATAAATTTTTAGATCAATATAACAAAAAAAATTTATGAAATTCTTCTGGGATATTCAATATTATTCTTTGAATCTGTATGAATAATTTGTTTTATCATCCTTAATGGATGCTTTATTCATGCAATTCTTCTGGGATGCATGAAAATCATCACTGATTTTCTTTTTCTAATCAATATTTATACATAATCACTTGGTGATAAGGTTTTATGAAATACAGAGAAATAAGGAATAAAGGGAAGAGAAAAAGATATAATGTTTCCATATAATTTCATTCCGTGTAATCGTATACAATAAAATATGTCTTATTTATAGCACATCATACAAACAATATAATAAATACATATTGATTTAAATAAGGAATGAAGTTATTGAAAGACAAATTATCCAATTATTCATAACAAAAAGAGATATTTCCTTTTATTATAAGATATTATTTAATTATTTTATTGAAAACAAATAAAATAATTTTTGGAGATACATATATAATTTGAATGAGAAAAACAAATGAAATTGAAATGTGATTATTATTATTATTGGATATTTTTGGAAAGTTTATAAGATATAATAATTAGAGAAGTTTGAGATGATATTGTTCTCAATGTGAATAAATTTTCATATTATTGAAAAATCATTTATTATTTGTTAAGTATTGTAAATAATGTTTGTAAGTTGAGTTTTAATCACAAGAGAATTTTGAGTGATAATTTAAATTGTGATATTTCTTATAGTGGATGATCCAATGTGTTACAATAGTACATTGATGTTAATATATGATTTGAATGAGAATAAACCTAATTGCGAAACTATTTTTCATTGTGGGAGTGTTGTTACTTGAATAACATTCAAGCACACCTTTATAATAAAACCTTAAATAGATTTATTTTTATTTTTATTTAGAAACAACAATGTCGCTTATAAATCATATAAGCAAACATGTATATTTAATTATGGAGGCCAAATGTAATATTCAAAACTTGAGTAATATTTGAGATTCAAACTTGTTGGGGGGAGTTACTAGGATCATTGATACATAGTGTATGAATAAGCATCTTTATAGGAGAGACACACCACTTGTCCACCTAAAACCTTAAGGTGATAGGTGAGTGATTTTTCCCACTTATATATGCTTAAGTCTCCACATTCCTATCCAATGTGAGACTATTTCCTCACTTACTCACACTTGCTATATTATTCCAACACTCCCCCTCAAGTGTGAGTCCACAATGCTCCCCCACTTTTACCACCGTTGACATCTTGCAACAGTCGATACTAAGTCGGTCCCTTTCTCGAACCTAAGGCTCTAGATACCATGTTAGAGGGAGTTAATAGTAGGAGAATTGATATAAAGTTGAGAAACAAGCACCCTTGTGAGAGACACACCACTTGTCCTTACAAGGGTGCTTGTTCCTCAACTGTATATCAATTCTCCTACTATTAACTCCCTTTATCACAAGTCACTTGTTAGTTCTGCTAGCACCAAAAATTATATGATTAATTTTTGTTTGCGTCTATTTTCTATGGTGTAAATGAGAAAGTGCTAGACACTGCATTATTGAGAGGGTAAACTTATATAGCTTTTAATGAATTTCATATCCTTTATTGGTGGTGTATGATTTGCAGCATATACTTGATAAAATCACCTATATGAGTGAATTTCTTAACTCACCCCATAAGGGGGCACTCCCCATGAAAACCCAAAAATGCTCCTGAAAAACCGAAAGTATACTTCCGGTACGCACCATATTTTGGAATATTTAGGTGAGAACCGGAAATATATTTCCGGTTCCAAACTTATTTTAAATTTGGTCTCACATACACGCTTTATTGAAATATTACATAGAGTTTAAAACCAGAAATATACTTCTGATACACACCCAAACATTTTCAACGTGATTTGCATGATATTTGGGTGCTAACCGGAAATATATTTTCGGTTCCAAATTTATTCCAAATTTGGTCTCATATGTACACTTTATTGAAATATTACATAGAGTTTAAAACCAAATATATACTTTCGGTTCACACTCAATCCTTTTCAATGTGATTTGCATAATATGAGATGCTAAACGGAAGTTTATTTTCAATTTTCCAAAAACAAAAATAAAATTTCGCAAAAATGATTAAAAAAGACATGAAATGGATTAAGAAATCCATGTATTATATACATTCCAAACCTCGTTCCAAAAGTATATACCATTTCTAAACAATCAAATACTCTACACCATTGCTAATCAAACCACAGTTAATTTTCCTAACTTCACCTTTTCCCCTATAAATTGGAACGACACTCCATCATTTCCTCCACCCTTTTAGCCACCCATATTCTCCAATCAAATGAATTTTACGAATGTAATACTAAGATTTTCAGATGTGTGAAAGAAAATAAATTGTACTGCACCTTTTTATGCAATTTAATTTCTAAATTTTAAATCAATTAATAAACATTAATACTATTATTCTATTTAAATTTAAAAATTTTAATTTGTGTATGTTAATTTTTAAGAATTCTTAATAATCCAAAAATAATATTCTTTGGCAATCCATAATCCACCGCGACAAGATTAAGGAGATGCTTATAAAGGGGGCCACGTCCAACCTCTAAATTGTTTTCATAAATTTTTTGTTTGTACATGCCATCACTTAATTGGATAATGTAACTCAGTTTAACTTTATAGTCACCTACACATACAATTTGATTACAAAAAGACAACCTACCTTCATATTATATGAATAATCATGATAGAATTTTACCTTTATTTTATTTCTCTTCCTAAGCGTACGTATAGTCATTAAGAACCCCGGAATCTTAAGACTAATTTTAAGGTTATTTTATTTAATTTAAATTCATAATATCAAATATTTATTAGTATTATTCTCTCTTTTTTGGTTAATAATACTATTCTAATCAATAAAGTGCATTAATAATATAATAAAATTGGGCAACAAAAATATATTTACTAACTTTGAAGTAATTTTCATTTGATGATTAAAACACATTAAAATGACCGTAAAATAATATAAATAGAAGCCAATAAAGATTGACTCAAAAGATGACATATACCCTAAAATTAAAAATTGAAATAACAAAATAATAAATAGTAAAAAATGTTGGACAAATAAATTTCGTAAAATGATATATAATTTAAAATATTCTTTTTAAGAAAAATAGAATAAGAAATGAAATGCATTGAAAATGTAAAATAATTTTAAAGAATCAATCAATTAGAAATGTTTATCTTATTAAATTACATATTTATTTTTAAAATATTAATATAATATAATAAATATAAATATTTTAATTGATCATATATAATATTATTTATCATCTTTAAATATTTTTTATAAAATACTAATATATGAGATTAATTATTATACAATATTAAAATTAAAATTAAATTTCTCACCATATTCAACCTAAATGATTAATTTACAAATTATCCTGCATTTCAATTAAATTTATAATATATAACTTGGGACTGAAGTAATATAAATTTATTTATCTTTCAATAATACTCGGTGCCGTATGAAAATAAACTTCATTTGAAAATGTAGCAAATTCCAAGAAAAGAGAGCGAAGTCACCTCGTATCTAAAGACTCCGACAGATTAAATTTCAACAAAAAACAATTGTATGCACAAAAAATTTCTTTCAAATAAACACAATAAGGATTCGTGGGGTACACTACCCTGTAAGTGTTCCTCCTACTCACCCCACCACCATGCCAATACTTTCACTCCATCCTTTACTAGAGGTCCTTTTTTACACACAAAAAAGTTATGGTGGGATCCATTTTTCTTTTACTAAATAGTACAAAAACAAATGTTGGGGTCCAACTATGATAAGGATATGCACTAGAAGTTATCCAGATATATAAGCATTAAGAAATGTAGACCTTAAAAAGATTAGGATGGTTTCCTTTTCTTAAATAATAGTAATTGGTGCTGCATGACTAGCCGGACAATGTAAGGTACACGTCTAGGACAATCACTTTATAACCAACACGTTGCATGTACGTTTAACCTAACATTCCAAAATAGGTACGGAAGAAAGAGATTGATGTTGTGCTTTTTTTCTATCAACTTTTATCCTAGGAAACACGTAACTCTTAGTGGAGTGTATAAGTGTGATCAATGTCGCAACGATGCATAGATCTATTTTCTTACATGATTCACGTTGTTTAGTTTTGTGAAAGACGAAGAAGTCGAATATTATTATATATAGTATTTAAGTTTTTTGTTACAAGCTACATCAGTTAAAATATTTTAAATTTATATTTAATTTTTTTTCGTTCTCTTACACTCTTGTATTAGAGTGTTGTGAGATGTAATTAAATATTTGTTTTTGGTGGTGTAAGTGTATTAGAGATCTAAGTTAGTTGAGGGTAAATTATGTGTTATAACAGTTTATACATAGAGTTATTATTTGGTTGTCTATTGACAATGACTGTAGTTTTTCTTTTGATTTTAGAGTTTTCACGTTATACTTTTGTATTGTGATTGTGTTCCTCTTTTTTCTCATGCTTTGTTTTTCCCAACAACTGGTATAAGAGTTTTTAGTTCAATCCAAAAATATAAGTTCTTAGTATCAAGTTCGCCTCAAACTATTTTGAGTAAAAACCAACCACTAATAAATAAAAACTATGAATTTAAAAATAATCGTCTTTTATTTATATAAAGATTTTAATAGATATTTACTTTAAATTTAATTATTTTACTACTTTTTTCATTTATATCTGAAATATTCCTCAACATCTTTTTTATATTATTTTTTTCTTCTCATTGTCTCAATTTCACTTGTAAAAATCCAAGATATTCCTAACAATTTCCACGATATTTCAACCAAAAAATATATTTTTGTTTATTAAAAAATTTTAAGTCGTTGATTTATAGTTCTATCGGGTTGTTATGCATATTTCTTTTTCTATTAATGATGCTTTTTTTTTTTTACTTTTGATTTTTTATTTTAATTTTCTTGGGTGTTCTTTAGAGAACACAATTTAGTTTTTATTTCAAAGTTTAAAAATTTATGTTTAAAAAAAAGTTGTTTCGAGACACTGGGATATGGACCTCTAAATTTTCTTACAGTTTTTTTTTTTTTTTGAAATAATTGAATTTTATTATAATTGATATATTAGCATGGAGAAAGTTAAATCATTAAAAATCTGTAAAATTTTATATATAGTATATTAGGCTAAACTAAAAGTTATTTAAAAATATTTTAAATCTGATTACTTAACTTATTATGTATATAATTATAAGACTTCATTAAATTATATTAGTATTTATTTTTAATATGTTGTTATAAAATAAAATTTAACAATACATTTTCTATAAATAAAAAAGTCAAACCATTTGAATATTTTATTATAAAAGTTTTATGACAAATAATTTAATAATATAATAATTTATAAAATATTTAATTATGGAAAAATATTATCTAATTATCTAAAATTTATATTAAAGAAGTGAGGTTATAAAGGTGTATGATTAGGGAATTGATTATATATTTAATAAAAGTATGATTTTGATGAAGAATTTAGTTAGTTGGCTCAATTGGTTATCAATTGAAGCATCGGTCATGTTTAAATCTCAAATTTAACTTTTTCTTTTATCATTTTAGTAAAATGACTCAATTTAATAAAAATTTCACCCACTAAGAATCAAACAACACTCCCATAAAGCTAATCAATTCATCCACGGCGCCGCAACTGCTATCACGTTGCTTAATTTTCAACATTTGTTATTAACAGTAAGTACGATTAATAAAGCCCAGCCCAAAATTTGAGGCCCTTCACTTTTTGAGGCCCTGTGCCACTACAAGAAAAATGTTATCCAGCCACGTGATTTTGCCACGTGATTATCATGTGGCTAAAAAAAGTTAGTTGCGACGTGATAATCACGTGGCAACATATTTTATTAATTAACTTAATAACGTTGATGACAGTCAGTTTGTTCAGATAAAGTAAAAACAGTTGCGGCGTGGAAGTCATGTGGCAAGAAAAAATATAATTTAAAATAAATAAAGTTGTGTAACGTTCAGATGGTGGGAAATTTGAAATTTGGGAAAAGTATGTTGCGACGTGGTATTCACGTCGCAACATTGAAGCATTAATTGAAAGTGCTGGCAGTTGAAGAGAAAGATTATATCCGTTGGGATTGTTGCGGCGTGAAATACACGTGGCAACGTTGCGGCGTGAATTTCACGTCGCTACTATGTTTATAAGTTGAATTAAAATCACGTTTCACAAACTCAGTGTGTTTGTTTTCCAAAACAGAAGAACTCTTTCTTCTTCCTCTACACCACACCCATTCCTCTACACCCACACCATTGTTCCTCCTCCAAACCACCCCTTTCCTTTTCTTCTTCCTCCATTCTGCTTCCTCTTCCCACAACATCCATTGTTCAATTTTGTTTCCTCCGGTAAATATAATTTAATTTTGTTTTTATTTTGTTGATATGGTTTTATTTTGTATTATTTGGTTTGTAACGAGGGGTGAACATAGTAGAGAAATAGAGGCAATGGCGAAGAGGCAGGTTGATATGGAGGAACAAATGCGACAATTTATGCAATCATTCGGTGGAAATCCCAACAGTGGTGGTCAAAATAATAACCCCTAAAATAATGATGACTTCTTTAACGAGTTTTCTGACGACTCGATTGATCCTTCTACTTAGTTTTATTTTTATTATTTATTTACTTTTTTATTTCTGTATTAATATAAATTTATAATCATATTTTACATTTTAAATATAAATTTTAGTTTATTAATTTTATTATATTATATATATTAATTTATATTTTTTGATACATTTAGTTTTATTTTTTATAATTTGATTTATAATATTGAATTTAATAATTAAATTATAATTTTTAATCAGAATTATTAAATCATAAAAAATATATAAATTATTAAATAATAACTACTATATTTAAAATAGAAAAGAATTTAAAAAAAAAAATAGGTTGCGGCGTGTTTTCCACGTCACAACTTAGTGACATGAAAAACACGCCGCAACATTTAAATAAAAGTCTGCTCTGAATTCTCTGCTCTGCAATAACTGCGTTTGACCATAAAGTATGTTGCGGCGTGATTTTCACGTGGCAATGTTGTGACATGTTTTCCACGCCGCAACAACATTGCCACGCCTCCAATGACGTATTTACTCACGTGGCAAAACTGTGACATGGTTAAGCTTGTTGCGGCGTGGCTTTCACGTGGCAAAAGTCAATTTATTTTGTAGTGTGCAATAGGCCAGGTTGTACAGGCCCAATACCAGCCCTGCTTAGTATGCTCTTGGGTTTCATCTTTGTTTGATCTTACAAATCAAAAAAGAAAAGGAGATGTTGTGAAAGAGTTGTTGAGTTGCAGTCACAAGTTTCGTTGTGCAGTTTGGGCTAGAGAAAATTGTTGAAACAATTATTTTTGACTTGTGAAAGTTCTAGTTAAAGATGTGTTAATACAATCAAGTTTACACAAGGCGTGATTTTCACGTGGCAATGTTGTGACATGTTTTCCACGCCGCAACAACATTGCCACACGCTCTCCAGCGACGTATTTACTCACGTGGCAAAAAACTGTTTGTGACATGGTTAAGCTTGTTGCGGCGTGGCTTTCACGTGGCAAAAGTCAATTTATTTTGTAGTGTGCAATAGGCCAGGTTGTACAGGCCCAAAACCAGCCCTGCTTAGTATGCTCTTGGGTTTCATCTTTGTTTGATCTTACAAATCAAAAAAGAAAAGGAGATGTTGTGAAAGAGTTGTTGAGTTGCAGTCACAAGTTTCGTTGTGCAGTTTGGGCTAGAGAAAATTGTTGAAACAATTATTTTTGACTTGTGAAAGTTCTAGTTAAAGATGTGTTAATACAATCAAGTTTACACAAGGTGTGAGAAGATTATGTCGATGGTTGAAGAGTTTCCTACTAATATGGAAGTTGCACCATAAGTTTTAAACTTAGTTTTCTACATGTGAAAAATCTTGAAGTGGTTTAACTTCAAGTGAAGTATACTGTTTTTTAGGGTGGAGTGTAATAGTTTAAAAATATGATTGTCGGTGAAGACAATGTGAAAATTCTTGGAGTGATGTAGCTTCAAGTGACTTTACTTTTTATGGTGGAGTATGCTTGTCGATGAAGACAACAAAAGCTTATGTATTATTTTCAATCAAGGTGGAGATTGTTAGGGTTAGTTGAAAATATACATGTTGAAGAAGTCTCACATCGTTTCGTTTTGTCAATGAAGTGGGAGTCCAAAGCTATATATAGGATACAAGTTATGTGAAGTCCCGCATCACTTAGTTTTGTGAATGAAGAGTGAGTCAAATACTATATATGTAACACACGAGTCCAAAAAGGACAAAGAGTGGTTACATGTAACACCCGAGGGTGATGGAGTGGTTGTCGGTGCATAAGGCATGACAATGAGACACTCCTAGCAACTTCTAGGAAAAAACTAATTCCCATTGGAATGAGATGGATCCTAAGGTTGTGCATGGAGGGAGAGTACAGTTGAAGGAAGGCTTAAAAAGACTATTTGGTACTACCTATATAAACAAGATGCATCTTACTTTTGGTAGCCCGTTGTTGTACCCCAAAATCCTCCCTCTTCATTTTTTAATAAATGATTGGCTTACACTTAATCAATAGGTGCATTGCATGCATATCATTTGTGCATTAACCATGGGATCGGGATTTTCTGATTATGAGAGTATATACTATTCTAAAGAAGAGGTTTGATTCCCAAAAGCTGAATATCTAAGGTTCCGTTATTTCGAGCGTCATCTCAATGTACAAGATGTGTGTGTGTGTGTGTGAAAGTTTTTGACTATCTCATGAGAATCGAGGTTTTGAGGCTCCGATTTTCCATCACATAGATATTGGTTAAGGGTTTCGAGTAAGAGCAGTTTGTGATTGAATATTTGAGCCTGAAGCGATTCCATAGCCTTTAGTGAGTTTCAAAGTATCTGTATATGGCTTATCGATCCACATTATTCATCAAAAAATCAAGAGCAGTCGGATAAAAACATATTTGAGTGTGTGTATTAAAAAGTCTACAGAAAGTCAAAGTTTGACCAGGTGGACTTTTGGTCAAAACTATGGTTAAAAGTCGATATATGAGAAAATGTGATCATTCATTGAGAAAAGTCGGAAGAATCAGAAGAAAACGGGATTTCTTGCATTTTAAGTAATCTTAAACTTAGAGATTTTTTCTAAGTTTTAAGCACTTTGTGTTCACGAAGCCATATTGTCGACTCTCTATCTCACTCGTTTGTAATCAAAATCTCTTGAATTTGGAATCTTCGAAAAGAGGATATTTCGTACTTCAAATTTGCCCTTGTGAAGATTTCTCCAAAAATGCTTGGATTTTGAGTTACGGAGCTCCGAAGTTTGTTGTTCACAATTTGGTACGTTTCATAGTGAAATTTTGTTGAGTTTTCAACAAGGCCAAGTGCTCGACTTCGGAGGTATTTTACATGTGTTTCCAAGCATCATTTTGCGTCGAGTTCAAAATCCAAAGTTGTTCATTTCGCGGCAATCTACAACATTCCTTAAGAAGTCGAATTAATTCAGGACTCAGATTGAAAGTTACGAAGCTCGGGAATTATAGATTCATTATGTGTGCAAAGTCCAACACTTAGTGAAATTTTGCTGAAGTTTTCACCTGGTCAGATCGACAACTTCGGGTTCGATTTTCTCTTAGTTATCGACTCCAAATCAAAAAACGTTCAACTGCAAAGTTGTTCATCTCGCGGCAGTTTACAACTTTGCCGAAGAAGTCAAATTCATTCGGGACTCGTATCGAAAGTTATGTAGGTTGGAAAAGAGGAATTCATCATGTTTATAATATTTAAACAGTTGGTGTGCGCACGTTTGAGGCTATTTTTCTCTTCGATTCGAGCGCCATACGTAAAAACGTTGAACAAGAAAGTTGGAGTTTGTCATGTCCTCTATAAGTTTCGTTCAGGAATTATGTTGTTTCGGACGTTGCAGCAAAAGATAGGAAGCCTCAAAGTTGGTAAGTTGAAGTTTCTAAAATGCGAGAGGTACATGCACTTTTCCAGGCATACTGGAACATTTTATCGAACAGGTGTTGTACGCATGTTCAAGGCTGTTTTTCTCATCGATTCGATCGCCGTACGAAAATACTATGAAAATGAAAGTTGGAGTTTGTTATATCCTCTACAAGTTCCGCTCAGGAACTATTTTGTTTCGGACGTCGTAGCGAATGATATGAAGTTCTGAAGTTGGTAAATTGAAATGAATAAACTGCAAGATGGCATGTTTGAAACTTGCCCAGCCAAACCAGGACTTTCATCAAACAGTCGCGTGGCAAAGTTCAAGTCAATTTTTCTCCATGATTAAGGCTCCGTTTAAATTGGCAATGAGATGCAAAGTTGTTCTATTATATGAGCTCTTTCCAATGGCGCCGAGTTTGAGTTATTTGGTTAAGTATCGAAGAAGCTAGAGGGCCATAAAGTGGTATATATGGATTGAGTTAATAAGCATGATACTTGGAGAAATTCTCAAGCAGTCGAACCAACTTATGATGACATGACTTCGAAGTTAAATTCGGCGAGCTTGCGATCGACTTTCCATCGAGCGTTCAACATCAATATTGTTCTATCAAATATGCTCTTTGAGTTGACGCTCTCGCTGTATCGGGCGGACTACTATGCGTTGAGATAGGAATAGCCAAAGTTGTTAGCATGGGTTCATGTCTTAATCAATTCAGTAATACAGTATAGAAGAATGTGTTGTATTTGTGCTCAATATGGCCAAACATCTTATGCACATGCTTGCTACAGCGTATGAGTTGGCCCAAATAAGAGAGGGGATTCGTGTCACTCTCCCTCACTCTAACAACAACACGCTTCCACTCTCTTTCGCCATTATTCTTCACCCTCTCTTTTCTCCACCACCTTCAACCACCGTAACAAACCTCCAACATACTCTGGAAAACAGTTACAAATCTTGAACAAAAAAGACTCACACGAGTCTCATCAACCTTCCACTCTCGTCCATAACAACCTCTCTTTCTTCTCCTTCTCCGCCACAACAACCTTTCTCACCCCCTTATTCCTTCACTCTTTCTCTTCCATTGTCCTCCACAACTCTTCTTCTCACGTTCTCCCGCTGCGTCTTTAACCACCATCATTCTCCGCCATAACTCCCTTCATCCATCAATAGTAACAAAATTTCTCGGTCGTAACAAGAAAAAGGAAATCGAAGGAAACTCACAGGCTCTTCTCCTTGTTCTGGTTTCTCTCTCTCTCTCGTTCGCTCTCTCGCAAAGGATGCAAGGAATTCTGTAGAGTTTCCTGGAGTTCAGATCAAGATCGAGACGCAACGGACGAACTTCCGTTGAGTAAGTTTCGTAAATCTTTTCTACTCTTTTCTTGTGTAGATCACGCTATGCTAGGGCCAAGTGTTGCACCTGAGGGTTTATGCGTTTATTAGCAGATATTGAATCGCGTATTATGCACTAAATCTCGAAATTTTGGATCTGGAAATAGAGTAAGGTTCGTTGATTTTTGAGGTCAAATTCAAATTCTACGCATGAAACCTAACCGAAAAGAGTCTTAAGCCCTTTTTCTCGCTGTAATCTTATCCCGGTGCCACCGTGAATGATGAATTTCTTCGCCGGAGAAGAAGAACTCCATTGATTAGGGTTCTGTCACGTTTGAGTGTGTGACGTGTGCTGGCATATGATGATTGGTCATGAATTGTAGTTACTCTCCATGTTTAATTTCGTTTTATCTATTTTCTATTCTTCTGATTGTGATAAAAATGAATGCTGAGTTATGATTGGTTGAGAATTATTGTTATGATTTTAATCCATTTAAATTAAATTGACCAATTGATGAAAGATTATACATGCAGCATATAAAAGTAAAACGTGACTTGGTCTTCCTAAATGTTAAAAAATCTGAAGAGTGCTTTTGTTGTTTGTGTAACTGGACTAAAGCACAACTTGGTTTGGGCTTAGCGAATTCACCTCCTCACCCCCAGTTTAAGCCCAGTTCTCTATGTTATAACCAGATTCAGTTTATATAAAGAATTCCTGTTACACCCCCTGGTTATATGCTTCATAATTTTGACACTTAGGCAATTTTTGCTTTCGATTTCGATCTTTTCGACTTGTAAAAAATGTGCAAAAATAATGTTCTGACTTTTTAACATCTTAGGATATTTTTGATATTTTTTTGTGAATTTTTAATAATTAATTTTCATTAGTTTTAATTGACTTTTGATAATATGTGTAGAAATGATTTTTTCTATAACACTTCAAATTATTTTTTGCATATGATGCTCAATGTTTATTCTAACCCTCAACTAACTTCTTGATTAACATTTTGAAATGTTTATGGAGTTTCTTACCTTCATTTAGAACTCATAATTGAGCCATGTGATTAGGGCACCATGATAGTTGATTCTTAGAGCAACGATTGATCGTTTTGACTTAGTTTTGCGCATAGTTTTGTTTCAATCATGATATTTCTTGTGCATTTTGTTTGAGCTACTGACTTGTAAAGTTCTATACCAAATTTAATTCAATACTTACTTGATTTCTAAGCTTCCATTAGTTTGTGTTGTTTAAAAGCATGTTTCTCTTTTGTTATTTGAATTAACTAATTGTACGAGTGTAATACCATGTGTTTCTTAGAAACTTTAGGATATTTTTTCCAATTTAATTATAGTTAAATGTAAACTTTATCTTAGGGTTGTAAATAGAATTTTAAAGCCAATCTTTAGCGGTACAATTCTTAGGTACTAGTTTGATAATTGTATAGTTCTTCTAGGTTCCTGTTGCATGTTTACTTTGCAATATTTTCCTCTACCTTTTAGAGATGTTTAGGTAGGCATTCGGATGTGTAGTTGCTGCCCCCTATTAGAAAGTTACACTTCATGCCTCGATTTCTTTGTGAATAATGCATTGTAGCCCATTTTTGTGTAGATTTTTGGTGTCCAACTTCTCTAGAACTCTAGCTATGTTTAGCATGTCATTTGAGGACTATTGTGATGGATTTGGCTCAATTTTGATATCTTTCATGGGATATTTTGCATTATGTGTGCGTAGATGCTCGATTTTACATTCTTATGTTGCTATACATTTTCATAATCCATTTCTTCGCATTTGGATCATATTTTGACTTGCGATGTGAGTATGCAATTATATTACCGCCTGGTTGTTATTTTTGACATGTTTGTTGATTTGTGAAAGGTACATTGAGGATACCACTTCTCCCGTGGTTACCACTTCTCCCGTAGTTTTGCTTGCGTTTTAAACGCACTTTGCTTCGTGTTTTCTCATGTTACGAGAAACACATATTCTGTTATTTTGTCTCGATATGTACCTTTGTGCAGGTGTTCCGATTGTTGTGAGGATGTGTCTTCTATACGCACATATTGCATGATACCACCTTGTGGATTATATTGATCGAGCTATTTCTGATTATTGCTTTATTGATGGCAGCTTACTCGAAGTTTTTCGGAGTATTTTTAGCTTGCTTTTGCTTACGGATTGTTATCCGTTTGGTATTTTCTACACCCCGGAAACAGCGCTAATCAATGATTCACCCATACACCACTGGGACACGAATCTAGCCTCACCACCACTAAACCACTGGGTACGGGTATTGGCTCTGCAGGTCCAATTCCATACAATGGGAATTAACCACCACCAGAATGCATATGCATGCACAACAAAAGCGTGCAACATTCAAATAACAGAATATGATCACAACATCATTTCATACATAGCCAACACCATCAAACAGCACATGATAACAGCATAATCATGCATAAATAACAGACACAACACATAAGTATGTAGTCCTCAATACAATCAGTTAAAATAACTCTAACATGTTCGTCACATTTCTAAAATTACATTTAGTTCACAAAATCGGAAGATCGACACTTTTTAAAATAAAATCCATGAAATAGTGATTTCTCAATTTTATAAAATAGTACATTTAATTTAGAGAATGTTGCCCAAAACGACACTCGAATCGGAGTTACGGTTTGGAAAATACAAGTTTTCAAAGTTTGAACATTTTTGAAAAATGACACAGTGGTAACTGGTTCCTCCCAGGGAGAACCCGGTTCCCACAGGTTTGAAATAACACGCCCCTTGGAAAATGTAGGGGAACCCGGTTCCTCCAGGCTGGGAACCGGTTCCCACAAAAAATGGTTTTTCTTTGTAAAATTTTAACTTGGAACCCGGTTCCTCCCCAAGAGTAACCGGTTCCCACTGAGTCAGAAATGCTCCTCCCTGGTTTTTGTACCAGGAACTCGATTCCTCCCACATGGAAACCCGGTTCCTCCCCAGGAGTAACCGGTTCCCACTGAGTCAGAAATGCTCCTCCCTGATTTTTGTACCAGGAACTCGGTTCCTCCCACATGAGAACCGGTTCCTGCAACCTGCAGAACCAAAAATCTGCATTTTGACAGTATGCATGTGTTCCAACTTTTCCTTCTCAATTCCATACGAATTATAGCAACAATTGCACCAGAAATCAACCAACAAACACCAATACAACATACATAGCATAATTTAAATATTCTCAAACATTTCATAACATTATTAACCGTTCCAATTCATATAATTCGACACATTTAGGGATAATCCTATAAACCTAGATTTTCCTAATTCGAATTCCTAACACATTCAACCGTTCAATTGAATCCCAAAACCCATAAGGCATCATAACTGAATGAAATCACCCCTTGCCTCGCGATGATTCTTCGAATTCCGACGCTTTGGCTTTTTCTCTCTTTCTCTTCTCTTCTCCAATGTACGTAGAGTGAAACTTCTCAATTCCTTTTCTTTCCTCTATTCCTTTTACTGTTCCTTTTACTATTCCTTTTATTATTCCAATAATAATAATAATAATCAAATAATTAGCACAATTAGAGTGTTTTACTCCTCACACACTCCAATTCAACCTCACACCTCAACACTTTCATGCTACTTAATTAATTAATTCAATTCAATAATTCAAAAATACCAATAATTAAACTTCTAATTAAATTAATAATTAAAATTCTAATTATTTATTGATTGAATTATTTGGGGTGTCACATAGGTAGAGGAGGAGTCGAGGTGTTAGGTTTAGGCATACTCAGTAGATTATGCATTTGATTGTATTTTGGGATGTTTTGGTATTTTTTCCATAGTTTGAGAATAATTTGTGTATTATAATTGTCTTTGTGATTAATTAACACATTACTTTGTTCTATGATATTCATGTTTATTAATGTTTGAAATAAATAATGACAATTTTAATCAAATTAAAACTATTTTGGATTGAAAAAATTAAATCTCAGTCCATTGTTTCTGCACAAGAAACATGCTGGCGTAACTATTTTGTTTGATTTATTAAGGAAGAAAGGTGACTTCGAATATGTTTACAAATTAACCTCAAAAAAACTTCGTAGATACGTCTCCAAATTAAATTTAGATAAAAATAGAATTTAATGTGTTCGGAGATATATCTCCAAATAAATCTATAGGTATTTTAAGATTTTCAGAGGGGCGTCTCACTCCATAAAAATAGAAAAGTAACATTACAAATGTGCATGGAAATGCGACAATCTGGAATTAACAAATGTTAATTCAAACATATATTTTCTAGTTTTTATTATAAAAATAAAATAAAATTGTTGAACATATGATATATATATATATATATATATATATATATATATATATATATATATATATATATATATATATATATATATATATATATATATATATATAAATATTATAAAAAAAATTAATTTTAAAGATAAAAGAAAGCCCTACGAAAAATGTTCAATGTTGAATCTCCAAAAGATACTAGAAATTTTTTACAAAGTGTTTGGCAAATATTTTGATATTCTAAGAAAATTTATGATTTTAATTAATTTTTTTTAAAAAGTTTATAAAATATCATTGGAATCTATATTCTCATCCTTTATTTACATAGGAATATTTTCATGGGAATATGAGAAGTTATTAGAAGTTACTTTTTTTTCTTGAAATCTTTATTCGTAGGAATAATTATTTTCAAAGTAACAAACATGAGTATACTCATTTTTTATTTTTTATTTATGTATTCTCATAAATCTTATTTCTAAATTTGAAACAAACACCCCCTATCTAATTTAAATGGGTTTGTTTTAAAACTTAATTTCCAAATCACCAAAATAGATTTATTTTTAAATATACAAAATATTCATATATAAATTTTATTATTTAATTCATTTTTTGTAAAAATAATTACATTATTGACCAATCATAAACATCATGTATGTGATATACAAAATAAACTCAAACTTGATAAATCAATAAAAACGTCTAGCTTCAATTCTAATTACTTCAAAAATTGCTGATATAATAATTGTAATTTTCTACAATATATAATTTTATTATTACAATAAAATTAAATGGGTTTGTATTAAAAATAAACGCTGAATTTGGTTTCGTGTTCAACATATCAACATGTGACTAAAAATAAGGTCATGCACTTATATAAGTTGAAATTTGACTAGGAGGAGTTGCCAAAACGTCCAACTACCTCAATATGTTAACAAGAAATTTCCAATTAGTCAAAAAATAAATGAAGACTTTGACAAAATAACTGAATAAAATACTAAAAAAAATGTCTAGCAACTGATCAAACCCTGGGCACCAATACCCACGCCACGCCAATCAATTGGCTTCCGAAGAGTCTCCCCTTAAAAAATAACGATAAAATTAGTAATCAGATTCTGACTTAGTCATCTTTTCTTTTTTTTCTTTTTTTATCGAGCAATAAACTAAGTCTAAATTTCATGTCGTATAAGTTAGGCGGCAATGAGATTGGAGAGTACTAAGTTGTTCAAATAATCCTTGCATAAATCTTGAATGATAAATTTCTGTGTTCAAAAAATAGAAGTCACATTTTATTTGTCAAACATAACTCTCTAAATATTTCAACTACTAGCAATAAGAATATCATTGAAAGACAATCAAATGCACAGATGAAAAACTAATGTTACTTCTTGACAGATCTGATCATTGAAGCAAACCACTAAAAGATCCAAACGTGAGAAATCATGCTATTTATTAAGTTCCTTAACAACTTAGATGTCCCTAAATTAATGGTGTCTATAATTCATTCTTCCAAATCACTTCTCAGCATACCTCCTCATTTCGCATAATTGCATGGATATATTGGTACAAGGCAACAAAACTTCCATGATAAATTTATGTCACTACCAGCAAATCTGAATATTCTTGGAGTCTGCTCATCAAAAACACATTCTGTAATGAAGCTTGGAATTTCTCACTATTAGAAGCAAAGCTGGTATGATAGAACTCAAAAGCTGATCTTGGGGCACTAAGCTTTGAAAGGCCAGTCCATAGATTTTGGGGCACTTAATCTTTTTTCATCTCTGTATAAAAATACACAGCAAAATAAGATAATATTATACAGGGTCTCGTTACTGAATATTTTTAAAGATTAATTAAGTAGGGAACTATGTGAACAAAGACCTCAACTTTCGGTATTCTAGCGAGATGTACAATATAAATAGAATGTCAGAGCATATACCACATACTCAGAAGATTATTAGTGGCATTTCAGAAGCACTTACATAAATTATTTCAAAAGGGAGCCTCTAGTGATTCATCCCAAACTTCTGCACTTCCATTAGAGACATCTTCTACGTCTTCTTCCATTGAAAGCCTAATATATTCTCTATGAGCAAATCGATCCCATTCGGTCAATGTTGGATTCTCACGTTCCTATTCAAACAATACATGTGAATCACTTACCACAAAAGTCATCAATGATCAACCATACTTATAATAATGCAATTGTTCTTAACAAATAGTTTATGCACCTGACGAATCAAAAATGGGTCACGAGTTTCAAAGGCCATGAACTTGTTGAGATTGAACAGGATGTTGAAAACACTTCCTGAAAGTTTACTTCCTTTCAGGTCACGCAGAGTTACATAGCTCTCATCCTGCCGAGCGAAAAAAATCAATTTAAATTGGAAAATGTCAGATAACATATCAGAATAAAATTTGGAATATGCCATATGATAAAACAACCGATCAGAGATGGAGGCAAACCTCAGGTCCAATCATGTCAATTATTTGACATAATATATCCTCAAAAAGCACAGGCTCTTGGGCCATGCACTCCATCCTATGCAATTGTTCCTCATAAAAAAATTGTAGTTCATTCCTTGTCAGAATCCCGTTTGCATCCAAATCTATGCACTTAAACCTAATATAGACAATTGACACAAGTTCAAATCAGATCATACATTGATGATTTAAAAACCTAGGAGCCAAGCAATCATAAAGTCAATTATATTGAAAGCTTGGTAGTGAACTTTGGAAATGGAGAGGGGAGTGAAAATGTAGAGCATTTTATTTTATTATTATTCTTCAATATCTACAAAGTTTGGTTGGAGGAAAATGGAGGGGAGAGAGATTTGCAGAGAGGTGAGCTTATAAATTTAAAATGTACTGATTAATGTAACACTGATGTTCCTTGTAAAGAAAAATATAAACATGCATAATTTTATATCAAACAGTCCTTGCATTTGCAACTGCACATCAACTAGTCGGATAACTCCTTTCAGAAAAAGAAACTGACAGATGAAATGATAAATGAATAGGAAATAAATACCAATACTCAAGACTTGGTTCAGATGATTTGTCCTCCTCTGACAGTATGAAGTAAACAAAGTCTTCATATCCCATCTTTCCCTCAACCTTACTGGTAAACTTTCTTGGCACCTGATACATTATTGGAGTTGGTCAAAATCTGAATCTTCAATAAATAGTTTGATAAACCATAAAAACAAAAACATAAACAGATGGACAGGGAACCAAACACCTCTGGTATTTAAAAAGAGAAGAGGTGTAGGGTTTGTGGCACAAGACAGAAGCTACGTGTAATTCACACAAACCTGAGAAAATATTCTGTCAACAATTCGATAGGTAAGTGCATGGTTACCATATCTGATCAGATTCTCTTTGTCTATCAAGAAATCATGATCTGTGTCCAGCTCCCAAAACTTGCAGTATATAACATAAAAATGCTCATAAGAGAAGTACCTGCAGACAATTAACAAGTAATGTAAAACCGACCAATGCACTTTGAAAATAATACATTTTGGATGAAAAGGACAGGGTCATTATGTGTGAAGTTAATACAAATGATAGTATATCTACCTCAAAACCTTGTTGATGTCTTCCTCTTCATCAGCATGTTGCATTGCATCAATTATGTTTCCACGTCTAAGCTCCCTTAGAGTCATACGACCATTTCCGGTTTTATTAATGTAATAATAGATTCTGTATACCACAGTTTCAGCTGGGCCATTGGATAAACAGTTTAAGAATATTGCACCCAGTAAACACAGTTTAAAAAAAAATCACCAGAAACTAGACAGTGCATAGATTTCATTTCAACAGTTGATTCAGATGAGAAATTATCCTAAACTGAGAGTCTGAGACGCATGGAAAGTTTTTCAATGCATAAAAATATATGCAATATACATTATAAATTCATAATCTCAATTATCAGCTAAAGTAGTAAATAGCAACTAAATACAAGATATATAAATGGCAATTTATCGCATAGTTTATATTTACTGGCTAAGAACTCATTGCAAATTTAACTTGAAAAATGGAAAACACTTAAAAAATGAGAGAAAAGATATGATGTATTCCTATGCTGCAAGGCATTTCTGTATAAACTGGCTGCGCTAGTATTATGTCAATGAAATATGAAACAAACATACAAAGCAAGATTAGCTTCAGATGGGCATGATTAAAGAAGCTTTGTCATGTAATAGTAAACATGTGATGCAGAACCTCAGATAATGGTGACAACATATTAGTGACACGGTATAGATGGAAACACACAAGTTGGAATCATTTTAACTTTTAAAGATGAACAAAACATGGATCTGGCACAAAAGAGGATTACAGATATGGGAAAAAAGCAAATGTGCCGTTCAGAAAGACATAGCTTTAAAATGAGATTTTAACACAATAGCAATCTGAGCAGCTGCAGCCAATGCTGCCTGTCACTTAGGATTTGGAAATAGCTAGTTACTGGCATAAGATGCCAAACAAAATTTTAGAGAAAAAACATCATATTTTGGTAAACTAATTGCCTCATTTCTTCTTTAGGTAATTCTCGTGTTCCATATTTATATAATCTTACTCGGTTATTCCAACTCACTCTAATGCTTGCAGCTATTCTTGATTGTAATAAACATAGAATTGATTTTTACCTAATATTATTAACTAGGAATGTATCATAAAAATACCGTCTACATTCACAGACGGGACTACATCCCTGGTATCAGTGTGTCTATTAAGGAAACTGGCGATCAGTAAAAGTGATATAAAAACTCCCAAGGAAAACAAAGTTTTTAAGGAACTAAATATTGCAAGAATCTAAACTTGTTTACATCTATCAAAAATCACAAACCATATCTTTCTTGAAACTCAGGTGTGCTCTGCAGGAACTCCAGGCCTGGATGACTTGCTAAAAGCTCACGCAGAACAGGTTTAAAATCATCCTGAAATGTAGTACAATATTGTTCTAATATAAGAGATGGATAAGAAATCGTCATAAAATGCATCTGGACCTGAATAAATGACATCTTTTGATAAATTGACTAGGGCTGAGCCTTAGAGCACTTTTTGGAGGAGTAGAAGGTAATTAAATGAAAAAACAAAATAAATAGAATAATTAAGGAGAGTAAGAAAACCTGAGTTAGGTAATTCAGCTGTGGTTGCTTTAAAATTATGAATATTTGAGTAGCTAAATTCATTGTCAACATGTTGCCATTAATCCAATAATCAATAAATGCTTCCCTGAAGAAATTACAGATTTAAGCATAAATACTAGGAAATAAAAATTGGTACAAGGCACGAGACTATTCAACAAAAAGTTTCCTACACCAACAGAAAGAAGAGAATCAAATAAACCATGTTTAGTTTGTTGTTGCTATAATATAAGATTTCAACAATTCAACCAGCAAAATTTCCGGTGTCAAAGATTGGAACGTTTTATTCAGAGAAAGATGAAGTATTTGAATATGATGTACTTCCAAATCGAAGTCTAAACATTGTCCCCAAATTATCACAGGATGTGCAGCACCGACACTTCCGATGAAAGGTGTGTCTGGTGTCCGTCACCGACAAATGTAATCACGTTCAATTAATTTTTTTCCACATTTTTAGTGGTGTCGACGTGTCAGGTGTATGTGTTCACACAGGGGATATTAAGGAAGAACTGAAAGCTGCCCCAGTGGGGTCACACGAGGGAGGAACAAATGTGAAAGAATTAGAGAAAAGAAGGTAGGTTTCGAATGTCATAATCTGAAAAACCAAATGGAGGCAAAAATAAAGGGAAAATGGTTCTGGAAGGATGAATGAAGATGGGGAAGCTGACAGCTATAGAAGTTGAGATCACAACTTGTGTAACCAATCCATTGCGGATGTGAAGTCCACTAGACTTAGATTCTTTCATAGTGGGGGTGAATCATAAACAATAACAAAGATTTTGATCTTGGGCCTCTAAGGTAAGCTTCTCATGCCGAATCACCAGTCCACAATACTCACAAATGGGCTGAAGCACCATAAATAACAGTGCTTTCACTGCCTGAACTGCTGAACACAGATCATGGTACGGGAATTTCATGCGACAACCTTCATGTTGTAGTTTTCAGGGTTCTCAATTTTTGCCTTGGACAATACAGAGCCAAAAGTTTATCATATACATAAGTACAAGAAATAAAAAATACTCATTATTAACTAATATTTAGAAACTAAAATATAGGTATGTCCGAAAACTCAAATCAGTTCTGAAAATGCAATCAATCAACATTAAAGATAATGAGACGTTGAAGAACTTGTAGGCGTAAGATAACATTTGTGGTATTGGAGAATTCAATAATCCAAAAATGATGCTAGTAGCTCATTCAAACACAATGCTGTTTGTACATTGAGATTTTTAATAACAAAATAGAGTAAATAGATAGCGTAGATAAGAAGCCAATCAAAGGCACGAGTTTCCATTTGAATCAGGGTTGAAAGAAAGTCCAAAATCATCCTTTTACAAAAATAAATACTACAATAATTAGGACTCGGGAGCTCAGTTGTGAAATAATTTTTCCTAAATGATTCAAAAAAATTGTGATGATACTCCAGCATCTGGAAACATAGAAGAGTATAACATCCCAAACAAGAATCACCATCCATGACACAAAAGTGTTAAAAGTTGTGTCCAGAAAAATAAAACACTCACCTTGTCACAACACCAGATCCGTTGTCAATTTTTTTGAAAAGAACAGTGGAAAAAAATGATGGCAGCTTGCATACTTCTTTAGTAATTGATTTGAACTCTGACATACCAAGGAAACAAGTAAACAATTCTCAGAACTGGTACATTAGAAAGTGAATTTTATACATGTCATCACTTTTTGACTTCAGCAGCATTTACAATCAGTCTTTTTTACTCAACTTAAAGAGGGAGAATGAGTAATTCTTAACTTTTTTGAATACTTTTTCTTGAGTATTTAGGAAACTGTAATATGAAACTTATTTAAAATCATTTATCCCCAATTGCAACAAACTGGCTCTTCGGGGTATAAGCTAGTTATATGTGTGATATCTCACCATGCACCTGCAGTCCATCCAAGTGATCATGGAATAATTGATCAGTTCTAAAGACGCATTGTTCTTTTAGATCATTAGGAGGCGGCCGTCCATGTTGAAAGAAAAACTGCAAGTAGGCAAACATTGATGTTGTAAGCATAACATAACATAATAGGAATAGAGAGAGGGGAGGGGACAGACACACGTATGAGAGAAAAGTGACACTGAATAAAGCACCAAGAGAACTGGACAGTAGTCCTTAAAAAGATTATATAAATTATTTCGGACAAGTTCATCGGGTGTTGGCGGGTGTTGGATGTCTTTCAACTTAGATTCATTGGTTTTGGAGCAAAAGGCTTGCGTATACAAATCAGTCACTCAGCTTGCTAGAAGTATATTGGGCAGGATTCTATATGGCCTTGCTTTGGCATTTTGCAAATGACTATCGTTTCCATATCATACGTGCAATGAGATTGGTCAACTTGGCTGCAATTGTTTTCTTCCTCGCTGATGTATTTTTCTTTTTCTTGTTTGAGGATATTTCATTATCTTTTATGCTTTCCCTCCCCTTTCTCTAATAAATTTTACTATATGTAGAATAAAAAGTATATCAGATATGTTGAACCTGAGGTATCACTTCTTTAATTGGCTCACTGACAACTTTCAAAGGAGAACCCAAATTAGAAGGGCCAGCTCTCTGTTTCACAACGCGAGGGGAACCTGATGAACTTCTTGGTGAAAGAGGCGGAGCAGTGCCAGCAGGAAACATGGAAGGCAAGGAATTACTTGCAGCATTTGGGCTAGAACAACTCCCGGGGACATTTAAAGGAGCACCTGACTTAGCTTCATTGAGCAACAATGTTACCTACACATTTAACACCACCAACCATATCAGATCAATTCATTCTCCATGCACAAGCATGCAAACAATCGAATCGGAAAAAAAACCTAACCAATATAACAAAAGCACAACGTAACAATAAGCAAATTTCAAAACAGAAGAAAGCATTACCAATCGTTTACTCTCAGGAAGCGACAACCACTGTTGAAACAGCTTCTCCACAAAAGTGATATTACTTTTGAGAGCCAAACTGGAAAACTCCGGAAGCTGCAACAACTCGACGTCCAATGACGCCACATCAGTAACCACCTCCATACTCATCTAAACCAATTCCGTCACCGTATCTCTCATTCAAAAACCAAATCCCAAAAAATCACAAGGAATCCTGAACTCGATTCGTTCCTTTTTCCAACACAGAAACGAGTGAATTTCAATGCATTCCAATCAAAACCGCGTAATCGAAAACAAATGCTGTTGAGATATTCAGATTTAGAGCTGCAGATTCAGCACGGAACCCTAGATCTTTGTGAGAGGTTAAAGAATAATAAATCGATTAGCGATACAGAATACGCGTACTGTGGTAGTGATCTGAGGATAGAAAGAGAGAAAATTATTAGAGATCCACGCTATTTTGGAGGGAGAGGAAAGAAATTATTGAGATCCAAGAGAAATAAGAAAAAGAGACTTGTGAGTTTTTTTAAGTCTTAAAATGTTCGAGTTTAATTATTTAATACTACTACTTTTTGTTATGAGAAGGAACATAATTTATTTTCCTTTTCTAATTTTAGAAAATTATAAATTATTAGTAAAACTTAATTAAAATGTCATTCAAATTTTGATGATTATAGACATTTATTTTTCACCTATTTTATTTTATTATTTGTTTTCAATAAAAAGGATGTTGAATTTCTTATTATAGCCATTTACAATTTTATTTGATATCTAAATATTTATTGAGATATTTCAACTTGTATTATTATCAACGAAATTCTATAAATCTATGAATTTAATGGAGATGTATTAATGGTCGAACAAGGTTGTTTTATTCTTAACTATTTTTTGTTTTATCATCGAAAGAGGCGTAGGCGAATCAAAAAAAATCAATTAAACCGATAATTTAAACTAAATCAAATCAAATAAATAAAAAATCGAATGTTTTCTATTCAGTTCAAAAACCTAACTAAATCAATTAAAATTGAAGTGGTTTGGTTTGGTTCTCGGTTTTAGTTTATAGGAATCGTCAAATTGATGACTATAAATAAATACCTACTTAATCTTTTTATTTAGCTCATTATTAAATCCAAAATTTATATCGGTCCAACACTTTTTATTTTTTTTTACACTTTCTTTCTTTGAACAAAATATGTAGGCAAATCTAAACTCCAAACATAAAAAATAGAAACCATAAGCCATAAAAATTTACTCTCGCCAAACTGCTACCATAGTTGTCAGCTAACACTATTTCTCTCATCATCGTCATTATTATAGGTTATGATTTTCTTATTTGTGTTCAATATCTCTTTGTTAGTTTTCTTCTTTTTATTACCTTTTATTTTTCTTCTTCAACGAATTTTCTTCTAGTCTTGTTATAAAATAGATTTTATGTGTATTTGATGTGTGAAACATGTTAATTATGTGTATTGAAAATTTTTGTTTTATTGTTGTCCTTTAATTTGTTAAGCTTTCAAACCTCTTCCTAATCTTTTTATACCAAGTGCCAACTTTTATATTCGATAGTGAACTTATTTCATGACATGTGAAAATTATTTCATATGGATGAAAAACAACTTGTAAGTTGTTTGAAAAGTATAGTATGAAATATATCATTTGAAAAAAAAACATAAAATATAACAAAAAATATGATAGCAAATAATACACCGATTAATATAATATTTAGAAAAAAATGTTGAAAACCGATCAATCAAACCGAACCAAATCGGTTATTTTGGTTTGATTCCATTTTTAAAAACATTAAAAACCAAACCAAACCGATAGAGATATCATCGGCTCGGACAAATGTTTGACCAAAAACTGATCCAAATCTAACCGATTATACCCCTAATCATTGATAATGGAAGAGGGGGATAAATTCGCAGTCGAGAATAATAGGTCTACTTTTCCTTCTTACTAAGAAGTTTCTCCTCACTATAATCCTCACCAAACACCATGTATTCAAGATGGACATCAAAGTCTACAACAAATCGATTAGTTGAAAGTAGTGGATTTTATTCATTCTTGAAACTTCTAATATTACATAACTTCATCGATTTTGAAACAGTCCATTAAACACCTCTTAACAACTTTGATCTTGAATGTGGTGATTTTCTTGTACAAAATATGGTACTTCATTTTTAAATGTGTCTTGGAAGGCACAATACAAAGTCTACTGATAGTCATTGTAACTCCCCAAATTTTTAGTGTTTTAATTTTGAATATTTTACGTGAATTGTACTAGCCATTACATGTTTGCATATTTAGATGTTAATGTATGATAGTTAGACTATGTTAATTCATATTTTAACAAACAAAATATGTTTTTGGTTGTCCAACAATCAATTTATGTGAGTTAATCGATTAATGTATCTGTACAATTTGATTAGTACAGGGATGTACCAAAAGATCCTATCTTTGTTCCATGGATTGATTTTCCTCTATACAAAAATTAATTTATGTATGATTGGATTCAAAAGATAAAAATGGACTCTATTTTTGTGCAGTCTCGATCCAAAATCAAATTCAAGATCCTATCTTCAGAGAAAAATAAACACAATTAAAGAATATGATTTTGTCGATCTCAACTCTTAGGGAAAAAATATAAGTTTGAATCTTAAGCATCTAAAATATTTAAAAAGTCGTAAAAATTTTAATTGTAAATTCCTTTCAATCTTGTTTGATGTAGTGGATCAATCAACTTAAGGAGAGTAACATCATTTATGTTTCCCATCAATCACAAACACCTTTTTTTCTGTAAACAAATTAATTTAGCTCATTTTCTGTGTAATTTCATACAAATATTAATTTTTTTCTTATTTTTTGAATTTAATAATTTTCTTGAGAACCAAATTGTGGTAACTATGCTTCTATCAAAATAATGGTTTAACCAGAAATATAATAGATGATTATAGGTTTATCAAAAGGGATGTCTCGAGATGTTTAGTTTGCACGGTCGTTAATGTTTTGTTAGTTTTGTTATATGGATGACATAATAAGCTATTGGACCGGTATATACCCACAAAAGCCTAAGATTACTCGACATTTAACTATCCTCGACCTATTTGGGTTAGATCAAGTTGAACCCTCTAGGATTACTTAAACCAACTTGGGTGAAGTGAAACTAACTCTTAGCCACCCCACTAGATTGACATGGCGCGATATATTAAGAAAGTCTCATATGGAAGAAGGTTGGCTCAAATTTGAAAAAGGAAGTTGACTCAAGTGTTAGTTACACGTTAGATTCTGCATAATAGTTATAAGGTTAAGATACCAAATAGAAAATAGTACAGTGAAGATCAATAATAAGGTAACAACCATAACTGAAAAGACCATGAAGAGTGATAATTATGTAACAACGGTGGGAGTTGAAAGAGGAAGAAACACTTATAAATATAGAGGGAAAATGGTGAAATATGCAGCACAACTTATTCACATATCTTACTAATTATACTGGGATAATTTTGTTAGGCCTAAGATAATCTAAAGGGAAGTAAGGGAAGTCAAACATATTGGTATTGGGATATCACAATGGTAGTGTTGCATATCGTTCGAAGTTGTGCCCTAGCCATCCATTGTTCGTAATAACTCACCCATATTGAGCACATGTTAGCTTGTCCCTCACCCGCTAATTATAAATGATGTGTCATTTCACACTAACAGGATAGAAAAAATCAATCAACAAGGAAAGTTGTGTTCCTCACGAATATAAGAAAAATGGCTCCCATATATCCCACACTTTTGAGAGAAAAATTGTAATAAAAAGACTCAGATACAATGGGTCTTTATAAATATCTCAACCTTAGGATTGAAAAAGGATCAAATCATTCACATTAAAAAAATATATACAAAACTTCTCACCATTATAATAACCCAAAATATAGTAGACAACGCCCCAAATATAAGGGTACCCTCATTGTACTTTTTAGGAATACAATTGACATTCAATGTAGGGCCTGATAAAACTAACATAGACCACGACCATAAATTCATTACCATATGCCAATCACCTTCTCCAGTAGGATGTTGGGACAAGGCAAAATTTTATCATCAATGTCATCACATGAGGATTCCCTGATGGTGGAGAATTAGCTCTTCCCATTGGAAGTATGCCAGACATATTTTGTCGATGAACATCATAGCTCTTCCCGTTGGTAGACGATAAGTGAGACATAAATCAAGTGTTGATCAACCCCAAACAACTCATTGAACATCTTGTTATAGGATGATCTTGAGAGGCTTTGACTTAATTCGAATGCCCTTCATACATATTAAGGTTCCCTGGTTGGTTTCAATTGTACAAGTGAAAATCCATTGTTCAGGTGAAAAACCACATTACACTCTAAACGACATTTGGGTTGAACGAAAGTGTGAAGATATTTAAAGTCCAGTACCTTGAAGTAGACGTCTTACTAAGGGCCGACTCGTCCTCAATCTACTAGGGGTCTTCCTATCCACTATACATTTAAGTAAGTATCTACTACCCAACAAGAAAGTTAAAGTGATTCAAGGGGACCAAAAGATCACATATGAATGTAATTAAGGCAATCTTGAAATAAGAATATATGAGATAAACATAGTCGTCATTCCACGACAAGGCATGTGTAAAATGGATGCTACAAGTTTAGATCCTATAATCAAGGCGGATAATGAAAGGCTTACTCCCACATAGGATATAAATGAGGTCTAGATTGAACCCTTAAATTTTAAATTCACTAAATTTGGCAACTCTTTTTTTAGTCAGTTACATAACATACATCACATATATAACAGAAATACATCACAACACACGGTTTTGTCATACAAATTCAACAAACCATTTTAAATTTCAAAACCAAATTCAGTAACAAACTCAAACCAAACTACAAATTCAAATTTCATTCAAAATTGAGTCCAAACAAACACAAACAAGATTAATCCAAATCATTGGCTAATCACTATTTTCACACTAATTATTCTTAAATCAATACCAACCGTTAAATAACTTTTTTATTCAAACGATTTCACCTCCCCAATTATCCTCAAAATTATCAATCTCAACTGAATTCTCACCACCTTTTTATCATATAAATAGACCCTCATTCCACCATAATTTGGAGGGGGGACCAATACAATACCAAAGTTATGTCAAAATGTATTCCCTCACAACCACACTCAAAGTTCCTACAAAACTAGTTTGAGTTTCAAATTAAAACTCTAACATGTTTAACTAAACAAAACTCACAAAGCAAATAATCAGAACCACAAGAATACGCAACAACAACTAAACACGAACAATACACAAGAAATAATTAAACATGAGCAAACAATATACACGACAACAAGCCTCAAATGACATGGCAACTCAAAACAGAAAAATGAGTAGGAGAAGAGAGAGTCAAAGTGTGAAGTTAAAGGGAAAACATTGTACCTGGTTAAATTTCGAAGAAACTCTCCTATATGCCAGTAAATTTTATCCTTTTGCTGTGTTTTCAAGATGATGTTACTACCATAAAGCATTTTCCCCTTTCAATTGTCGTCTTTGATGCTTGTTCATGGATGATTTCGGTATTAGGGTTCATTGTGTATTTTGATTTAGTTTTTGGATGAAATTTTTTTGAGTATTGTTGTTGTGCTTTTTTTTTTATTGTGAAATTTGGTAAACAATCGCTAGTCTTCTAAAATCTAATGAGTCTGGTTACTTACACAATGAATAGATTGATCATATGACAATAGTGTATAGTCTATGTTATTTTTCGTATGTTTTTTATGGATATTAATCTCTTCGATGATAAATGTAACTTCAAAGTTAAATAAAGAAAAAGAAAACGAAGAATGTAAATGACAGGGAAATAAAGTTTTCAACTAAAAATCTAAAGACTTTGTAAATAACTTTTAAACATAAATTTGCATTGAATGATAAAAGTAGTGTCTCATATGTACATTTCTCAAAACTTGTTTCTCTATTACACTTTGATACTTTGAGTGAATATGAGTAATTTGTACAATAATTGAACACACAAAAAATTAAACTAAAGACTCCCATTTATGTTAATTTGATATGAACGGTCTTCTCATCAGAAGAGGACACATTCTCGCTTGCATGTGTTCGACCATTTGCTGTTGCACCCCAAAATTTGCCTTCTTCATTTTTACCTTATATGGATGATGTTTCATCATATAAATTCATGCATGGTGATGGGATCAAGGTATTTTTATCTTCATGGTCTTCTTCAAACTATAGAAGGTGATTGTATTTCTAATCAGTCCAAGATGACTCTCATATCCTCTCTCTCTTTTGTTTATTCAAGCTACCAAGGCTTTTCAAGCCTCAAGACATCTCAATAAATTATTTGTCTCATCAAAAGACTCAGAATTTGAAAGAGTATTGCAGTGAATCCTATTTTCTCCCGTCCATTAGCTTTTGCGTCGAGGTTTTGATTATTGAAGCGTGTGACGTCTTTCTTGACAAAATCTTTGAAGCATTATCATCTTGATTTTTTCTCGGTATACGCTCAATCATCAACTAAGGTTCGTTTCTCTTCTCTTATTCCATTTTTATCTTCTTTTTTTAAGTTTCTTCGAAGGCAATGTTGATGCATGCTTTTAGCAAGTATATGAATCACATCAGAGTAATATAGCATATTTTCGTTCCCACAGAGACCAAATGTCAATCTATCGATGTCTATTGTTACAGTGTTTATCTAAGGCGGATCAAATAAGTGTTTGAGAGTGCACAGTGAAAGGAAATAGTAAAAGGGTAAATAAGTTCAGATAAAAAAATAGGCTTGAACGTAATTCACATCAATTAACAATACTCTAATTGTTTCTACTAAGATTACTTACGGGGTAATGTTTTCAACTTCGAAAATAATTGATTTAACAGGAACCGTCGCTTTCGTCGATTTAAAACCGAGTTTACTCTTTAAATCTACCTATTTATTTGTCACATATGAATAGTGAAAATTGCGTTAAAGTAATAAACTTATTTTTAAGAAATCAAGCTCTTAACCTATTTAAAAAGTGGTTTTGATTGGAAAGTTCCAACTGTATCTAAATAGGAGAAAAGTGATAATTCTAGCCCTGAGGCTGAATGACTTAAGGTATTTCAACTTTACTTTGTTTTTCTTTCATTATACATTATTATTTTTTAATAATATGGATTTTTTCTTTTCACATAATGATTAAATCGATAGTTCAACTTTCATTAGCAAATAGGATGTCCATGTGAGCACTAGTTCTCCTTCTGTTTATCTCATATCCTAAAAAGGATCGAACAAAGGGTCCAACAACAATGTCAACCTCCTCGACAAAGTACAACAGAACAAATCACCCACTATTTCTCCTTAATCAACTCAGTCATTTGACTCCATAAGTGAGAGCAAAGATGGAGAGCATGCTGACATGGAGATCCAAGTCGAAGAAGACCAATGTCAAGAAAATCCAGATGACTTTTCACTAATAATTCCTCACCATGACGAAACTCAACCGACCGAAGAAGATTAACATGTGTTTAATTCCAACATGTAAAATCACAATGAAGAAGAAAATACCACAAGTGAGAAGGCTCAACCGAAGGTTGCAAGTGATTCTCATCAATATTTCAGAATCATTGAGGACTTTAAGGCCCATTAGAGCACTATTGTTACTCCTCTATCCCAATAAGCATTTAATGAATTGAAGGCCAACAATCCTGATGGGTTTTTAGGGAAGTGATTAGTGCAAGAGCCAACTCTTATGAGAAAGGTTCTAATTCTTCTACTGTTTTTAGAAGTCAATCCTCTGCTCAACATGTTGATCAACTTATTTTCCAGATCAAGGAAAAAGTCTTTGATGTTGATTTAATTGAAGTGCTAGGAAATAATACTCATGTTTTCTATAACATCAAGGAGTTGCTGAAACATGTGAATATTCTAAAGATTTCCCCAAAGGCCATAGACATCATTGTCGAACTCATTTTTGTTCTTAATCAAGTTTATGTAGATATCTTACATAAGCAAGATGTTTCAACTAAAACTAGTAACAAACTGGAAACCCAAGTGGCAGAGTGGGATACAACCAATTAGTCTACTAACATGGTTGAAGAGCTAGAGAAGTCCTTTCTGTAGAGCAAAAAATGCCAACATTTCCACTTGTGAAGAACAAATCAGAACATTGCAAGCCAAAATCCAAAAATCCAAAGCTCGCCAAGAGGAAATCAACAAACTCGACCTCAAGGAACTTGATGAAAAGATCAAAGTGGGAGTTCATCATGTCGAGAGAGCACAAAAACTATGACTCGAAATTGAAACTCTTACTCTGATTAAGTCCATGATCGAACATCGTATATTAGTATATGTTAGGAAGTACAAACGAATGAAGGATTCTCTCCCCCTGACTTTAGCACTTAGTTAAATATTGTGATTTTCAATTTCTTTTGACTTTAGATTTTTGGTGATATGTAACGAATATCTAAGCCATTTTGGCAATCAATCTATTAGCATTTTAGATTTTCAATTTTCATTTCAATTATTTTATTAATATTTTAACTTCCTGAAGCATAGGTTTATACTTTTTAAAAATACTTACCATTTACTATCAGAAGTCTTTGATCTTCTGCTAACTCTTCAATATCATACACGTTATTCAAAAAAAATTGGATGACTTGGAAATGGAATTCCTAATTTGGGGAGCATTTACCCAATGTTCTGTCTTTTTTATCCACAAGTAGGATTAATTCACATACCATATCTTCAGTCGAAAAAATTTAATCTTAACCCTATTATTATAATCTTTCCCCACTCTATTCTTCTGCCTCCTTAATAATTCTAAGGCATTAAACCTTTCTTCGTCTAAATCAATTAATTCATCCAACATCATATTCCAATAGGATTCTGGTGGAATCTTAACTTATCTTTGGATTCTGGTTGATTGGAGACATATTTTGACTGGTAATACTGCATCATGCTCATACGTCAATTGAAAGGGTGTAGCGTTGGTGGCTTCCTTTGGAGACATTATACAAGCCCAAAGAGTTTAATCCAATGTTTTATACAAATTATTTGGCTTTTTCCCACATGTTTCTTGACTAGTCCAATCACTACTTTATTCTCCGCCTCGACTTAACCATTTGTCAGGGCATAATAAGATGTGGATGTTAGCATTCTAATCCATACTTCTTTGGCAAACTCTTGCATTTTTTGACCCGTGAATACTGATCCTTGGTCAGTTGTAATGATCTCAAAGATTCCAAACCTGTAAGTTATGTTCCTTTGAATAAACTCGATCAATGCTTCTTGATTAACATTTACCAAAGGAATAACCTCGATCAATTTAGTGAAGTAATCGACCCCCATTAAAATGTACATTTGGCCTTTAGATGATGTTGGTCGAATTTTGCCAACCAGATCTAAAGTCCAAACTCTAAAAGGCCAAGATTTTATTATTGAGTGTAGTTCGCTTATAGGAACAAGTTGGATGTTTATATGTACCTGGCACTCTTGGCACCCTTTGTTGAATCCAATATAATTTTTCAACATTATTGTCCAGTGCATGCCTTTTCAAAACAAGAGCAATTTCATCTTATGTACAGCTTGATGAGCCCCACATGGACCTATTTCGATTTGGTTCATTGGAGTCCCATTAACCACGAGCTTAAAACTCGAGTTGGATTCGTCAGAGTTGGTTATGGCTGAAACCAGAGTTGTTAATCCCAGATAGCGAAGCGGAGCGGCCGACCCTCGGGAATGGGAAAAGTGGGAATAACGGGATCCAGGATAACGGGATAATTTTGTTGACTTTTTAAGATTGACTATTTTTAAACTAAATATATAAAAATATATACAAATTACATAATTGGATAAATTTTTATAAAAATTTAGTTAATAATTTAATAATAGATTAACCTGATATGTTATTATTTTTTTATTATTAATGTTATTATTTACAACTCTATATATGTTACTATTATTTTTATTATTAGTTACTTAATAAGTCAAATATTTCTTTAAAGCTGTCTCACTTTTTCTTTATAGTTGTCTCTCTTCTCTCTTCACTTTTCCTTTATAGCTGTCTCTCTTCTCTCTTTTCTTTACAGCTGTCTCCTTAATATAAAAATATATATTCTTTATAAGAAAGAAAAAAACAAAAGTCGAAGGAAAGAGAGATAGCAAATTGTCCTCGCTTCATCTTTATCCCAACTTCATCTTCATCTTCAGCAAAGTTGTTCGTCTTCCTCTATTTCTCAGTCTCGACCTCTTCGTCTTCCGATTTTCTCTCTCTCGACCTCTTCGTCTTCATCTTCTTTCTTTCAGAAAGACAGAAAAAAAATTTAAAAAAGAAAAAAAAAACGGATCCGCTTCGCCTGGGAGAAGCCCGCTCTGTCCGCTCCGGGATAGCGTGAATAGCGGCCACGACCCCATCTCCGCTACCGCCCTCATGTTAGCGTGCGGGAGGCCACCGCTCCGCTACGGAGCGCCGCTATAGCGGCTGCTACGATCACTTTTAACAACTCTGGCTGAAATTACTGGTGAAATCATCAAATAAAATATCAATGAAGTCGCCATCGAACATTTTTTATCCCGCGAGAGGAAAGGAAAATATCGAGTAAACCAGAGAGGGAGAAATCATAGTCTTACGACCAGCAGATCGGATAAGGGAGTCAATTACACGAGGGGAAGGTGTTATCCCCCCACACGCCCGTAGTACTCTACGATATCCACTTATACTTTCTATCTAATGGGTGTGGTTATTTATTTACAACCTATGTCTAAGGCAAAATGAATGAATGCAAAGTATTATGTACAAAAAGAAAGGTTTTTTTAGTCGTTCTTGCCGCGGTTGAGAACTTTTAGTGCCTATGTACCCCATTCGTGCAATTAGGGATCAAAGCACTACGTAGTTCTCCTCAAAAAATTTGGTGGATTGCAATGTTTTTATGAGAAATTCCATTTATCGTCCTTACAATTGCAATTCGTTCTTGGCGTTGTAGCTTACTGAAAGTCTTATGCTCGGCCGCTTGCACACTTAGCAATTCGCTTGGATTTGAAAAGAAACACCTTTATCAAAAAGGTTTTCATAGAAAAAGGTTTGAAGTTGGTGGATTATTTTTACCTTGGCGAAAGGATTTGAGTTTATTAACATGTTTTGAGATTTGATAAAGAAAATGGTTTTAGTTTTAATATGCAAAGGGGGAAGAAAAACATCTAAGGGAACTATCTAGCTCTATCCCTAATATTATCATACAAACATGGCCCTAAGTCAAGGATGAAAAGGGAATATATACTTATGTTGACATGCAAGGATGATCATCCTAATGTCTAAGCTCGAAAGCTACCCTAGTCGAGCGGTCTTAGGGGAAATTATCCTAATATCCACCTTGGTTGACCAACCAAGGGATACAAAGGGAGGAGACAAGCAAGTGCTTTGGCAAAAGCACACAACCAATGCAATGCACAACCAAATGATACACAAATGCGCGGGGTACAGATGAAAAAAAGACCATAGCTTCAAGGGCGGCGCGTCACTCGAGTCAACCAGGAGCTTTCTTTCGGAGAAAAACCATAGCCACGGTGAGACAAACCGCGTCAACTTGGAGTTTTCTCATGTGGGAAAGGGATTCATGCCTCGATATGAATTACCAAGTGTGAAGAGTATATGAGTGCGAGTATCAACGCATGACGACGCGAACTCCAGACAAAGCATGGAAGGCCAGAATAGGGAACCCATGCCACTATATATATGAATCGATAAAGGAAGCTTCATAATTCGCGTGAGCTGGGATGACACAGACTGAACTGGGCGGGGGTTGGTTGATAACCCTTTTCCGCATGCCTTTCTCATTAGGATTTAATGGTGGTGCCATAATAGGTTTCCTAACAAACATACCTTTATGCAAACACAAATAGTAAACACTTACTGAAAAGTACCTATTCTCAGGCAGGATTTTAAACGAACCAAACACAAGTAGCACACAATTTGTAGAATGCTTGCTATAGGTCTTTAAACAACGACTTTCAAGACCACACTCTTTTCCTACTTCTCATGATATCTAAGAAAGTGGTAAACACCCTACTTCTCATGATATCTAAGAAAGCGGTAAATTTGCATAATGCCTGCTACAGGTCTTTAAACAGCGACTTTCGAGCCCACGCTCTTTTCCTACTTCTCATGATATCTAAGAAAGAGGTAAACACCCTACTTCTCATGATATCTAAGAAAGCGGTAAAAAAAAGTTGTAAAAGGGTAAGAGAATACCAAACGGATAACAATCAGTCAAAGCTATAGCAAATAGCAAGATACTCCATAAAACTTCATGAACTACTGACAAGCAATAAAGAAATTCGATGAGCAATGCGTAGAAGCATCAATAAGCATGATCGGAATGTGTGTCGTACACATCCGAAGATCAATAGAAAACTTGCAAGGCATAACCATCCAGACAATATAGACAAAGGGGCATGCATATTATATACATGTCCAGGATATGTAGCGGAAATTTTCGAATCAATCATAAAAAACCTGCAAGGGATAACCATCCAGACAATGCAGACAAAAGGGCATGCATATCGTATACATGTCCAGGATATGTAGCGAACATATTTGAATCAATCATATAAACTTGCAAGGAATTACCATCCAGACAATGCAGACAAAAGGGGAATGCATATCATATGCATGATCGGGATATGTAGCGAACATATCTGAATCAATCATATAAACCTGCAAGGGACAACCATCTAGACAATGTAGACAAAAGGAGCATGCATATCGTATGTATGATCGAGATATGTAGCAGACATATCCAAATCAATCATAGAAACCTGCAAAAGGTAAACACCAAGTAATGCAGACAAAAGGGCACACACATGTGTGCAAGATCGGGATATGTAGCGGACATATCCAAATAGATCATATAAACCTGCAAGAGATAAACACCCAAGCAATGCAGACAAAAGGTGCATACACATATGCGTAAGATCGGGATATGCAACAGACATATCCAAATCAATCGTAGGAACCTGCAAGAATACATTAACCAATGTATTACGGTAAAATGGTATGTGTATCGACACATCCGTGATGAAACACTTGCACAAAACTCGGGTCATGCAACGCACTATCAAAGAACAAATGTTACAAATTAGTAACATGCATTGTTTTTCGATCATCCATGGTAACATAAAGTTACATAATTGAAAACCAACTCAAAGTACCTTGCACAAGTAACAAAGTGTTAAAATTAACAAGGAAAATACTTATCGAAAGCACAAAGCTCAAAAGAGATTATTCACAAGCTAATATACAAGCATAAGCATGCAAGAAGTGAAGTCAAAACTCAAAAATTGGCTTGAAAAAGCACTTATTCGGAAATTGGGAGAAAAGTCAACTTGTCGGAATAAGCTAAAAATCACAATGCGCGTGCAAACGTGCCAACGGATTCAAAAATGTGATCGGTTTTAATTAATTCCGAATGGAAGCGACGTTTTATGTGGCTTGGTAGCAACTTCGTTTAGGCATGATGCGCATGGAATTTGGTTCCAAAACCATGAAAATCGGTTTTAAAACATGCCAAAATGTCTAGGACAAGTATTGCTACCTTGGACTTTTGATGAAAAATGGACTTTGGTTCACAAAAATGCATGAAAATTCATGAAAAAGGTGAAAATCATGAACCAATTTAATTTCTAATTCCTACTTGTTTTGTGTTTTGAAATGGAGTAGAGAATTGGATATTAAATCACTCACATGATATACAAACAACTTTACACAATCGATTTTATAATTGACATGCCAAAATCGGAATTGTTGGAATTAAAACAATGCATAATCATGCTTATTTACTCATGTAATATTGCTATTAAATGCAATGCTTCATGAATGGAATTTCACATTAACATGTAACCACATGCAATCATTCAACAATCAACCAATTCCACACCTCGACATAACGTTGCACATGAATTAAAATCAAACGCAAGTCAAGAATTAACCATGTTTTAATGCACCAATTCAATTATCCATAATATGCAATTTAACTCATGAAATTGTGCATTAAACCACACCTCGACACACCTTCAAGTTCAAGAATCAATCGATTAGCATAAAAATTCAATACAAACAATCAATGCAAGAATTAATCAATGCATGAACATGTTATTTCCAATTTAAACATTAACACAAACACCTTATGTGCAAATAACTCAACTCATGAATGTGTAATGTTTATCAATTTCACACCTCGACACAATTCGAGTTCAAGAATCAAGCCATGAACATGCAAAATCAATTAATCAATGTAAGAATCAATTAGTACATGAACAAGCTATTCCTCATTTCAATTTCCAAAATAAGAAATTATGAAAAATCACTTAAAATAAACATTTATTTGGAAGAAGCACTTACTTGAAGTTGAAATTGAGGAGAAGAAGATGACCAGAACAAGGGAAGGTTGGGCGGAAAACGTGCACAAAGAGGAGGAGCTCGCGCCAGAGAGAGAGACCAGAAGGAAGAGAGAAGTGTGCGGACGGAAGGAGGATGGAAATCACTGTCGGTTGGGGGCGAGGCGGAGGGAGCTCGGATGGAGGGCGGCCATAAGCGAAATTGGATCGGTCTGGGGAGGAGGAGGTCGGTCCGAGGCTGGTGGCTGGCTAGAGAAGGGAGGTATGGTGTGGAGGAGGAGGCCGAATTGGAGGGAGTACACATGGTGGTGGAGGGCGGCAGGAGAGGGACAACTGGACAGATGAGGACCGGTCGGAGCAGCGGCGGGGGCGGTGGTCCGGTGAGAAGGAGGGAGTTCCGATTTGCCTAGGAGGGAAGAGGATAAGATTTGACTTTTTAAACTTTTCTTGTTTTGAGAGTTGAGAGAAAAATGAGAGAAAAGAGTGAATTGAGAGTGGAAATTTAACAAATGAATTCTCCTCCCCAAATTATGAGAGTAAAATTTGATTTATAGGTGGAACATTGGGCTTGATGTGCATTGGACTTAAGATTGGACCCAAATTGCCTTTATCCGAAGAATTTTCGTGAATAATGCCAAACCTCAAGAACCATGCCGAATTTGAAATCGGGCCCAACACGAAAAATGTCCGAAACAAAAAATTGTGTAATATTAACAATTAAGGAGATATTAATTTTTGAAGTTTCAGCTCACGTTTCGGGAATCTGACACATGCAGAATTTAATAGCGCCACATGAGGAAAATGCTTCGAACGAGGATCTTCTGATCAAAATCCGAACTCGGGATGTGAACAAAGACTGAATCCAACGAAATTTGTGAACTTTTGACACCAGTCTCATCACAGTCTGATAAAAATTGAGCGAGATATGATTTTTTGAACGTTGAGCATCAGATGAAATAATGCTCGGTTCGGCTCAAATACACCTTCAAAGAATAAAATTCTAGTATTGATTCATAAGGAATTAGCTCTCGGCCCGAATACAAAAGTTGAAGAAGACGTCGAGACGGGATTTTAGGCACCAGAACCACTCAATTTCGACGTTCCAGTCGGGAGTTATGAATTTTTTAGTGTACCATAAGCACGGTTCAACCATAAAACTCAGTTTATTCCACTTGAAAGATTAATTTTTCCGGAGGCTTTCCTCACACAATTAGCTTCCGCCCTAAGAATGAAAGTTGGAGATAATATCGAGAGAGAAACTCACCAGTCAAAAATCAGTCGAAAATACCCAACGAACCGAAAGTTATGAATTTTGGAGCGTCCGAAACACAAAAGAAACTAAATTCTGCTTTATTAAGAAATGAACTATCAGAGTCCTTCCTTGATGAATTGGCTTTCAATCTGAATAGATAAACTGGAGGAAGTATTGAAATGTTTCCAACATCCGCATAACCAACCCGAGATAACCTTCTGACCAGAAGATCATGAATCAAGCATACGGACCGAAAAACATCAATTTCAGTTCAAATAGTCTGAATTGGCCGAAACGCACAGTTTCTTCCACAATCTGAGATGCTCTTAACCTCATAACCATGAGATCAATGATATGCATGTTTGTTTTTGATAATGGAACTATAAGCCAAAAGGTTAAAATGAAGAGGGTAAATTTTAGGGTACAACAGTGGCAACTTTTATTGCGGCAACGTCACCGTCGAGTGCTAAGCTATATGAAAATACGACAGAGATATCACAAAGTTGAGATCATAAAGATAAGGAGTTTATGCATCGAAGGGAACATTGGCACCTTCGTGAACTAACTTGGCAAGTATGCGTCGAGAATGTTATCGTGCACCCATGATGGTCCACGAGTCAATGACAATTGAGTGGTTGTCACAGAAAAATATTTTTATATAATGGTCTGTGATTCGTGTCCATAAAGCACATTGATTTTCCATCAAGACATACGTTCTCTGTCTATATGAGACCTTATTTGAAATCAAGTCATTTATCTCTTTGCTTGAGACTGACTTGTATGTCCATTAATATGACTTAAATGATTTGTGTGCGAGATCGGGTTGGCTCTCCTGAGCTCACGTGTAAATCCAACCCAAATTCTAGACATGTACACATTCTCTCAAATATGAGGTCCGTAGGAGCGAGATACTTTACGAGAGACACCAAATTATATTATATCGACACTTATCAAAACTAAATAGTTAAATCTTACATGACACACTAACACATCGAATCCATTAACGCACTGTTTTGGTCATTTGTTAAGATGGACAAATTGTTTCATGTATAAATCCAAGTCCAGAGCTCAACCAATAAAACTATCTAAAAAGTAAATCATAAAACTATCTAAAAAGTAAATCATTATGGTATGATATGAATATTTAAAAATTTTAAATACTAAATTAATACATTGATTTTTTAAGGAGTCACTACATTTTTTGTATTTCTCATAAATTATTTTTATTTTGTTGAAAATCAATTAATATCTACAATATAAAAAAATTAAGTGTTTTACCATTTACCATTCTGTCCTACTGAATCAGTACACCAACGCGTGGATGGCTTAAGAAGTTTTCATTCTTTTTGTTGAAAACTGCCACACTCTTTACCAATTGTTTATCTTTCTAATTATTTCTTCTGCATTTTGATTATTATCATACAATATAATATAGCTAGATGAGTACTTTGGCAAGTTTGACACTTGGCAAACTCTGATGCATTCTTATATTTGTAGATCATCTATAAATAGAAACTTTTATTTATTTTATTAAATTTATTTTATTTTATAATTTTTGTCTTTGGTCCAATCAAAATTGAGCTTATTTATCACTCATGCACTCATTTGGGTCGAATAAACAGTAATGATGTACTGCCGTAATAAATTTTGTTTCTCTTCCCAAATGTTGATTCTTCATCTTCTTCGGTCTAGATTCAACTTATTTAATGGTTCATGTAATACTGATGGAATTCCTCATGCCATTCTTCTCTCCTATAAATACGGCTAGAGCAAAACAACAACAACTCCACATCTGAAGCAAATCGTCTGAATCCTCTTCTTCTACTAATGTTCTGACAAAAAATTTGTATTAATTTTTATAGATGAGGCAAGCCTGATTTCATGTTTTGTGTTTTGTTTTTTGTTTCCAATGTTTGTAGGTTTCTACCTGAACCTAGATTTTTTCCATGTCTTTCTCAGCATTGCCTTCTCTATAGAAACCCTTAAATCAAAATAATGGATTACAGGCGTGCTACTTTTGGAGATGACTATTATATGTTTAGATTTCAGGTCAATCTTTTTCTTTAGTTTTTCAACAATCTTATCTTTATTATTTTGAATTTTATACTGAGTGAAGTTGTTTTATCTGATTCTTGCTACCAGAGTTTTGCTGGTTAATTTATGTATGTAGTTGAAGGATTCTTGCTGCTGCTACTTGAAGACATAAAATAGTTTTAAAATTGTTGCACACCAATTATTTGTGATAATAACTTAGTGACTTGTGCAGGCTTTGGCAACGTGGAAGACAAAATTTGGAGAGCAATTGATTTTTGGCATGCATGCTTGGTTTGAAATGACAGACAAAATACCATTTTTTTTAATTTGTATTGATACAGGTTCATCTTGCTTATGTATACATAAGTCTGTCATGGTGGCATGATGCAGATGTGTGACTTTAGAAATCTAAGGCCATCAAACTATACTCTGCATCTAGATGCCATGTAACAAGTAAAATTTTTATTTGGTTTATGTTTTGAGATATATGGTTTTTTTAAAATATGTTAATTTGCTATTGAAAAGAACTGCCAGATATTTTTGAAATTCTAAATATGTATTCAATATTTATAACTATGTAATAAGTTGAATGCAACACTATTGTGCCAAGAGACCACAATCATTATTTAATATTATAGTAAAGAATAAAGTGTCTAAAATTATTATTTAATTTCTTGTGTCATACTTTTAGTTAACATGATCACAATAAGACAAATGGTATGTTGATTATCCTCTCAGTTTCTTATCTATTAGTTAACTTTTTGTTGAGTTATTTTGTCTGAATGTGAAATACAACAGACAACAAAATGAGCAGGATGGTTGCAGAAAGACATAAAGGAGCCTGAACCTATAGCGGATCATATGCTTTGCCATCTGATTCATGTTTTGAAGCAAATGAATAAGTGAAAAATGATGATAGTTGTGGTTCACTAGGAGCTAGCAATGGTTCATCAATAACTTTCTGATGTGAGTAGAAGAATAACCCATGTTTGTGAATATTTTGGTTTGAGGGATAGTTAACAACCAAACAAACAAAGTTACAGAGGATGAAATTGTGTGCTAAGTTGGAGTTGGTTTTTATAACTTGGGAGATATATTTTGGATCAATTTTTTTTTTTGGAAAATAGGTCAGAGTTTTATGTTATATGTAAAGTTGTATTATGTATCAAAAAATTTGTATTAACTACATAATATATGGATAGTTTATTTTAAAATGAGTTTTTTATATAATTTTATTTAAATTTTACTTTACATCTTTAATTTATTAAATTTTAAATAATCTATATTATTTTCTTGATATGAATTAATTAGATTTTTTTTTGTAATAAATTTATAAAAAATAATGAATAATTTTATGCACAAAATCTTAAGATAAGGATGTGTTTTATATAAATTTTATTTAAAATTTATATTATCTATTTAATTTAAATCATTTCAAATAATCTATATTATTTTCTTGATATGAATTAATTAGATTTTTTTTTTGTAATAAATTTATAAAAAATAATGAATAATTTTAAGCACAAAATCTTAAAATAAGGATGTGTTTTATATAAATTTTATTTAAAATTTATATTATTTATTTAATTTAAATCATTTCAAATAATCTATATTATTTTCTTGATACGAATTAATTAGATTTTATTTTATTTGTAATAAATTTATAAAAAATATGAATAAGTTTATTCATAAAAGCTTAAAATAAGGATGTGTTTTCTATATAATTTTATTTAAAATTTACTTTATTTTTTTTAATTAAAATCATTTTAAATAATCTATATTATTTTATTGATTTGAATTAATTAGATTTTATTTTATTTGTAATAAATTTATAAAATTATTGAATAATTTTATTCACAAAATATTTTATAATTTTTTATTTTCTTTTACGCAAATGCAACTATATATTTTAAGAGATGTTTGCTTTATTTTTTTATATTTATTTTTTTATATTTATATGCTATTACAATTGTATGGTGATTATTGTTTATCATAAATGGTCAAATAAATAATGTTTCTCATATGTTTATAAATAACCAAATAATCCTAAGTGTGATCCTTGGAATTTCAATTGGAAATTATAAAATATTTTTTGATTTAAAGAAATTTTATCCCGTGTCTTGCACGGGGTATACACACTAGTACTATTTATTTCCCCACATCACTTCTCATTTAATGCGTTGTCTTCTCTCTTTTTCATTTCACTTTTTTAGTATTGTTAAATTAATCTTGTTTCAAATCCAAGATTTCAATTTTATCTATGGCTTTGCCTTCAACTTTTTTTTATTTTTCTTCTATTTTCAATTTGTTATGTTATATGATATCATATGATCTATTAATAATATTCTATGTATACTAGATTATATGTCTAAGGCATACAAAAAATATATTAAGATGAGATACAATATAGAAAAGAAATAAAAGCTCTTAAAGTATGAATTTTAGTTTTTTTTTAAAAAAAATATAAACAAAAGTAAAAAATTCATACGAATTTTTTTTATTATTAATCTAAATATTTTAATTTAAAAATAATATTCATAATCTTTTTTATCGAAAAATAGTATATAATTTTTTTTTATTATTAACTGAAAAAAATTTATATACGAAAATTTACTATTGATTCAAATATTTTTGTAAACGATACCTAAACAAAAATAATTTTTGTATACGGGAAAAAAATTTATTATTGATCTAAATAATTTTATATACGAAAAATGATATTTATGATTTAAATATTTTTGATTTAATAAATGATATACGAAAAAAAATTTACAATTGATCTAAATATTTTATATCCAAAAATTTACTATTAATCTCAATATTTTAGATAACGATACTTAAATAAATATATATTTGTATATGAGAACATAAAATTATTGATCAAAATATTAATTATTAACGAAATATGAGATTATTGATAAAAATATTTTTTTATTAATAATATATTTAATTATGATTTTTTCACAAATCCTAATATTTTTCTATTAGAAAATATAGATGGGAAACAAATAGTACTATAGAACCTGTGAGGAGAAACGGATGTGTTACTAGTTTTTTAATTAAGATCTGAATAGCCATATCATATCAGGATAGCGTATCTGAATATCCCTTATCCCTAAATTTTCTCCAAATTCAACGCATGAATCTTTCCACAAAAACCGACAACATCATCAATGGCAACATTCTCAACTGAATTCTTGTCTCACACTCTCTATTTCAGAAACCACCCAAACCGCACTTCTATCGTCACTTCCTCAACCCCAGGCAACACCAACAACAACAACAACCGAAGAACAGCAATCACCCCAGGCAACACCAACAACAACAACCGAAGAACAACAATCAGGGTCAATGAAACAAGCCCAAAACTTGTTCAAAATGGCGACTTTCCAGACACCAATTTCACGAGTGCTCTCATTATGTCAATCAAATCAGCTAAGTACGATGAAGCTCTCCACATTCTTCAGCTCATGGTTGATAGGGGTTATACACCTGATGTTATTCAATGCGCAAAATTGATTAGGGGTTTTTTCAATTCTAACAATATTGAGAAAGCTATTCGGGTCATGCATATTTTGGAAAATCACGGTGAGCCTGATGTTTACGCTTATAATGCAGTTATAAATGGGTTTTGTAAAGCTAATAGATTTGATGCTGCCAATAAGGTGCTTGATAGAATGAAAAAGAGAGGTTTTTTACCTGATGTTGTTACTTATAATATTCTCATTGAGAATTTTTGTAGGAGGGGTAAACTTGATTTGGCTTTAAGGGTTATGGATCAGTTGTTGAAAGATAATTGTAGGCCAGATGTTATAACTTATACTACTTTGATTAAAGCGACTATTATTGAAGGTGGTATTCATAAGGCTATGAAGCTTTTGGATGAGATGTTGTCGAGAGGGCTTCGACCTGATGTGGGTGCTTATTATGTTGTTGTTAAAGGTATGTGTAAAGAAGGATTGTTGGATAGAGCTTTTGAGTATCTTAGTAGTATAAGTTGTAAGGGCTGTGTTGCTGGTGTGAGTACTTATAATCTTCTGTTGAAGAATCTTTTGAACAAAGGGAAATGGGAAGCTGGACAGCGTTTGATGTCTGATATGTTGGATAAAGGTTGTGAGCCGAGTTCTGTGACATACAGCATATTGATTAGTTTGCTTTGTCGTGAAGGCAAAATTCGCAAGGCTGAGAATGCATTTAAGGCTATGAGGAAGAGAGGTTTGGCTCCTGATGCTTATTGTTATGGTCCATTGGTTTCTGCTTTATGTAAAGAAGGAAAAGTAAATTTGGCTATAGAGTATTTGGATAACATGATATCAGATGGTTGTTTGTCTGGTATTGTTTCCTTTAACTCAATCTTGGCTTCTCTGGCTTCTCTGTGTAAGAATGGACATGCTGATGAGGCTTTGAACATCTTTGAGAAGCTCGGTGAAGTGGGCTGTACTCCAAATGCAAGTTCTTATAATATATTGTTTGGTGCATTGTGGAGCAGTGGCGATGAAATTAGAGCGTTGGGGATGATTTTGGATATGTTAAGCAAAGGCATTGATCCTGACGGGGTCACCTATAATTCACTTATTTTTTTCTTGTGCAGAGATGGATTCATGGATCAGGCAATTGAGTTGTTGGTTGACATGATGGAGAGTCACAAGTATCAGCCTGCTGTTCTTAATTACAATGCTGTTATTTATGGATTGTGCAAGGTGCAAAGAATCATAGATGCTATTGAGGTGCTTGTTGCTATGAATCAGAGAGGATGCTTGCCAAATGAAAAAACCTACACACTGTTGATTGAAGGGATTGGTAATGGAGGATGGCAAAATGACGCGATGGAGTTGGCTAACTCACTTATTAATATGGATACTTTATCGAAAGATTCATTCAAACGTTTGAATCAAACATTTCCTGTGTTTGATGCACAAAAGAGCCCGCAGTATTAGAATGAACTATCTTTTATACAGGTCTTGTTAATAAAGATTTGTTGTTCAATTTAATGAATGAATACCAACTTATTGCTTGCTCCCAATTTGTTTGTTGTTTAAAGGTTTTTGAAGTTCACACCAATGTCAAATGGATGGTTGGGTTGTTCCTGACAGTGAAATGATATATATCATAACTTTGTATGAGGCAGTGAAATATCATACTAACTTGAAAGCATACGACTTAGATTTATACAAATATTTGAATATTAATTGAAGCAAATTTTACAAAGAATGAGGGATGTGCAATACATGCATGAGAATATTAAATACATAAATGGATGTTTGGTTCTACTTCTAGTTATTTTAGCTTCTAGGTTTTTCAAGAGCAAGACATTGAAATTGTAAATAATTGAAAGAAATAATTGATAATGTAAATTGTTATAAAGAGAACGACCGCAAAAATGTATTAAAGAAAAGTAGATAGATTAGTGAGACGTGATATATGTATTGTTAGTCAAAGCCTAAATAGAGGTTTCGTTTCTCTCATATTCATTCCATTTGATCACAACTTCACAAATATAAAACAAGTGATATTTTTCTGATATTCATTTTTTATTATACTTATCTTGAATCTTGATCTGGCTTGAGCGTTAAAGTACTAATTTTGTAAATTCACACCGCGTCATTGTACTGAAGACTAGCACCTCATATTCGAGACTCCTCTTCAACGAATTACATCATTGTCTGGTTCCAAAATCAAAAGTGATGTCGACTGTAGGAACGACTTCTAATTCCTTCATCTTATGCGATTTCATGTTTGCTCTTCAATTCGTCAATGTGTGACTTTTGAAGATCTCCAATTAAGAACGACCGACATCGAATGTGAAGATCCTTTGTGTTTGATTCAATCAATCATCGTTTAAACTCATCGAATTTATGAATATCTGATTCCCGTGAGAACTCAGGGAAGTAAAAGAACGAGTGATCCTAGATCTAAACCTAGATCTATACTTGAATTACCGTTTGAAGCTTTTGGTTCAATAACTCCAATCATGTCGATGCCCCACATGGAGAAAGGCCATAGAGAGGAGAGAACATTGAGTAGAGTCAGTGGCACATGGATCTTATCTACGTAGATTTGGCACTTGTGACATCTCTTGACGTGTTTACAACAATCGTATTCCATTGTTATCCAATAGTAATATGCTCTTAGTATTTTCTTGAACATTGCATGTCCATTTTAATGGGTTCCAAAGGATCCCTCATGCACTTCGTGTATTAACGTATATGCTTTGTGTCTGTCCACGCATCTGAGCAAGACCATGTTGAAGTTTCATTTGTATAACACATCTCCATTCAGGAAGAGATTGCCAGAAAGCCTCCTTAGAGTTTTCTTATCTTTGAGTGATGCCCCGAGTGGGTACTCTTGAGTTTGAAGGAAGTGTTTTATGTCGTGGAACCACGGTTTATCGTTGATGACTACTTCAGTTGCAAACACATAGACGAGTCTTTCAAGACGTCTAATGTTGATTTTAGGCATATTGTTCCAATGGTTGACTTTGAACATGGAAGATAGAATAGCTAAAGTGCCTGCCATTCGATTATGATCTCGAGGAATGTGATGCAATTCAACTTTGTTGAAGAAAGTCAACAAACGTCTTGCATAATCTCGGTAGGGAATCAAACCAAGGTGATGAGTTTCTTACTTGTGTTTGATTTGATTGATCACAAGGGCTGAATCTCCATATATGTCAAGGATCTTGATCCTTAAGTCGATGGCTTCTTCGATACCCATGATACAAGCTTCATATTCTGCAATGTTGTTGGTGCAATCAAATAACAATCTGGCGGAAAACGGGATATGAGTGCCCTCGGGAGTAATGATGACTGCCCCAAATCCATTGTCAAAAAACTTAACTGCTCCATCAAAAATTAGGCCCCATCTTGATTCAGGACCAGGACCTTCTTCAGGTAACAGTTCGTTACAATCTTTCATCTTTAAGTACATAACATCCTCGTCAGGGAAGTCAAACTTGAGAGACTGGTATTCGTTGATTGGTTGATAAGCCAAGTGATCGACGAGAATGCTTCCTTTGACCGCTTTTTGGGCGCGGTACTCGATGTTATATTCAGATAATAGCATCTACCATCGGGAAATCCTTCCTGTTAAGGCAGGATTTTCAAAGATGTACTTGATTGGATTCATTTTGGAGATTAACCAAGTAGTGTGATTGATCATGTACTGGCGGAGACGTTTCGAAGCCCATACCAAAGCACAACAGGTTTTCTCGAGCATGGAGTAACGAGTTTCACAATCTGTGAATTTCTTACTCAAGTAATAGATGACATGCTCCTTCTTACCGTTTCATCTTGTTGTCCAAGCACGCAACCCATATAATTTTCTAACCCAATAAGGTACATAATTAGAGGTTTTCCTTCAATTGGAAGAATTAATATCGGAGGTTCTGACAGGTATACTTTGATAATGTCGAACGCTCTCTGACAATCTTCTATACATACAACCTCTTGATTTTTGCGGAGAAGCTTGAATATTGGCCCACAAGTAGCAGTCATTTGAGAGATAAATCTGGAGATATAATTCAACCGTCCAAGAAAACCTCTTACTTGCTTTTTCAGTTTATGGCGCAGGAATCTCTTGAATAGCTTTGACTTTGTCGGGATCCACTTTAATACCTCTTTGGCTGACAATGAAACCTATGAGCTTTCTAGATCTCACCCCAAAGGTGCATTTTTTAGGATTCAAGCCAAATTTTTATATGTTCATGTTGGACTTTACTATCATGTCGTCCACATAGACTTCGATCTCTTTGTGCATCATGTCATGAAAGAGAGTAGTCATTGGTCTTTGGTAAGTTGCGTCTGCATTATTTAATCCAAGCGGCATTACTTTGTAGCAAAATGTGCCCCATGGTGTGATAAAAGATGTCTTCTCCATGTCTTCGGGAGCCATTATGATCTGATTATAACCAGAGAAACCATTCATGAAGGAAAAGACGTTGAACTTAGCAGTGTTATCAACCAGCATATCAATATATGGTAATGGGAAATCGTCTTTTAAACTAGCTTTGTTCAACTCCCGGTAGTCAACACACATCATGACCTTTCCATCTTTCTTTGGAACATACACTATGTTGGCTAACCATTGAGGATACTCGGAGGTGACGAGAAAACCTGCGTCGAGTTGCTTTTGAACCTCTTTTTTGATCTTATCAGCCATGTTTGGGTGAGTCCTCCTCAGTTTTTGCTTAACTGGTGGACATTCAGGCTTTAATGGCAAGTGATGCTCTACAATGTTGGTATCCAACCCTGGCATATCCCGATAGGACCAAGCAAACAAATTGACATATTCTTTGAGAAGATCTATCAGTTTGCTCTTGACATCGTCATCGAGTAAAGCTCCAATGCTTACTTCTTTTATGTTTTCCTCAGAACCCAAGTTGATCGTTTCTAAAGGCTCTTCGTGAGGCTGAATGGCTCTTTCCACATGCTTAAGTAGTCGGGAAATCTCATATGGGATCCCTTCTTCTTCCTCTTCTTCGACTTCGAACACAGGAAATTCAAAGTTGGGAGAGGGCATAAGGTTATTGCATTCAATTGGTTTATTCATTTTTAATCTGCACATATGATTTATGTTCATTTTTTAGAAAAAGCAAATGCAAAAGTGTATGCAGATTATTTGAAAGTGTTGTTTTTATTTATTTTTTAGGATTACCATTTCCAGAAAAAAGGGAAAAACGAAAAACAAACACAAAATATGGGAATTCAAAACAACGTTATATTTATGATTCATATTTGAAACAAGGCCTTAAACACAAACTCTTTTGTCTTGGGCGAGACAAAGAGAAAAACATTTAAAAGCTAGCCCTATATAACATCTTTCTGCCTTGGGCTGGGCGAGAGGTCAAAATAAAAACGAGATGACTACTTTGAACGGTGAACAACAGTCGGAGCTTCAACAACTTTTCAATAATGACGAACTCCTTGATACACTATGTATTCCGGAAGTTTTCCCTTAGGATCATGTTTAGTGATGATGATGACCGTTGGTCAAGCAGGATTTGAAGGCTCTGGTTTGTTAACCTTGTCCTTTGTACTGGTGAGGCGATCTTCCTCTGCTTGTTTGACAGGTCGAGGAGTGTAAAATGAGGTACATGTGTATTCAGAAGACATGTATCCTGGGCTTTTAGGGTGTAATTCCCAATCTTACGATGAAGAGACTTTAAGTCATTTTCGGGACCATCTTCCCAATCATCTCCAAAAATTGCATTTATCTGGGAATAGACAAATTCAGTTTCAACAACCTTGGCAAGTATTAAAGTTAAGATCTTCAGTCGTGATCTCAAATGGATGATGAGATTGAGAGGGCATGTACGCCTCTTTTGGTTGACTGAGATATTCAAGAGGATCTTCCCATCCAGTTGGTTGGATGTCTTCGATTGAAATTCTTGAACTTTCAGGGGCAGTATATTTTACCATGAAGTCAAATTTTCTGCTTGGCTGCCCCAAGGTATCCCAGACCTCAGGTGGGATACGTGGAATTTCTTCTTTATCATCTTGCTGGAACATGCCTTCGAATTTCTCTAAAGGAGGATAGAACGGTGTATACGGTTCTTCCTGAGATATGTATCCAGAGTCGTTGAGATAAGTCTTCCATTCTTCAGAACCAGAGAGATTTTCTTTAGTGCTTTCTTCAATAAGGACATTAACCTCTTGAGGAACAGGGTTAAGGAAACCTCCGCTGTGAAATACTTCTTTGATTGAACGAAGAGTTTCATTCTTCTCAATGAATTTCGAGAGTACTGGAGTAAATTCGAGTCCCGTTTTAGTTTCGTTGTTAACAGGAATCACAACTTGTCCCCAACCGGCGGTAGTATCGTCTTTCACTATTTGCGCTGCTTCTTTGTAAGAGGAGATAAATGATCTATTTTTCTTGGTAGATTCGTCTTTTAAAGAAAGACTTTGGAACTACGTTCCTTCTACATCATCAGCAGTGATGACAGAAAAAGTGGACAAGTGGCTTACCAACAAGGCTTGCTCCCTACTTATGGTTACCAACTTTCTATTTGTTACAAACTTCAATTTTTGGTGGAGTGTTGATGTTACTGCTCCAACTTCATGTATCCATGGTCGACCTAGCAAACAACTATAGGAGGCTTGAACGTCCATAACCTGGAAGGTGACTTGAAAATTATGCGGACCAATTGTCATTGAAAGATCGATTTCTCCAATAACATATTTTCTTAATCCATCAAAAGCTTTGACTACTACACCACTGAATTTCATAGGTGTTCCTTTGTAAGACAAACGATCGAGAGTCTTTTTCGGCATTACGTTTAAGGAATAGCCAGTGTCCACTAGAACGTTGGACAAAGAGTCAGATTGGCAGTTCATAGAGATATGTAGAGCAAAATTGTGATCCTTACCCTCTTCAGGGAGTTTTTCATCACTGAAGCTCAGATTGTTGCAAGCTGTTATGTTGGCTACGATTCCACCAAATTGATCGGTAGTCACATCGTGATCTACGAAGACTTGATCCAAAATTCTCATCAGGTCATCTCGATGGGCTTCAAAGTTTAAAAGCAAAGAGAGTATTGAGATTTTGGAAGGAGTTTGCATCAGTTGATCCACAACTTTGTACTCACTCTTCTTGATTAGCTTTAGGATTTCGTCAAAGTCATGATTGATATTGGTTTCATTGGATGAGCCAATGTTTAAGTCTGGATCACCAACAGGAATTCCTACAGGATTCACAACGGGTACATTGACGAGACTTTTCCTAGTCATATGAGCGATAGGCTGCTTTGGTGGCAACGTGGAATGCACACGCCCACTCCTAGTTACTCGACTTACTTCAGCGATGTTAACTACAGATGAAAGAGTAGGTATGGGGACTTCTTTCCTATTCTCCATCATTCTTGAATTGTATTGGTAGGGAACTGCTTTGCCAGAGTCATAAGGAACAGGTCCAGGTAGACAAATGATCAAAGGAAAAACAGGAACCCTTGGATTGTTGTATGTGATCTCTATGCACTCGGGCATATTGAAATGGGGAATGATGTTTATTTCAGGAGTTACCGAGTTGATATCTGAGACTAAAAGCTCATGCGGATAACATCCTATCATATTCACTTCATTCTCATTCCTATTTCTGAGAATTCAAATGTCGCCATTATCCATTAATTGCTGAAGATTTATTTTCACAGTAGAACACCCACGAGAATCTCTAGAACGACTCCTACAAAATTCGTAGTTGTTTCGAGCAAAACCACCCATTATGTAGAAAGTAGCGTGCATCTGTACTAAATCTGCTCTTACCAAGTTTATGTCGAAGACTTGATATTGACCAGGGCATCCGTAAACCATGTTCACAGCGTGCCCTCCGTGATTAGGCAGCGGATTAGCTTGTACGTTAGGATTCATATCCTTAAAAGAAAGAAGGTTAGCTCTAACCAATCTTTGAACTTCAGCTTTCAAGGCTATGCAATGTTCGAGATCATGGCCAGGTGCCCTTGGTGAAAAGGACAAGAAACATCAGCTTTGTACCACTAAGGTAACTTATCGGTCACTGGCGGTGGTGCTCTAGTTTGAACAAGATTCCTCTCAATTAAAGCAGGATATAATTTCGTGTAACACATCGGAATTGGGTCAAACTGTAAAATTCTACGAGAACGATTCTGATTATTGTTGAATGGCTGAGCCTATTGTCGAGACTGCTGATTCTGTTGTTGAAATTGTGGGGTAAATCCCATGTTTGAAGTTGAACTAACAACTGGTGCGATAACGACTACCTGTTGTCGGTGATTAATGTTTCTTCTTGGTCTCCCTTGAGATACTCGCATTGGCAATCATGCGCTCACTCTTTGAAAGTCTCTTTATCCCTTTGAAACATTGATCCAAGTTGTACTTATATTGTCGAATATCCAAATTGTACTTATATTTTCAAATAAAGTCATTGAAAGTTCGAATGTTAGTATTATCCAATCTCATGTATCACTTTAGTCATTTTCTCTCTTGTGATATCTCATCCTTGAAGAATTTTAATGGTAGTGATTGTGTCCCTCTCTCCATCTGATGATGGTCATTTTCCTAGATTCTTTAGCGTCTCTATTCAGTTGAGCTAAAAGTGAGGCGGGGTCACTAAAGAAAGGGACAGTTTTTTATTCTAATGCTTGTTTAAAACAATAATGCTTCCGATATACGAATATTTTCCTGTTTCGCAATACAACCATATAGCATTTTCGCCTCAGACCAAAAACAAAGAAATACTACTCATCATAGCACATGTTAGGGCAGAATAAATAAACAAGTCACCAGTATGGTATGTACAAAATAGTTTGTCAATATATTGAGTAGCCTGAGGCATAACTTAACGAAAGGTTTTACACAGCACATTCTTGGGAAAGAAAATCCAGAGGTGAACCTTCAATTTGTTACATTGGAACTACATTTCAGATGAAAAATCGGATCATTTGAAAACAATGTTCTAATTGATAACCCAAATTATACAGGTTCTGGACTATTTTCACTTGTGGAGGATACTCTTCCTTGACATTTTTGGTTTCTTCTGAATATGGTTCTGCAATGCAGACAACAAATTATTTAAGTTAGAAATACAAGAGAATGCATTAACAAATTTGAAAACATAGACAAAATAAATTGCTACCTTCTGTTTTTCCAGTGCATCATAATCAGTTCTCTCTCTCCACTTACTCTTGCGTAGTTTTATTGGTCGGTTTCCGACATATTTACCTGAAAACAATATATCTAAATCAGGGTACTCAAGTTATTGTATCAACAACGATACTCAGAGCATCGTCAAACTAAGATGAGATAAGTTATTTAGATCAACAACTGCACAATGTTCGATGGATCACTTAAAAAAATAGACCATATAACTCCGAATTCCTTTAATAATTTAACTCTTACTTATCAGTGCTGGTGGTGCTTCTATTCTATGGACCGTTTCCACGCATGACCAAACCACCCAGAACAAGATTCTGTCAGGTTTTCTACTATGGGAACTAACATTGACCTGTTTCTTGTTGGCTTATTAACATGACAGTTCAGTGATGGAATTGGACATGCCATAGAGCCATTTATTAATTTATGTACAAAAGAAACAAATTTCCATCACAAACCATTTTTATGTAACTTCATGTATGACCGGGTCTGCAAAGAACTTTAAAACCATATTTTAAATTTATGATTCCAAACCTTGCCGTTGAATTTGGAAAAATTGTATACCCTAATTTAAGTCATTATATCTGATTATTGTAAGTTGATTGGAACTATTAGCACTGAATAAAAGCATACATTTAGACATGACATAATGATACTTAAACAAGCAGGCTCCTTGTTGATTTTGGCAAAACCTATATCACTAACTTAAAAGTCGATATTATCTGGCATTACACAATTTACATTGAAATATTGAACCAAGGCACATATTTAGGCATGACATAATAATACTTAAAATAGAGGCTATGCATGCGATTTTAACAAAAGGGGGTGTCATTAGAAGAAAAGAAAGCAGATACACACGACATAATGAGAGAAAAGATGTTCATAGAAATCTGAAAATTACTGACCATTCATTTCTTTAAGAGCAGCAGCAAGGTCAGCAGGGTTGGCAAAGCTTATAAATCCATAACCCTTTGTTTTTCCAGTTCGCTTATCTCTAACAACCTAGACAAGATAAAAGATACCTTAAATCACAGCAAATTACAAAGAGAACACATGCACCACAAACATATTAGCAAATAATAAACACAAGGTTAGATAGCAGACAAGCAAAATGAGTAAATTAAATACAGCAGGCAGACTGCCACATGAGCAAAAGTTCTGCATATGAATTTAAGTATATCTCCTGTCCACTCTCAAATATCACACCCTCTTCTTTCCAGTAACAAAACAAAACAAAACAAACAATAGACACAACACTAATTTAAAACAAATCGAGCATTTAAATTTAAGCACATTAGACTATATCACCATTTAATAATTTTGAGTGCCCCTGATATGTGAAACCATGAGCAAAGATGAAGGAAACCCTGAGATGACAAAATAATGCATCAATTTAATCATACAAAATGCCGGATAAAACGTAAATTATGAAGCAAGACCTACCTTAAGATACACAAATCATTAACAACTCTGTCCCTTCATACAAAAATCTGAGAAGGAAATACAAAATGCTAAAACTAAACCAACCATTTACTGAAAAGCATAAGAATTTCAGTCAGATAAGATGCCCACTTACTCTTGCCATGTTAAAGGAAGGGAATCGTGTGAACGCCTTGGAAAGAACATCATCATTGACTTCATTACCAAGATCACCACAGAAGAGTCGATAATCATCTGATTTTGCAAAGCAGTAAAGAAATATCAGTCTATAAACAAACAATTGTCAAAAAAATTAAATAGCAATAACAAAAGCATCATCATCATACAATACCTTCAGGCCACTCTGCAAGTATAGGATCCTCCCAAGCCTGTCCAGCAGCTTTTCTAGGAACAGCTTTCTTTTTCGTCTCAGCTTTATGCTCGACATCGCTACTCGCAATCGCGGCCTTGACATTCTCGAGAGCCTCCGGCGTTATTATTTGCGCATCTCTCTCAAATAACTGCTGTGCCTGTTGAATCACACACACACAAAGCAATAAATCAAAATCAGTACCAAATTCTCTTTTTATAAATTTTTTTCCTACCTGATACTGCGGCACGGAGTAAGCAGACGGCGGGGGAACGGGGCCAACTACTGGTGGCGGAGGGAGTTGCACGGTGGGGGCGGCAACGTACGGTGCGGCGTAGTGAGTGGTGGTTGCGGGTTGTTGGAGGTGAAAGGGAACGGGAAAGTAAGGTGCGTTGGAATATGCGTATGGAGATTGAGAGGATGAGGAAGAAGATGGTGTCGTCATGGAATTGGAACGAATAGAGGATTGATGAGGTGCAACGTTTGATCGAATTGGAACGAATAGAGGATTGATGAGGTGCAACGTTTGATCGAATTGGGAATGGAAAATCGCGTTTGGTTTAGGTTAGGGGTTTCGTTTTCGTATGGGCTTATTTATCATGACAATATAGAGAGATTTTATCGTGTTACTCCCACGATTTCATCTGACACCCCCTTATATTTTCATAATATTCATATTATTTTTGTCAATGGTAAACCGATTTATCCTATTTTCTAAGGAGACATCGATCAGCTAGTTACACACTTACACTAACGTATCTCTATCAACAGGATGTATTTTACCACGTTTGTCATATCTCGGTGAGATGAAAGTACTTGGGGCGAGTGAAACCTCCTTCAAGGTGACATTCACAAATCTTGGGGTTGCACAAATCTTGCCCCTGCTAGATTTTTTTTAACAAATATAACACTAAAGAGTTTTCCACTGCAGTACCATAGTTTTAGAAATTATATGCCACTATAACATCTCATTCAATCATATTATCCAATATACCATCTTTTCAAAAAACAAAAAAGTAAATTTAAAAACACCCTCCCATTCAATAGACGGCAGTGTGTAAATGTTGAAGCACCCTCTCATTCAATGGGCGGTAGTGTGTTTTTAATTTTCAGAGAATTAAAATTCATTTAAAATTCAAAATTTATAATTAATATATATATATATATATATATATATATATATATATATATATATATATATATATATATATATATATATATTATAAATTTTACAAATAATAGTAAAATATATTTAAAATTTAAATAATTAATATATATATATATATATATATATATATAAATATTTTACAAATATTTTAATTAAAATAATTAAAAATAATGTTTTAAAGTTTGTTCAAGTATGTAATTTAGTTGTTGTCTTATGGAAGTGTTATTTAAATTAAATGCAAAAGTACTAGTGGATGAAACAACTAATTTCTTGATGTCATTTTGTAATACAACTTTGAGGCATGAAAAAAAAACTAATTGTTACTAGTTCCTACATTGGGGCATCGCGTTCGGTTGTGTCCCGGGAGACGACACAATGCACATTTTCTCTCCAATTTATTAAAGTTGTCCATCTCTGTTGTAATACGGGTGCTTACTGGACGACCTTTCTTAGTGCGCCTCATGATTGGGTTATGGCAAATCTGGTCTCCCTCATAAGTTGACCAATACGCATCTAATGGTAGAACTGGAAAACTTGTGCTGTAAACCCCAAATATGTTAGGCACCTTGTAAACGTTAGCCAATAAAAGATATGCGTCAGTACGCACCACAGAACATGCAGTGATAACATGTGAACAAGGGAGGCGGTATGCTTGAAACTTTCCGCAGTCACACCAACGATCGCTCAAGTTGACCTTGTAACGTCCCATAGGCTTCCCCTCACCGTGGTCAATGGTTTCCTTCACACTTAAAGTGTTATTATTATAGTAAAAAACGCTAACCCGATGCGTGGAGGATTTTGATGTTTCCTGTTTCATGACCTTCACGCATTGCTCGGTAAATGACTGGCCAGAATTCAAAACTGCACTCCACTTTGCACCCCTTTCAGCAAAGAGTGTTCCCATTCTATAGTACGTTGCTTGAACCATTGCTGTGATGGGAAGATTACGAGTGCCTTTGAATACAGAATTAAGTGACTCGACAAGGTTCGTTGTCATGTGCCCCCAACGACGACCCTCATCAAATGCCCTAGTCCATTTTTCCACTGAAATTTTGTCTATCCACGCCAAAGCATCAGGGTTAGCCATGCCAATCTTTTGACGATAATACCTAAACGTTGGTTGGTTTAACGCGTACCCTATATGGTTTAATAAAAAATGTGTTAATATTTTAGTGTACTAATAACGTTACATAAAAAATGTATAAAATAGACTTACCCATGTTGATCATCGTTCTCCGGAGGCTTCGGTCCTTGATTTCCTTAACAAAATTTTGCGCGATATGTCGGATACAATAAACATGGACAGATGGAGGATTATGCCAACTATTATCAGGATTGTTGTATGCGCTTTCGATAGATGCGTGTCTGTCGGAAATCAAACACAGATCAGGTTGGGGAGCTACATGAAGTCTCAAGTTCTTTAGAAAGAACCCCCAACCATCTGCCGTCTCACCTTCCACAATGGCAAAGGCAATAGGAAAAATATTACTATTTCCATCTTGTGCTACCGCCATTAGTAGTGTACCCTTGTATTTACCATATAACCATGTACCATCAATCTGCAGTATAGGCTTGCAATATGCAAAACCTCGTATGCATGGCTGAAATGCCCAAAATAGTCGATGGAATATTTGTTTTCCTGCAACAAGAGTTCCGTCATCTGTATACATCGGAGATGTTTGCATATCTATCACTGTACCTGGAACAAAAGCTTGAAGTGCTAACAAGTAATTCGGAAGATCGTTGTAAGACTTTTCCCAATTTCCAAAAACTTGTTCGATTGCCTTACACCTTGCAATCCATGTTTTCCTGTAAGTGGGAGTGTATCTAAATATAGAAACAATTTCATTAACATATACGCTCACCTTGATAGAGGGATCTTGTTCAACAAGAGGCATTAATCGATGACTCATCAAACGAGAGCTAAGTTGTCTATGGTCTAGATTAAAGATAGTTGCTAAACAAGTGTGTGGGGGCTTCATGATTCCTATCTCCCATAGGTCGCTCCGTTTCCTATACGATGCCACCAGACGAAATTCGCAACCACTTCGCTTACAACCACTCTAGAAGACGTTCATATGTTGTTGGGTTTACGCATTGACGGACGGGCGGTCAATGGGAGAACAAATGTGGACTACAACATAGTCCAACAACTATTGGGTGTTGAAATGCAAGCATCATCAAGAAGAGGCCAGTCCGTATAAATTACTTGGTTGAGGGACATATACGACGCATTTATATTAGATGAAAATTCTACCATCGAGAAAATTCATCAAAAAACTAGAATCTATTTATTATTACTTTTTGCTTGTTTTTTATTTCCTGACACTAATGGTAATTCAGTACATCTCATGTATTTACCATTATTATCTGATTTTAGTAGAATACATAAGTACAGTTGGGGATCTGCAGTTTTAGCGCATTTATACAAAAATTTGTGTAGATGCGCTTTAAAGGATGCTAATAATTTTGCCGCTTGTTCAACACTACTACAAGCTTGGGGGTGGTCAAGGATGCCGAGTCTTGCGCCTACGAATCCAAATCCATTTCACTTTCCATACGCAACCAAGTAAGTTGAAACTTTTATATTTTCAAAATATTTTTTACTTCTTTACTTCTTAAACTTATTTCATTATTTACTTAGGTGGTCTGCATATGGGATGGATTATGAGAAGACTCCTCATCACTGTGCACCGGGTTATCGCGCCTTCATCGATCATTTCGAAGAAGATGATGTAATTTTCTCAACCATAGATTTTAGTAGTTAATTTTACTTTATCTACTTTGTTAAATTAATATATTTGTTTATATTTTATAACAATTTGGAGACCCTACCTAGACCTTGAAGATTTGGATCCAATGATGCTCATGTGTGGAGTTCAAAACATTCCTTATCTGTTTCGATGTGGAAATACATCATACGATAGGGTAAAACTCAATTTGAATTCTTCAAGGCATACCCGATGCTCCGATCATGGACGAGTATCACGGAATTACCGTGAACGACCAATGGTCTCATACTCCTTATTCAAATCATTTGAAGGAAGAGTCGTCAATGGGATAACCGGAAGATAATGTCTTACAAGGAAATATCATGCCAAATGAATGTAAACCGAGCACGGATTACATGAATTGGTATAGATCTGTTTCCTATTTGTATTTGTCACCACATAACTTTTTATTTGACCCTCGAAACCAACCGACATCTTCAAACGTCCGACACACCAGACCAGTCCAACACACCAGACAATCAACAAGCACTTACGCCCAACAGCCATTCATGACCAACCAACAACAATTCCATAACACCCAACTACCTTTCTTCCCAACACAATCACCTTTTACCCCAAATCAACGGCCTCATCAATATACACACTCACCTAATCTATCCCAATGGGGAACCCAACAACAATTTTCAAATTTTTTCCCTCCAACATCACATAACCCACCACCTACTTCAATAAATCTACAAATCCCACAAGACCCCACCTACCAAACACCCCAAGAACAAATGCCTGTTTCCCAACCCCAATATTTTACCACACCCGAATGTTACCAACCCCCAATATATAGCCAAATGCCAGTCGGTAACATAAGAAATTGGAATTTCGAGGGAACAACATTAAGTTATGGAAGTGCAACTGAGATGCCATTTAGCAATGAAGAAATGATAGCATTAATGAATGACAATGACGCCAGACCTTCATCTCAACCACAACCAGCGGAAGAGCAACCTGCACAAGAACCTCGTCGTATGGTTCGACGGACCAACAGACAAGCTCCTTTTTGTGGAACTCACCAGCGCTTCACACGACCCGGCCAAAATCCCCGCTAGAAATAAATAATTTTTCATGTAGTGTTTTATTTTATTTATTCCAAATATTAGTTTCATTTAATGAATTTATATTATTATTTTTAGTACATTTTTATTATTTTACTAAAATATTTACTAAATTAAATAAATTATTAAAATAAATTATAATAGAATTATTATTTAATTATAACATCAATAAATTATTACAATAATTTACAATATAATTACTTAAATAAATTAATTATAATATAAATATTATTTATTTGTAATATAAATAATTTATTAAAATAAATTATAATATAATTATTAAAATAAACATATTTATTATTAGTTATAATATAAATAATTTATTCATTATTAATTATAATATAACTATTAAAACTAAAACGTAAAAAAAAAAAATACTTTTAGACACTACCTCCCATGCAATGGGCGGTACCTTTTTAAATTAACACACTACCTCCCATTCAATGGGCGGCAGCTTTGTTTCAAAAAAAAAATTGTTTAAACGGATGGTATATTGGATAATAGAGTAGAAGTGTATGGTAGAGTGGGTAATAATTCTTAAAAGAGTGGTAGGACAGTAAAAAATTCTAACACTAAATAGTACGATAAACACAATGGCTTTGATAAAGGACAAAATATTTTTAGACTATAAAACGGGAAAGTATACTAAGGCCCTAAGTATGTGTCATGAACCAGGTCTATTAAGATTTGGGTTCTTAGGAGAGATTATGTTGAGATTGATTAATAAGACTATATGTCCATTAATCAAAGTTATATGTATCTTGGCTGAGAAGGCTACAAGTCTCCCAGGTGAGGCATTGGACCTCTCATACGAGACTTCTATCAAGCACTCAAACAAAAATTAAGACTATGTCTATTAGAATAGACTTTGGTCACTCCTCTTAGGGGAGATTTACATGTTTGATCCTACCCGAAAAAACTACAAGTCTCTCAAGTGGGGAGTTTAGATAGCCTAGGAAATCTTAGTTCCTTACGCAATGTTATATGAAGTCTAACTGACGAAACTTTAAGTCCCTCATGCAAGGCGTTGGACCTGTTAAGTGGTACATCTATCAAGCCCTCAGAAAAAACTAAGACTGAGTCTAGTAAGCTAAAGTTCAGTCTCTCCGATTGGGCGAGATTTACATGTTTTATCCTGCCATATGAAACTCTAAGTCTCTGAGGTGGATAGTTTAGATAGCATGGGAAATCTCAGTCCCTTAGGCAAAGTTATAAGGAGCCTGATTGGTGAGACATCAAGTTCCTCATGTAATGCATTAAACCTCTTAGGCGGGACACCTATCAAGCCCTCAAACAACACTTAAGACTAAGTATCTAAGGATGGAGTTCAATCGTTCCTCTTGGGTGAGATATACATGTTTGGTCCCTCCCGAGGAAACTTCAAGTCTCTCAAGCAGAGAGTTTAGATAGCCTAGGAAATCTCAGTCCCTTTGATGAAGTTATATGAAAGGACTTATATCAAGCCATCAGACAAGACTTAAAACTAAGTCTCTTATGCTAGACTTCAGTAGCACCTCTTAGGCAAGATTTATATGTTTGGCCCCGCCCGAGGAAACTCTAAGTCACTCATGCGAAGAGTTTATAAATCATGTGAAATCTTAGTCCCTTATGTGCAATTATAGGGAGCCTGACTAATGAGTCTACAAGTTCCTCAGGCGAGGCGTTGAAAATATTAGGAGATACTTCTATCAAGCCCTTAGACAAGACTTAAACTACGTCTCTTGGGCTAGACTTTGGTCGTGCCTCTTCAACGAGATTTACATTTTTTGTCTCGCCCGAGGAAACTCCAAGTCTCTTAGGTGAAGAGCTTAGATAGCCTTAGGAAATCTCAGTACCTTATGTGAAGTTATATAGAGTTTGTCTAATGAGAATGTAATTCCCTCTAACGAGGCATTAGACATCTCAGATAAGATTTGTATTTATCCCCCCATAGAAGACTTAAGACCGAGTCTCTTAGGCTAGACTTTGGTCGCGCCTTTTGGGCGAGATTCCCGAGGAAACTCGAAGTCTGTCAAACAGAGAGTTTATATAACATAGGAAATCTTAGTCCTTTAGGAAAAGTTAGATGTATTCTAGATGATGAGACTCCAAATCTCTCAGGAGAGGCATTAAACCTCTCGGTGGGACTTCTACCAAGCCCTCAAACAAAACTTAAGACACATCCTCTTAATCTAGACTTTTATCTTGCATTTCCAACAAGATTTACATGTTTATTCCCACCTGAGGAAACTCCAAGTCTATTATGGAGAAAGCTTAAATGGTTTATTCTTATATCCCCAAAGGGCGACAAAGAACTCCTATGGGAAATTCAGCATACATAATATTGCCTCAAGAAGCAACGATCTTTGCCATGAAGTTCAACATACAAAATATTTCCTTTAGAGGCAACTATGATCTTTGTCATAACGTCCAACATACAAAATATTACCCTAATAGGTGGCAAGGATCTTCGTCACGAAGTCCAACATATAAAATATTTCTTTAAGAGGCGACAAAGATCTTTGTCATGAAGTCCATCATACATAATATTGCCTTAAGAGGCAACAAGGATCTTTTTCATGAAATTCGACATACAAAGTATTTCCATAAGAGTCGGCAAGGATCTTCTTCATGAAGTAAAATATACAAAATATGACCTTAATAAGAAGCAAAGGTCTTTGTCATGAAGTCCAACATACAAAATATTGTATTAATAGGTGACAAGGATCTTCATAATTAAGTATATCATACAAAATATTGCATTATGAGGTGACAAGGATTTCTTTTAGGTAATCCAACATTTGGATCGCCTCTTAGGGCATCAAGGACCCCTCTTAGAGAGTTCGACATTTAGATCACCTCTTAAGGAGACAATGATCCCTCTTAGGGAGTCTAGAATTTGGATTGTCTCTTAGGGATGCAAGGATCCCCTAGGGGAATTTAATATTTAGATCGTCTCTTAGGGAGGTAAGGATCCCTTTTAGGGAATCTAACATTTGGATCACCTATTACAGCAACAAAGATCCCTTATAGGGAGTCTAACATTTGGATCACCTTTTAGGGAGGCAAGCATCCCTCATAAGGAGTCCAACATTTGGATCTCCTCTTAGGGCGACAAGGATACCTCTTAGGAAATCTAGTATTTGGATTGCCTCTTATGGTGAGAAGGATACCTCTAAGGGAATCCATCATTTGGATCGCCTCTTAAGGTGGCAAGGATTTCTCTTAGGGAATCCAATATTTTGGCCACTTCATAAGGCAAACTTCTCCTAAGATTTTAGGCTTTTTGTAAAAAAGGAATAGTTATCAACCACAGATCTCTAAAATAATAAAATAGGGGGCCTAGTTAAAATTTTCATCCTACGCAAAACACAAAGAAAAAACAGTGCACCCCGTAAAATAACATGTCCTTACAAACAGCGGAGATACAATACTCGCCTACAAAAATTAACAACAAGATAACTAAAGTGTTGTAAAGAAAACACATATACGACAATAATGAAGTGGCTCTATAGGGTATTCCTTTAAGATTTTAATATTTGGCCTCCTCATTGGTTGGAGGGGGTCTCGTCCCCTTTGTAGGCTTCTTTTAGAGGCTTTATTCTAGAGCCTATTTTCCTAGCATCTATGCCTAGAGTGCAAACTCTTTTCAACTTGTTTCTGCATAATATTTTCTCCAGATCTCCTAATATCCTTTGATAACACCCACTTCTTGCATAAATATAAAGTGGACAATGAGGCATACAATTGATTAAAATTTGGTCGCCCTATAATCATATTGTAGGAATAAGGGGCATCAATAACCAAATACTTGACCTTAATTTCTTTGCCTAATCCTAATTTCCAAAGGTTGTCTTCAGAGTGATGTATCATTTTACTTGCAACTGCTCCACAGAAAATCCAACTAGCGATCCTTTGAAGGGTTTTAGTTCCTCTGGGTTGATTGGAAAAGTAGCAAGTGTACTATTTTCTCCAATGTAGTAATAGTAGGGAATTTCCCAAAGATCAATCTCGAGGACTGTAATGAAATACTGAGTTTGTTTTAAGTTCAATTTAACAAAAACTATAGTTTTAAGATTTTTTGAAGGTAACACACTTCTGACGAAAATACTAAAGTATGCGGATGAAATTAATAAGAATAAGTGGCATGCTAGGGTTGGTGTTTGATTTAATCATGCAATGAATCTGATCATATCTTGCAACAACTAGTTTGCACAATTAACTATCGATCCTTATGAATTGTTATCCCTAAGTCCTTAGAAATAAGTCTTTAATCATTCAACCTAATTACTATGTCCATAGGAAATTACGGTTGAAATTAAGCTTTCCAATATCAAGAATATTTCGATTTTCAAAGGATATTCCTAGTCCTAGGTAATATCTACTTGAATATGTTCCCAGACACATCATGAACAACAACTTGTCTGACTTAATTATATCATACTAACCAATTTCCGTTTGTCCGACAGGAAAAAGAAATAAGAACAGTAAAAGAACAAATCAATATAAAATAAACCAATTCTTCATTGTAAAGTTATAATCTTATTCAGTACAGATAAAAATCAGGGTCACCCCCTAGCATTGGGGGGTTTAGCTACTCATAAAATTAATAGAAAACATAGTATTGATTGTAGATATTACAGATTAATGGTGGAAATCAGGTCTTCAATTGCCAAAGTCCATGAAAATCTTCAATCCTAGCATAAAATATGAGTTCTCCAGCCTTCTACAATGTTCTTTGTCGTCCAAAATCAACCAACCTTTGGAAGTTCGCGCTCAAGAGTTAAATAAACAGTTTCTGGGCTTTTAGCAAAATTGGACTTCATTAAGCGTAATGCCCAAGGTGATATGCGTAATTCCTTCGTAACGCGCCAGGTATCATACGCGTAAGCTTGTGGAGAGGCCATCAAACCAAGCCTTTACGCGTAATGTATAGAGTGTTACATGTATGGGCAGAATAGAGTTATTTTTATCCTTCTGGTGCGTTGCGTACCGTACACGTATGAGGGAGGTCAATACGCGTAATGATTGGGGCATTACGCGTATGGGCAACAAACTTGAAATTTTTTCTAATGCAGGTATAGCAGGCAAGCAAAAAGTAAAGTATTTATTTTTACCGGGTGATATATAGGTTATGTTATATCGTATCATGTCCACAGATATTGGTTATTGATTCGTCGTTCGACAATTCTATCGTTAATGAGTTTGGGATTAAATGGTTATAAATAAAAGACAAAAAGTAAATGAACAAAAAGTATAAAGGATAGACAGCTTGTCCCGAATGAATGCACACTACCCGTCACAAACTTAAATCTACCGTCCAGTTATACTCAGCGTACGATACTCATCCGTGTCATCACATACCTCTCACAACCCAAGCTATTTCTAACCCAAATTGAGAACTCAACTACATCACCTCAATACCCATCTCTGGCATATCTCACCAACACAGAGGCATTAAGCTCAAATACCCTAAGTGAATGTCAGCTCTAAACCCATTCATAGCATTCAGAAACTAACAGATAATCATCCCAGGTAAGAATCTAAGCGATCTATATCTAGCAAAGCTCAAATCCTTAACATAGAGTAAAAACCTAAGATAATCATCAACACAAATTTGTAAAGCAAACTTTATACAACGCCAAGGGCGACAAATATACATGAGTAAGAAGTAAATATACAAACATAACCAACAAAATAGAGAAATACAAAGAGAAGAGAAGATATACACTACTCATTTACACCGGTTTGTCAACGCCTATCAAAGAGAAATTCACCTCCAATCATCCATAAGCAAGACCCTAATGTTGTTTTCTAAGCTAATCTATCAAAAATGTATGGTGATGGAATTTGGGAGCAAAAACTTCCCCAAAACCATAACCTAAAAAAATGAAGTTATAAAACAAATCTCAGATCATGAGCGCACTCGCCATCGATATTTACGTTAAACGCCTTAATGCCACTCGGCGAGGCGACCTATAAAACTAAATTTCTTTCTGCCGTAACAGTGCCAAAGTACTCAATGCGTTGAGCGGCCTCCACTAAACAAAATTTCCTAAAAATGGACTTTTATTGCCGAAACGCGTATTCGGAGCCGTGTCTTCGACACCTTACTCCTCGATGCTCCAAATGTGCAACAAATACCTAGAAAAATACATTAAAACTAATCAAACAGTATATTATGTACACAAAACACAATAAAGAGTTATTCAAATTAGTTATTCAACGATTATTAACGAACAATACAAAAATATATATATATATATATATATATATATATATATATATATATATATATATATATATATATATATATATATATTTGGCACTTATCACAATTTTACTTTTTTTTCCGCTGCTTTCTCACTTTGGTCCAATTTTGCATCCTATCCTCGCTCTTATGAACTTCCACACCTGTATTAGACCTGCTAACATACCAAAAGCATAAAATATCCTCAAGAAACTCATAATTTATAACACAATAGACCTGATGGAAACAACTCAAAATACTGACAAAATGTGATCCTATTTGTACAATTCACCTGATTTTTATGTTGATGAAATGATAAAAACTATAACACAAATGGTGAGTGATCATGGGTCAAGGCAGAGTCTTTTAAATGCCTCCCAATATAGAACATCTACATTACTTATTTGGTGTACGAGGACTCTTTTGATTCTCATTTATCATTTCTGACGCTAATGACCATGGGGTCATTATTGTTAGGGTTGATTTCGACGGTATCCTTCTTAGAGAATGAGATCGTAGCTTTTGGCGCCTTTGGCCCACCATCGCCTTTAATATTAGGGAGGTCTTATTTATTCAAAATTTGACGAGCATATCTTCTACATGCATATCTAGTCTAGTGGCCTCTAATGAATCCCCATGTAATAATGTTATGCGTGTGGCGCACAACTTTGTTGCTCGTGCTTTGGGATGTATCCTTTGCCTTGTTGGCCCTAGGGCTCTTATGACCCATGTGAGGTGGATTTTTCAGGTCCACAAGAAAGGAAAGGAAAAGGGGAAAACTGAAATACCCTAAAATTGATATGCAATACGATTAGTGTAAGCTAAATGCAACGTATGAGGGAGTTACCTGGGTAAGAGGGTTAGTTATATAAAGGGAAGGTATTAGCACCCTATATATCTATAGTATTCTATAGGAACCTTTTGTGCGTTTGTTTTATTCTATAGGAACCCAAAATTTACCTTGAGTTTTCGCATTCATTTATTTACATCATATTTAAATTTTTACTTTCATTTTTTATTCGCATTCCATATTTATTTTCAATTTAATTTTCCCTCTTCATTTTTTAGCGAACGCTTAACTTCTAACGCCGATTCATCAATAAATCCAATCTTTGTGGCCCATTTAATTAGAAGGGGCATTTTTGGTATTTTAAAAATTGCTTAACCTGATTTTTATTATATAAGTTAGAAGTTATCACTGTTAAAAAAAAAAGGAGGCAGAGGCGATTATGAAAAGAGAAACTCAGATCCATCACTTCTTCATACTCCATACATGTCTTCATCAACATCCCTACTCAATACACCACCCAACAAATAATTTCAACAACCCCAAAACAACAACCCCCTCTCTCACGCAAAAGCAAAATCTCTCGTCTCTCACCGTCTTCGTCATCGACGCCGCATTCATCCACCAGCGTCCAACTTCATCACTCAGGCCGTGCTATTCTATCAACGGCATGTTTCGAAGTTCCGACTCGGCCCGGTAAACTTCAACAATCCTCACTTTTAATTAATTTATGTTTTGTGTTTATTTTGTATTATCATTTAATTGCGTGGATTAATGAGTTATGATGAAAACATTGTTGATATTGATTTAATTTGAGTGTAATTTTTGATGACCAAGGTGTTATTATGTCTGAATAATGTTGAATTTGCAAAGATGTCTTGTGTTAAGAATTTGAAAATTCTATTCTGTTGATGTTATGTTGTCCGATATAAATCGGTAAAATTCTTAATGTTGGAATATGATGAAATCTGCTTGTGATACCTTATTTTTTGTTTGAAACTTGAATGATGGCACCTCTTGGCTGATTTTTTAATTCGTGAGTAAATGATATTTGTATCGGTTTCGATGAAGGTTTAACGATAATACTGCATTACTCGCGTGTAAATTTAACCGAGAAACCATTAGGACATCATAATATTGTGTTGCTTTCATTTCGATTGAAGTTTGTGAGTAAGCGATATTTGTATAGTTTCGATGAAGGTAATGATAATGCCACGTTTAATCGCGTATGAATCAAACCGAGGAACTTATGGGAAAGTATTGTTGTCTCTTTGTGTGAATTTAAGCAAGAAAAATCATTTTATCTTGAGTAAAATTGGTTGTTTAGTGGCTTCCCGATGTTTGTTTAATCAATTGAATCTTGGTAAACATTATTTAGTTCATAAAGTTGCTGCCCGGTTGTGGTTTAAGGGTTCGAAACCTATTTTGAATTCGATTGCACATGTAGTAGTGTAAACTTCCGATTCTTGTTTTTGTTGGGGATTTAAATGACTATTATTCTCGAGTTTTGCTTGATGAAATGCACTTGAAATCATGTTTTTACAAATGCTGATTTTTCACATGAGCTTGGATAATAACTTGTTTTCTTGTTTCTTAAATTGTAAATATTTATTTGTTCATGTGTAACATTCATGCAATTTATTTCGATTTCATACTTTGTAGATTTTAACCTGCTCATTAAATCTTTAGTTTCGATCATGATCAATTGTTTGATTTTTCATTTGTTCATGTACATAGTTCATGCTAATTTCATTTCGATTTGTATACCTTGCTTACTAACCATTTTCCGATTTATTACAATTTCATTTCATTTTAATTTTTTATCCCACAGTTATGCTACTAACGAATTTGTTATTTGTGAAGATATCAAGGATCTTTCAAAGCATTCACTTTCATTAGCACATCTACACTTTCTCACTAGCACTTTAATATGGAATTACTATTTAATATCTAGTTTTTGTTATTTATAAACATACAAATATTTAGTATTTTAGTATTGTAAATATATAATTATGTACATATTATTTTTTTTATTTTATATATTTTACTATATTCATTTGTAAATAAAGAAGTTATATTATAATGACCCTCCTTGTGTTGCAATTTCGAAATTAGAATTCAATTCGACTTTCGAATATGTATGAACATAAATATATTGTTTGACTTCTTATAATTAATTTCTACAATCTATTCTAATTAATCTAATAAAATGCAATGGTCAATAATCGATAACTGCTTCTCCGTATTGATTTTTTATTTGTATCCCGTTGTAATCAATTTATCATTTTCTCTTTATTTATTTTTCATCCCCATTCGAAAAAAATTGTATCCCGCTCCCTTGTTGCGTTGTAAATAATTTATGGCTTTCTATTTTATTTTATTGTTTATTCCCCATTTGTAATTGATGTATCCCTATCCCCACAAAGGCTTGTAATAACTATTTAGTTCACTTACACAAACCAAAAAAATCATTTTCAAACTAATAATTGTGAATCATTTTAAACCCGTAAGTCGACAAAGCTTAGAAGCGTCGCGATGACCACACATGCACACATGTACGCTTGATCTTGGGCCTTCTTACAATGAGCCTATTTCGATCAATTGTTCCAATTGGTCGTCTTAGTAAACTAGCCCACTTTAATAGTACACATGTAATTTAATCGCTTTATGTTTGTGTTGGCCACCATGTATGGGCTTTTCTCGATTTATTGATTTGTTTGTAATTATTCTTTTCTCCTCCATCTCTCGCACCTTGGTCCATATTCCAAGTTTTCTCATTTCCATAAGGGTTTCATAGTAGAGAGTAGACTTGACTATTTTCTTGAGATCGATCAAGTTTCATGGCTTGGTTGATCATAACCTGATTCATTCTTTCTCCATTCACCGAGCATTTAAAACACTTTCAATAAATTTTAAAATTGATCCAACGTCGAGTCTTGTTTTCAAACCTCGATCCAAAGTCGAGTGACTTTTCAAAAACCTTTTCATAATAAATTCTGAGTATTTAAGTCATTGGTTGCTAGACTAGTTGTTTAAATACTTGTGCAAATTGAACTCTGAGTCGTTAAATTGTTGGTTGCTAGACCAATTATTTAAGACTCTTAATAATGTGAACCTCGTTTCACTTCACCTTTTTCATAAGAAAACGTTTTGGGATGTAGACGACTCGTTGAGCATTGAGTTCCTCTGGTTTCTAGTATTTGAATCATAGGATGCTAGTCCTATTGTTCGGTACTTTTCACCCACACTTAAAATTAATCATAACTCATTCAAACCTTTTGTGCGTTCGAGCACCTTTTACCTTTAAAACCTCTTCAAAGATTAGACATGATTCATTTATAATTGATATGTTCTTCCTCTATCCCCATGGTTTTCGACTTCTTCACTTGAGTACTAGAGGAGTTCTCAAATCCTCCCTCATGTTATCGCGTAGTCCTCTATTATTTATCACAGCTTGTGGGCGTTTAGACGAGTCTTCTCCTTTAAAAAATGTTGACTTGTCTCTTCATTTAAAATCAATCAACAAACAATTATTTTCTAGCCGAACTACGGCGCTCTGACTTTCCCATTGCACGAGGGAGTACATAGGCACTAAGTCTTACGACCAAAGGCGAGAAAAAATAATAAAAACATTTCTCCTCTCTTTATTTCTCCTTTCAAACCTTAGAAGATCGTAAATTTTCACACTAACACAAAAACACACTTTGAATAAATGGGTACCATCGAGTACGATGGATGTAAGGGGTGCTAATACTTTCCCCTTGCATAACTGACTCCCGAACCTATATCTCTTGGCCTCGTAGACCGTCTTATTCTTTATTCGTGAGTTTCATTCGATATTTCCCCTTTCCTTCTTGGAATAAATAAATCTCGGTGGCGACTTCATTGTTTTCGATAATCGAATAATTATTAATATAAATTTTTCGATAGGAGTCGACAGTTAGGCAGGAACCTAAGTTTTTTTATTATGATTCTCCTTTGGATGCATAAGTTTCTTTACCAGATCCTGATAGCTAGTAATGAATTCTCAGAGTAAGCCTATATACCATTTCAAGGCGACATCCCTAAAGGTGCGAGATAACAATTTACATTTCAAGGATTCAGGTGCTTAAATGATGGCCATTTGTGTATGGATGAAGGTGACGTGTTCATAAGGATCTATGTGCCAATCAAACTTAGCTAGAGAAGGATGTTTGAATCCTTCAGGGACAAATTCTTCATGTATTTCATTTTAGAATTGCTAGAGATCCAACACTTATATCTATTATAGAGGATTAGACTCTTTCTTGCGTTATATGATATTATGGATATTATTCTCCAGTGTCTGATTCTAACGATGTAGTCCATTCATGGCAACATGCATCTCTTCCAAGGAGTTGGCATCACCTCTACCATTGGTATCCTCCAACGTAAGGGGTTTAGCTCTCTTATTAACCATGATTGAGAAAGGCTAGGTATATGAGTAAAGGGTGACAATGGGTGTGAGTATTATGATGAAGAAGGTGTGGCCCATATTAGTTTTACCGGGGCCCTTTAGTAGGTGCCATTGTACTAGTAAAAAATACATGTGTGCATGGTATCCCTACAAGGATAAGGTATACTTAGATGCCTTAGTAGGATTATATTCATTTGGGGTGGTTAGAGCTTTCCCGCAATGGCGAGAAGCCTTGTATAGTGGTGTTATGATGGTTTTTAAAGAACTTGCTCATGTGAGGTGAGAGGCTCTGTATGTTAGCATGGTGCTTAGGTATGAGTGTGAAAGTTATGGCTTGTCATTCTCCCGTTAGATGTGAAGTATTTACAGAAGCTGTAGACCTAGGATTTTCTTAAAAAGGTTTAGTTCCCACTTCGTCAGTGGTGGGCCATTAAGTCCCTATTTCCTAGGGAGAGGTGATGACAACTGTATCCATACTCAACAGATATCTACAAAAAAAATTGGTAAAAACTAGAAAAATGAGTAAGGGCGTGAGAACAAATAATTACCCATTAAAATAAGTAGGTATGAGTATGGATATAAGTACCTTAGTACCCACCCTTCCCCATACCAACACAATATATATTTGTATATTTTTAATTTATATCATCATATAAATCCAACATGATTTTCACAAGAGATGAATATGTTTGTTTCTTGGCTACCAAATGTAACACGGTGAACTGACTTTGTAGGATTTTTTGTATCCAAATGTGCGGATAGCAAGAGTCGCCACCGACTTTTATTTTTATCCAATTAAGGGAAGGTAAAAGTAACAGAAAAAGACCTTCGTTAGATTCTGAGTTCGGGAGAATGGTTATGAAAAGGGAAGGTATTAGCACCCCTTTCCATCCGTAGTTATCTACGGGCTCTTAGTTGCTCTAGATCACTTTTTAAAATTGCTTTCTGTGTGTTTGACAAAAATGTTTTGAAAGAAAGGCATTTCGCTTTGACTTTGTAATGACTCATGTAGGAGTGTATACAAAGTGTTCGGAAATGTTTTGTTTTTTGAAAGAGGATTTGAACTTTGAAAAAGTGTGAGGTGTGAAAAGCATTTGATGGAGCAAGCAACTAAGAGACTTATTTACCCACTCAGAATTGGTCCTTTTTGTTGTACTTCTACATTCCTTTAGAATAGCGCTAGCCGTACCATTAGTTAGTAGGTAGCTCCATTCGTTGGATGTAAGCGGGACATTCGAAGGGACATCGGATGGTCATAGAAGGCAACTTGTAGGAAGTATCCTAGCACATTCGAAGGACTATCATCATTTTCGTGGCGACAATCGAGGGTCAAGATCATGTATTCGGAGGCGACATCGTGGGTCTTATGATCTTTGTATCGAAGGGACTATGATGATTCGTTTGGAAGGCAACGGTGCTAGAATACCTCTACGTTCGAGGGACATGACCATTTGAAATCGAAAAGCAACGAGAGAAAATTACCCTAAGGGGTGCGTGTGTGAAAGAAGTGTGTTGATTTCAGATATTTTATCTTGAAGATTAGTGGGCTATGTTCAATTATTATCTTGCCATACACGCCTAGTTACTAACAGTTTATAGGGTGCGGAAAGTAAAATGCGGAATGTAAAGGTGCGGAAAATAAACCTACGCTATTACATGGCTTCGGGGCAGATACATAATTTAAACTTGCAGAAAGTAAAAACCTAATTAAACTATTACAACCCATGAGCAATTACATTATTGGAAAATAAAATAATAAAAGAAAAACGTCCGAATCGGAGCAACCTGTGAAAGAATAAGAAAATCGGGAAATATGACGAAATTGAAATAAGAGAAGATGTTAGAAAAAATGCAAATTTTAATATGAGAAAATTAATATATGCTGGAAATAAGGTAAATAAGTTAAAATAATTTTTTGGGATTTTTTGGAAAAGATTTAATAATTAAAATGCAATTTATAATGATTTAAATGCAAAATTAAAAATAAAATAAATATGCATGCAAAAATTATATTTTTTAATTTATTAAATTAAATAAACATTTTTATGAAAATAACGTAAAAAGAAAAAATGTTTTTGGTAATTTTTAATGCATAATAAAAATCATGAAAGTTAATTAAAATGAATGAAAATATTGAAAAATATGAAAAATATAGAAAATATGCAAGTTTTGAAAAGTGAAAAAAGAGATTGTCTGAACCAGGAATCGAACTGGAGACATCCCTTTCAAACCTTGAAAACCACATGCTTGACCAACTGAGCTGGCGTGTTGCACTGTTTGGAAACGGAACCAATGGAAGATAACACGCGTCGCTTCCCGGTTTCCTCCCGCTCGCGCCATCCAGCCATCTTCAACCTTTTGAATTTTCAAAATCCAGCGTCGGCCTTCCTTCGACGCTATGTCCTTGGCTAATATAAAAAATGCAGCACACGTAATATAAATAAAATCCAAGGCCATGGTTCGATTCAGGACATCGTTCCGAATTCACTGGTGCTAGTCTCATGGTCCAATTTTTTGTATTTCGTGAAACCCCAAATCGGTCCCAGAAACCCTAACAATGGTATTCTACACTCCCGGCCATGGAAATTCGATTAAAGCACCCAGAAAGCTTGCAAACCTGACACTAATCACAAAAACAACAATAAAACATGTTAAAAATGCATGATAAATGAAATACGATTTTGAAATTTTCTTGAACAAACCGATTTCGGATTCTTTGATTCTTGATGGTTTTAAGCAATGTGAGAGTCTGGATCGATTCAGGAGATGTCAAGCAATGTGTTGGGCACCTCAAAAACGATTGAAAACGGCTGGAAGTAGGGTTACCACTTGCTTGTGCACCACGGTTTTTTGAGCTTTGGAATAGGGTTTCTGAGCCAATTTTTTCGTCCTTTCTTGATAGGTATGCATCATATATTTATACTGGATGGATTTGGAATGGTTTTTGGAAAGAATTGATCAACATTCAATGGAAATCAAATTTGATATTTCCATGAAAATCAAATCTTCAAAGCTTGATCAATTTCAATCCAATCTTGCCTTTCTTGCTCCAATTTCGAATTTGCTGGCATTTGTGAGTTAATTGGACCTTAAGGAAAGAATAAAATCAATCTTTGCCATTAATTTCAATTTTATAATTTATTTTAAGATTTAATTTGCATTTAAATGAATAAATTACAAATTAAATAGAAAAATAAATCAAAAATTCGTGGCTTTGGGCTTGGACACTCCTAATTGCTTGAGGAACAAGTTAGGATGAAGAAAAAGTAGGCCCATTTGCAAAAGATTTGATTTTTTGAAGTATCTCTCTTTGTGCATTCTTCCAAAATTGCCCAACTTGTGGATGGTGTAACTTGCTCAATTTTCCACATTTTTGAGTGTTCTTGGACTTTTTGGAAAGCTCTAAGAGTCCTCTAACCAATGTCTTTAGTCTCATCTCATTTGGAGTTACCATGCTCAATATATCTTCAAAACAAAAAGTTGACTTTTTGTTGACTTTGAAAATGACCTGTAATGTTTTGAGCTATACCTCTCAAATGAAGCATTTTTTGGACATTCTTGTGAGACATGAAGTTGTAGAGAATTGAATTTCCTTCAAAACAAGAGGTGGTGGAAAAATTTCTGAGAAAGTATGAGAAAGTTATGATCAGTCAAAGTTCAGTTGACTTTTCATCTAGAAACCCTAATTTAGAAAGTTTGACTTTTGAGCAAATCTTGAGTTTTCTTGATGAATCATGATCAACCCTTGATCAAATGATGAATGTAACTTCAAAATGAGGATTTTGACCAAAAATTGTGAAGTTTGGTATGTTGACCACAATTGACTTTTGTCCATACACCGATTTTCAACCATCTGAGCAATTGTCTGAGGAAACTTGACTTGTGAAGCTTGAAACTTGACATGGAGAATCTTTGAAGCATATGAGGAGGCATGAGGGCCATTGGAGATGTTGGAAATCCATCTTGACTTGAGAGATACCAAACCCTAGTTTGGGTTGATTGTCTAGGAGAGAGTTTGTCTGATCAACTCTTGAGGAATCCTTGAGCATAGATGTATGAAATCTTTTGAGTAGATGGAGGGCAAATTTTGGGGTATGACAGCTGCCCCTGTTCAATCTTCTTGTACTGGAGGGTTAGATTGACATGCTTGTCTTTCGCGACCTGGAGGTAGAAGATGATTGAACACCGAGTACACCTGAAAATTTGCACTCGCTGTTGGTGGATGATGCGGGAATGGGCTTACAGATGCCATTTGGAGAAGTTGGAGACTTCGCTGGGGAACGAGTCGTACGCTAGACTCGAGGTTGTGAATAGGAGAGCTGACGGAGATGGGTTTAAGACGCCATCTGGAAAGGTCGATGCTGGGGAGTGAGTCGTATGCTAGACTCTGTAGACGTCTCTGGAAGGAGCACGGAGATGGGCTTAAGATGCCATCCGGGAGGAGTCGTATATTAGACTTCGTGTTCGCTTTGAATGATGTTATTGGTTCAAAATTACTTATATATCTAGAGGGATAAGTTTTATTCTTAACAACTCTTTCATTTTTAGGATAATGATGAACTACTTTAGGCTTATGCACTTTCTCTTGAATTGGTTGGTTATTAGCCTTAACAAAGATAGTTTTATTGGGACTTGGTTGAGAAAATTTTGAAAAACCAAGTCCACTTTTATCTTTAGGGTATCTTTGAGTGCTAAGAACCTTTTCCAATCCAACTTGTCCTTTTTCATACCTTTCTAAGACTCTTTTTAATTGAACAATTTGAAAGAAAGTGATTCACAATTATTGCATACAAAATTTTTTGATCACTAATCATTTTTCTTTTCATCTTTATGTTCTTTTTCAATAGTTTTAACTTTTTCTTCTAAAGATGAAATTAATTTCTTTGAGATGAAATAGTCTTATATAGAATTTTGCATTCATTTAATAGTTCATCTATAGCACCTTGTGCATCATTATCATAAAGAGAGTTATCATGACTAACCTCGTCTTCTTCATCTTCTAATTGTGTGTTGCTATAAATGCAAGATTTGCATGTTCTTTATCGATGATGAACTTATCTCATTATCATCCCATGCTATATATGCTTTCTCGGCCTTTTGTCCTTCTTTCCTTTGAAATGTTTATTCTTCCTTTCAAGTGTAGGGCATTCACTTTTGACATGACATTTTCTCCACATTCAAAACATTTAATTTTCCTTGATGGTGCTTCCATTTTAGTGATCTCCTTTTCTTTTCTTTTCTTAGAAATTTTTCAAACTTCTTGATAAAGGCTTCATCTTCACTACTTGTGGATTCATCCTCTTGATTGCTATCATGATATTTGATCCTTGTCTTTAAAGCAATGTCTTTGAATCTCTTACTTGGATTTCATGTTTTCAAGTCTTCCAAGTTCCGTTTCATATTCTTGAAGCTTTCGAATAATGTTGCGGAAGTCATAGTTGCTAGGCTTTTCTTTTCGGATATTGCCGTCACTTTTGGTTGCCATTCCTAGTCAATGACCTAAGCACTTTAAGATTTAATTCATCGTTAGTTAAAGTCTTACCGAGTGCCTTCAAATGGTTTGTCAAGTGAACGAATCTCTTTTGCAAGTCAAGGATGGATTCTCCGGGCAACATTCTGAATAATTCATATTCTTGACCCAAAGTGTTCAATCTAGACCTTTTGACTTCGGGGGTTCCTTCATGAGTTTCTACAAGAGTATCCCAAATTTCCTTTGCCGTTGTACATGCCGATATTCGGAAAAATTCATCCATACTAAGAGCACTTTGGAGAATGTTGATCGCCTTTTTGTCAAAAAGAACCTTTTTCTTGTCATCGTCATCCCATGATGCTTTAGGCTTAGATGACCCAACACCATTGACAACACACACCGGAGTGAATGGACCATTCTCAACAGCATTCCAAATTTCTTCTCCTTGCGCTTCAAGATGAGCCTTCATGCGAATTTTCCAGAAATCAAAGTATTCTCCACAAAATAGTGGTGGCTTGTTGTTACTACCACCATCTTTGAAAACCGGATTTTGATTTGCGGAAGCCATTCTGGATCGTTAGGAACAAGTTACCTATAACTTGCTCTGATGCCAATTGTAAGTTTAAGAGTGCACCTAAGAGGGGGGTGAATTAGGTGTTTTAAGATTTTATCCGGTTTAATGAAAACTTGTACTAATTTTTCTGGTTTGGTATATGAAGTTTTAAACAAGTGTTTCTTTCCTTTTGGTTATGGTGAGATGAAAGCAATAAAAGCAGAAAGGTAAAGAACACAAAGATATATCCTGGTTCCTCTCACAATCCGAGAGTACTCCAGTCCCCTTTCAACACGAAAGAGATTTCACTATAGTCAGAATTATCGTACAACCTATTCACACCAAAAGGTGAAGCCTACTATCTAACCTATAGGGAGACCAAAGGTTCTTAATACCTTTAAGGTCTAACAACACTATGTGCAAGAAGAACAATCCTCTTCAATGCACAACTTGTTTCCAACAATCCTGGACAACAAGAAAAGCAATAAATGTGTTTGAATTTATACAAGAGATTTTGAAGATGTAGTACACTATATCAATCTTGGATTGATCTTCTTCTTCAAGAAATAAACAATTCTTAACAATGATTATAAATGTTCACAATGCATATATGAAACTTGTAATGATTGAAAATGTGTAATGCAAGTTTCACAAAATTATGACTTTGTATGAACACTTGAAAATTTGCAAGAGAATATGAAAATGAATAATCAAGAATTGTTAGTTGAAGAAGGTTATTTGAATTTGAAAATTCAGCAATATTTATACTGCCCCAAATGCCTTTTCATTCATGCCATTTTGTATGAAAGGGTGCAACTCAACCATGAATGAAAGCCATTTTGAAAAGGTTCAAAAACTAAAATAAAATCAGATAGTTTATTGGAACCGGTTACTGTGAACCCGTTCCTAGTGAACGTTATGGCAAACTATTTAAAAATTCACGCAGGAACCGGTTCCCATGTAGGACCAACCCGGTTCCTGGTACAAAAACCAGAAGGGGCGTTTTTTGAAAAGCTTGGAACCCGGTTCCCACAGGGGACGGAACCGGTTCCTGAAAGTTTATTTTCAAAAATACTTTTTGAAAAATATTTCAAACATAATTTTTTCTTTTGTTAAACATATGGTATATGTATATGATTATGAATGCATTTGTGAACATCTATATTCAAGTTGAAGAATTATTTATACCTTTTGATATTGTTGATTCTTTAAAAATTCTTCTTTTAATCTTCAAGACTTTTTCCATACTTTTGTCATGATCATTTGCTTCTAGAAGATGTCGTCATCAAAACTAATATTTGGAGAGGCTTGATTTCACAGTGGGTACCAAATTCGCCTTCGTGTAACTCTCCCATGATACGCATTGCGGTTTTCTGGTCTACACAGCGGAGTAAGCACAAGTCGTGGTTGCGCTTGTATAAGATGTCGTTGCTGAGGAAGAATTTGGATGCAAATCTTCTCATGAACTTCTTATCATTGACAGATGCCCCTGCGGGATATTCCTGAGTCTCAAGATACCTCTTCACGTCATTGAATTTCCTTCAAAACAAGAGGTGGTGGAAAAATTTCTGAGAAAGTATGAGAAAGTTATGATCAGTCAAAGTTCAGTTGACTTTTCATCTAGAAACCCTAATTTAGAAAGTTTAACTTTTGAGCAAATCTTGAGTTTTCTTGATGAATCATGATCAACCCTTGATCAAATGATGAATGTAACTTCAAAATGAGGATGTTGACCAAAAATTATGAAGTTTGACCGTATGTTGACCACGTTGACTTTTGTCCAATACACGATTTTCAACCATCCGAGCAATTGTCGAGGAAACTTGACTTGTGAAGCTTGAAACTTGACATGGAGAATCTTTGAAGCATATGAGGAGGCATGAGGGCCATTGGAGATGTTGGAAATCCATCTTGACTTGAGAGATACCAAACCCTAGTTTGGGTTGATTGTCTAGGAGAGTTTGTCCGATCAACTCTTGAGGAATCCTTGAGCATAGATGTATGAAATCTTTTGAGTAGATGGAGGGCAAATTTTGGGGTATGACAATGCCCTGCTCAATCTTCTTGTCTTGGAGGGTTAGATTGACATGCTTGTCTTCGCGACCGGAGGTAGAAGATGATTGAACACCGAGTACACCGAAAATTTGCACTGTTGGTGGATGATGCGGGAATGGGCTTACAGATGCCATTTGGAGAAGTTGGAGACTTCGCTGGGGAACGAGTCGTACGCTAGACTCGAGGTTGTGAATAGGAGAGCTGACGGAGATGGGTTTAAGACGCCATCTGGAAAGGTCGATGCTGGGGAGTGAGTCGTATGCTAGACTCTGTAGACGTCTCTGGAAGGAGCACGGAGATGGGCTTAAGATGCCATCCGGGAGGAGTCGTATATTAGACTTCGTGTTCGCTTTGAATGATGTTATTGGTTTGTATTGATTTTTAACCATATATGCAGCATTCTGAAAGTGAAGAGATGTTGATAAGTAGTCGGAGATGGGCTTAAGATGCCATCCAAGGCAACTGAGTCATACGCTAGACTCTGTAGTTGCTGTCGATAATAAGGAATCAGAATAAATCTTCGTGCTGATTACTCTGAGGGAGATTGTAATTGGCAAAAATGTGGATAGCTTCCCTGTTGTGCATCGGGTGTTGATCCATTGCCTTTTATCGGAGGATAACCAGAGGTGGTCTTTCGGATAGTTTTCCGTCGGTTCGGGCTTAATCTCGACCCGCGGCGGTCTTCGATAGTTTTCCGTCGGCTCGGGCTTAATCTCGGACCTGTTTGCGTCGAGGATCACACTGCTTTGGAGAAAACAAGAGAAACTTTGATAGAATATTCGTTAGTTTTATGCAAAGTATGATGCATGACAGTGTATATGAATGACATATGCATGAATTATGACTTTATGAGAGATGTATGGATGATAGATGTTGTGATATTTCAAAACATATCCATCTTGAAGAAGATGCAGATATTCTGTTTGAAGATTTCTGACTTCTGCTTGGGGGATTGAGTAGGTGGAAGCCCCGCTCTTGAAGGAGGAGAAAGATATCCTGGATTCCTCCGACGCATTGTCTGACCAAGTCCTGGGCCTAGATACTGTTGAGGAAGATAGAGATTGAGAAGCTCGTTGTTGGAGATCTCATAGACCCTGCTGAGGAGAACCTGGGAGGCGATTCGTTGGGGACCTTGTATGTAGATCCTGTTGAGGAAATTTAGGAGATGCTCTACTGGGTATTCCGAGTGTAGATCTCGCTGGAGGGTATTTGATGGTTGCTGAGAGACCGGGCTAGAAGAGTCTGGAGTCCGTTGTAATCTCTGGTTGGGGAATAAAAGGTGTATGTTTCCTCCGATGCACTATCTGGCCAAGTCTCGAGTCTGGATACTGCTGCCGGGGAGAAGGGGGAGGATTGAGACACGTCCGCTGGGGATGAAGTGTTACTGATTGGAGACTGATGTAACGTTGCTCGGTTGAGTGGAATCACTGCTTGTGGATTAACATATACTCCGCTAGGGAAGGTGTGTTGTGAGTGACACTTTTATGCTCTGTGGGGAACTATTTGGTGACTTTCGTCGTCAACCCAATTCCTGGAACCTGTAGTAAGTACTTTTGAATGTTCATTTTCGTATGTTTGTGATTAGATTCTTATTGTCAAATGCGTATAGTCATTCAAAGCAAACGTTGGACTTATTGCAAACGACAACAACAAAAATTGTAAAGAGAAAGAGACTTGCGTTCATTTGAAAGGGTGGCGTATGGCCCAGTTGTTTGTACACAAGAAAGGTAAAAAGCTATGCGGAAACAATCTCGTTAAGTTCCAACTATGCTAGTACTCATATATTTCAACTATCTCATCTCCTTCCAGAGAAAGTGAGTAGATCGATCTTCGCCATTTGAATCTTGAATCCGATAGTAGTCAGCGGTGATCTGGAAGAGACATAGTCGACGCTTAAATCCCTAACTTTGCCTAGACCGCCTTTCGGTTTTCACCACCGGATACCCTTTTTGCCCAAGCCGCCTTTTCGTGTTTTCGACTTGCGGTGTACATGTTTTGTATATATCCTTAACTTTTGCCCGAACCTTTGGTTCGCCAGATGCCTTATTTTTGCCTAGGTTCGCGACCTAGCGGGTCTATTTCATGCGTAGTATTTTTGACTATGTCTGCGTCACGGGTGTGGGAAGTCTTCACCATCCATGGTGCTAAGTATCATAGCTCCGCGGAAAATACTCTTGACTACAAACGGTCCCTCATAAGTGGGAGTCCATTTGCCCTCGATCACCTTGTGGAAGAATGATGCGCTTGACTACTAGATCGCCAACTTGATAGACTCGGTGCTTGACTTTCTTGTTAAACGCTCGACCATTCGCTCGATAAATCCATGGCGGATGGATGCGAGTCGTTTCTCATCGATCAAGTTGATCCGGTGCCGTGTCCGAACCCAATCGTCTTTGCCTAACTCGCCTCCGGAGGACTCGGTTGAGGGTATCTCGAACCTCGATGGGTAAGAAGGCTTCCATACCGTATACAGAGAGAAGGTTGCCCTGTTGATGTTCGTAGAAAAGATAACCATGAAGAGCAAATGGTAACATTTCATGCCAATCTTTGTAAGTCACCGTCATCTTCCATAATCTTCTTAATGTTTTTGTTGGCGGCTTCCACTGCGCCATTCATCTTAGGCCGATACGGAGAAGAATTGTGATGCTCGATCTTGAACTGCGTGCAGAGTTCGGTGATCATCTTGTTGTTGAGATTAGAGCTGTTATCTGTGATAATCCCTTCGGGAGTGCCATACCGACAGATAAGATTATGTTTGATGAATCGAGCCACAACATTCTTGGTAACAGATGCATACGAGGCTGCTTCTACCCACTTAGTAAAGTAATCGATTGCCACAAGGATGAAACGACGTCCATTGGAAGCCGTGGGCTTAATTTCTCCGATCATGTCAATGCCCCACATTGCAAAAGGCCAAGGAGGAGTTAAAACATTCAGAGGTACTGGAGGTACGTGTACTTTGTCGGCATAAATCTGGCACTTGTGGCAAGATCGAGCATAGCGGTGACAATCAGCTTCCATGGTGGACCAATAATAACCCGTTCTCAAAATCTTCTTAGCCATAGTGTGTCCACTGGAGTGGGTGTAAGTTTAAGAGTGCACCTAAGAGGGGGGTGAATTAGGTGTTTTAAGATTTTATCCGGTTTAATGAAAACTTGTACTAATTTTTCTGGTTTGGTATATGAAGTTTTAAACAAGTGTTTCTTTCCTTTTGGTTATGGTGAGATGAAAGCAATAAAAGCGGGTAAAGAACACAAAGATATATCTGGTTCCTCTCACAATCCGAGAGTACTCCAGTCCCCTTTCAACACGAAAGAGATTTCACTATAGTCAGAATTATCGTACAGCCTATTCACACCAAAAGGTGAAGCCTACTATCTAACCTATAGGGAGACCAAAGGTTCTTAATACCTTTAAGGTAGTCAGAATTATCGTACAGCCTATTCACACCAAAAGGTGAAGCCTACTATCTAACCTATAGGGAGACCAAAGGTTCTTAATACCTTTAAGGTCTAACAACACTATGTGCAAGAAGAACAATCCTCTTCAATGCACAACTTGTTTCCAACAATCCTGGACAACAAGAAAAGCAATAAATGTGTTTGAATTTATACAAGAGATTTTGAAGATGTAGTACACTATATCAATCTTGGATTGATCTTCTTCTTCAAGAAATAAACAATTCTTAACAATGATTATAAATGTTCACAATGCATATATGAAACTTGTAATGATTGAAAATGTGTAATGCAAGTTTCACAAAATTATGACTTTGTATGAACACTTGAAAATTTGCAAGAGAATATGAAAATGAATAATCAAGAATTGTTAGTTGAAGAAGGTTATTTGAATTTGAAAATTCAGCAATATTTATACTGCCCCAAATGCCTTTTCATTCATGCCATTTTGTATGAAAGGGTGCAACTCAACCATGAATGAAAGCCATTTTGAAAAGGTTCAAAACTAAAATAAAATCAGATAGTTTATTGGAACCGGTTCGTACGTGCGAACCTTCCTAGTGAACGTTATGGCAAACTATTTAAAATTCACGCAGGAACCGGTTCCCATGTAGGACCAACCCGTTCTGGTACAAAACCGTTTTGAAAGCTTGGAACCCGGTTCCCACAGGGGACGGAACCGGTTCCTGAAAGTTTATTTTCAAAAATACTTTTTGAAAAATATTTCAAACATAATTTTTTCTTTTGTTAAACATATGGTATATGTATATGATTATGAATGCATTTGTGAACATCTATATTCAAGTTGAAGAATTATTTATACCTTTTGATATTGTTGATTCTTTAAAAATTCTTCTTTTAATCTTCAAGACTTTTTCCATACTTTTGTCATGATCATTTGCTTCTAGAAGATATCGTCATCAAAACTAATATTTGGAGAGGCTTGATTTCACATTCTCCCCCTTTTTGATGATGACAACCCATTGAAAGTTGAAGTGCTTTTAATATGTAGAGCAAATGATAGTGTCTTATGTGAATGCTCCCCCTATCTTTGATAACTCCCCCTTGATCAAAGCTCTCCCTTGATTTAAGATAATTTTACATCTTTGGGGCTCTGCAGTAGTTAGAGACAAGCATACACATACACATATATATCTTCTCCCCCTTTGTCATTAGCAAAAAGGATGGGAAAAGACTAACAAAGTATATAATTAAAATTTTTGAAAAAAATAAAAACAACTTATACTAATGATTTGTACCTCATGTAAGAGACTTTTGTCATAAAGTTGTCTTTCTAGAAGATTATGCTTTAGTCCTTTATCATAAAGAACATCTTCAAAGGATGTGAAAGTTAAAGTGTTCCAACTTTGACTATGCCAAGAAATCTTCCTTTAAGGTATTCCCAAAATGTGAGATAACACTTGGCCTTTAAGACTAGATTTAAAAGTTAAAATAAATTAAGTCACCCATCAAATACTTAGAGTCACCACTCATCAAGAAGCCAAAAGTTGAAGTGGTCTCCAAGCAAACCTACAAAAACAATTAAGTTTGATTTGGTACCCAATGTGCTTTGGGTCCATCATAGTTAGTTCCTTTCTTGACCCACACATAATGCCCACTTGGAACACTAAAGTTTCTTATATAGCAAGCATTAGGTGTATGGCCTTTAATACCACAATAAAAACAAGTAGGTTCAAAATTACTTATATATCTAGAGGGATAAGTTTTATTCTTAACAACTCTTTCATTTTTAGGATAATGATGAACTACTTTAGGCTTATGCACTTTCTCTTGAATTGGTTGGTTATTAGCCTTAACAAAGATAGTTTTATTGGGACTTGGTTGAGAAAATTTTGAAAAACCAAGTCCACTTTTATCTTTAGGGTATCTTTGAGTGCTAAGAACCTTTTCCAATCCAACTTGTCCTTTTTCATACCTTTCTAAGACTCTTTTTAATTGAACAATTTGGAAAGAAAGTGATTCACAATTATTGCATACAAAATTCTGTTTTTGATCACTAATCATTTTTTCTTTTTCATCTTTATGTTCTTTTTCAATAGTTTTAACTTTTTCTTCTAAAGATGAAATTAATTTCTTTTGAGATGAAATAGTCTTATATAGAATTTTGCATTCATTTAATAGTTCATCTATAGCACCTTGTGCATCATTATCATAAAGAGAGTTATCATGACTAACCTCGTCTTCTTCATCTTCGGAATTGTGTGTTGCTATAAATGCAAGATTTGCATGTTCTTTATCTGATGATGAACTTATCTCATTATCATCCCATGCTATATATGCTTTCTCTGGCCTTTTGTCCTTCTTTCCTTTGAAATGTTTATTCTTCCTTTCAAGTGTAGGGCATTCACTTTTGACATGACATTTTTCTCCACATTCAAAACATTTAATTTTCCTTGATGGTGCTTCCATTTTAGTGATCTCCTTTTCTTTTCTTTTCTTAGAAATTTTTCAAACTTCTTGATAAAGGCTTCATCTTCACTACTTGTGGATTCATCCTCTTGATTGCTATCATGATATTTGATCCTTGTCTTTAAAGCAATGTCTTTTGAATCTCTTACTTGGATTTCATGTTTTCAAGTCTTCCAAGTTCCGTTTCATATTCTTGAAGCTTTCAATAATGTTGCGGAAGTCATAGTTGCTAGGCTTTTCTTTTCGGATATTGCCGTCACTTTTGGTTGCCATTCCCTAGTCAATGACCTAAGCACTTTAAGATTTAATTCATCGTTAGTTAAAGTCTTACCGAGTGCCTTCAAATGGTTTGTCAAGTGAACGAATCTCTTTTGCAAGTCAAGGATGGATTCTCCGGGCAACATTCTGAATAATTCATATTCTTGACCCAAAGTGTTCAATCTAGACCTTTTGACTTCGGGGGTTCCTTCATGAGTTTCTACAAGAGTATCCCAAATTTCCTTTGCTGTGTACATGCCGATATTCGGAAAAATTCATCCATACTAAGAGCACTTTGGAGAATGTTGATCGCCTTTTGTCAAAAGAACCTTTTTCTTGTCATCGTCATCCCATGATGCTTTAGGCTTAGATGACCCAACACCATTGACAACACACACCGAGTGAATGGACCATTCTCAACAGATTCCAAATTTCTTCTCCTTGCGCTTCAAGATGAGCCTTCATGCGAATTTTCCAGAAATCAAAGTATTCTCCACAAAATAGTGGTGGCTTGTTGTTACTACCACCATCTTTGAAAACCGGATTTTGATTTGCGGAAGCCATTCTGGATCGTTAGGAACAAGTTACCTATAACTTGCTCTGATGCCAATTGTAAGTTTAAGAGTGCACCTAAGAGGGGGGTGAATTAGGTGTTTTAAGATTTTATCCGGTTTAATGAAAACTTGTACTAATTTTTCTGGTTTGGTATATGAAGTTTTAAACAAGTGTTTCTTTCCTTTTGGTTATGGTGAGATGAAAGCAATAAAAGCAGAAAGGTAAAGAACACAAAGATATATCCTGGTTCCTCTCACAATCCGAGAGTACTCCAGTCCCCTTTCAACACGAAAGAGATTTCACTATAGTCAGAATTATCGTACAACCTATTCACACCAAAAGGTGAAGCCTACTATCTAACCTATAGGGAGACCAAAGGTTCTTAATACCTTTAAGGTCTAACAACACTATGTGCAAGAAGAACAATCCTCTTCAATGCACAACTTGTTTCCAACAATCCTGGACAACAAGAAAAGCAATAAATGTGTTTGAATTTATACAAGAGATTTTGAAGATGTAGTACACTATATCAATCTTGGATTGATCTTCTTCTTCAAGAAATAAACAATTCTTAACAATGATTATAAATGTTCACAATGCATATATGAAACTTGTAATGATTGAAAATGTGTAATGCAAGTTTCACAAAATTATGACTTTGTATGAACACTTGAAAATTTGCAAGAGAATATGAAAATGAATAATCAAGAATTGTTAGTTGAAGAAGGTTATTTGAATTTGAAAATTCAGCAATATTTATATGCCCCAAATGCCTTTTCATTCATGCCATTTTGTATGAAAGGTGCAACTCAACCATGAATGAAAGCCATTTTGAAAAGGTTCAAAACTAAAATAAAATCGATAGTTTATGGGAACCGTTCATCAGAACCGGTTCCTAGTGAACGTTATGGCAAACTATTTAAAAAATTCACGCAGGAACCGGTTCCCATGTAGGACCAACCCGGTTCGGTACAAAACCGAAGGGCGTTTTGAAAGCTTGGAACCCGGTTCCCAGGGACGGAACCGTTCTGAAAGTTTATTTTCAAAATACTTTTGAAAAATATTTCAAACATAATTTTTTCTTTTGTTAAACATATGGTATATGTATATGATTATGAATGCATTTGTGAACATCTATATTCAAGTTGAAGAATTATTTATACCTTTTGATATTGTTGATTCTTTAAAAATTCTTCTTTTAATCTTCAAGACTTTTTCCATACTTTTGTCATGATCATTTGCTTCTAGAAGATGTCGTCATCAAAACTAATATTTGGAGAGGCTTGATTTCACAGTGGGTACCAAATTCGCCTTCGTGTAACTCTCCCATGATACGCATTGCGGTTTTCTGGTCTACACAGCGGAGTAAGCACAAGTCGTGGTTGCGCTTGTATAAGATGTCGTTGCTGAGGAAGAATTTGGATGCAAATCTTCTCATGAACTTCTTATCATTGACAGATGCCCCTGCGGGATATTCCTGAGTCTCAAGATACCTCTTCACGTCATTGAATTTCCTTCAAAACAAGAGGTGGTGGAAAAATTTCTGAGAAAGTATGAGAAAGTTATGATCAGTCAAAGTTCAGTTGACTTTTCATCTAGAAACCCTAATTTAGAAAGTTTGACTTTTGAGCAAATCTTGAGTTTTCTTGATGAATCATGATCAACCCTTGATCAAATGATGAATGTAACTTCAAAATGAGGATGTTGACCAAAAATTATGAAGTTTGACTGTATGTTGACCACAGTTGACTTTTTGTCCAATACACCCGATTTTCAACCATCTGAGCAATTGTCTGAGGAAACTTGACTTGTGAAGCTTGAAACTTGACATGGAGAATCTTTGAAGCATATGAGGAGGCATGAAGGCCATTGGAGATGTTGGAAATCCATCTTGACTTGAGAGATACCAAACCCTAGTTTGGGTTGATTGTCTAGGAGAGAGTTTGTCTGATCAACTCTTGAGGAATCCTTGAGCATAGATGTATGAAATCTTTTGAGTAGATGGAGGGCAAATTTTGGGGTATGACACCAAACCCCCGATTAAGATGAAATTTTGGCTCATCCATTCCATGGAGCGTCTTAAGATAGAGTTGATCTGATGGTTAGACGGGGACATCCAAGATGGCGAACAAATTAGAAGAATTTAGAGCCAAAGAACGACCACCTCACTTGCGATCGTAAAACCTCAACGTTGGTGGGAAGATGTAAAAAATGACAGGTACGTAATGGTGATGATACACGGATCAGATGAAATTGTTTTGACAGTTGTAATTTCTTAGATATTTTGTCGTGTTTACTAATTTTATTTGTTGTATGTGTTGTTGTTTTAGTCTTGATGACATTTTATTTCTTGTTTACATTCAGTTTGTTGTAACAAATGTTCTCAATGAAAAATAGTTCTATTTAGATATGAAAATAAGTTACAAAGTGTGCATACAATTTTTATGTTGTCGGCTGGTAGCACGAGTTGGACAATTTTTTTCGGTTGTGTCCGACCTGACGGCATATACCACACTTTATTTCTAGCTTGTCAAGCACATTCATTTTAGTAATAATACACTTGCTTTTGGGATGACCTTTTTTATTATTTCCCATTTGGTTGTTGTGCCATACTATTTCCCTTTCGTACGCAGGTCAATAATCCTCTTTTGATACCACTGGAAAGCCATTATTTTATATGTTGAGTAAGGTCTCGGCCTTGTAAGCGAGAGATAGAAGTAATAATGTGTCTTGATGAGTATACGTAGATGCTGCAATGACATGGTAGCAAGGCATACGAAAGACTTGAAACTTTTTGCAATCGCACCAACGAGATGGTAGTAGTACCTTATACTCTCATCTTGACAACCACTTATTATGGTCAATTGTCTCATTGATAATGAACTTGTGGTTATGTCATTCAAATTCTGTAACATGATGGGTTTTGGATTTGGCCCTTTCTACCTTCATAAATTTCATGCAAATTTCACTCCACAGTTGTCCTGATTGTAACAATGCGTTCCACTTTTCACCTCTTTTTGCAAACAACGAAGCCATCCTAAAATAGGTTGGTTTCACCTAAGTGGTTACGGGGAAGTTTCGTTTGCCTTTGAAGATAATGTACATTGATTCAAGAAGATTTATGGTCAAGTGGCCCCATCATTGTCTATTTCCGTATGACCTCGTCCATTTCTCCAATGGAAGATTATCAATCCACCTAACCGCATCCAGATTTGACATTTGATCTCGCTATGATAGAGTTTGAATGATGGTTGAGTTAATGCATACCTCGCGTTCTTAATTTTTTTTCTCTAAAAAGCCATGTCTTTGATCTCTCACATGAAATTTCTTACGATATAGGCATTAGCATGGTTGTTGTATGCACTCCTAATAGAAACATGTATGTCGAAAATCAAACAGAGACCATGTTGCAGAGCTACATGTGTTTGGAGATTCTTGAGAAATAAACTCCAACCACAACCAATCTCTCCCTCGACTAGAGCAAAGACAATTGGGAAAATGTTAATGTTACCATCTAGTGTAACTACCATAAGTAGCGTACCTTTATATTTCCCGTACAACCAAGTTCCATCTATTTGAATAACAGGTTTGCAGAACACAAACCCTCTGATGTGAGGTTGAAAAGCCCAAAACAATCGACAAAATATTCCATTTTCGTTGACACAAGTACTATTTGGGGCATACGCTGATAATGTTTCATAATAGAAACAGTTCTAAGAGCAAATGTGCGAAGTGCATACATGTAGCAGTATAGTTCTTTGCATGAATCATCCCAGTTTCTGCATACTCTTTTAATTACCTTGGGTCTTTGCTAACCATGTCTTTATGTATGAATGATTATAATTGTATACTATCGTGATGTGAGAGATTATTGTACTCACCTTCAATGACATTACTGACGAGAGGTAAGATAGTTGTACATAATTTTTTTAATCTCTCTTTGCTAAATAATTGTACATAATTTTTTAATCTCTTTTTGCTTTAGGTTTTGTGTAAGAGGGATGGATTACAACAAAAATCGGAGACAAAATGGTGGTCTATATCGTAATCTTTTGGATCACATAGGACCAAATGATGTATTATCACTAAACTATTCTTCTTTTAAGTTATTTATTTTAAAATTTATCATTGTTACAATAAAATTTTATTTGCATTTTATTTGGAGACCATATGTGAGTCTAAACCATCAACCCAACCTCAAGGATGCAACAGTTTGGACTGCAAAAACTTTGATCATACGGTTTAATGTTGTGGAGATGCACCATATCGACCATGTCAAAATGCAGTTCGACATGCATCAACAAATATTGTGTGCCCCAACTTGTTTGTCACCTTGGCATCTCCTTTGAGTCGATGCTCGGTGGCATGTTTACAATTGGAAAAAATACGATAAAGAATATTGTCATATGTGAAAGAGGCGCGAGCGACATCTGCTACAATTCCATGTTGCCCCCGCAAACCAAAGAATGCAACACACAAATGAATATTTAAGTTGGTACATATCGGTTACTAACCCTAAAATGTTTGTGTCTGACCCGAAGTATTTGATCGACCCACGCACACGAGTTTAGTCATCTTCAAATGCCCAATAACACCTACCAACAATCATACACCACCCAACCCCAATCCCAAGACCAATACCAATACACACGCACCCCCCACACAATCACAATACCAAAAACAAAGACCATACATCTGACATCCTGATGTGGGACCCTTATAATCTCACCTTAGCCCAGACATGGGTCTACCTGAAGAATAACCAGCGGAACATACCTTCAACCATCACATCACCGTAGCACCCAACAAATATATGAGTACCAAATTTCACAAGATTCATTTCCTTTTTATCGCACTTATTCAGATGACCAGTGCTACCGACCACCCATGGGACTCAACCGTCCACCAAGACAATCAAACTTTGAGAACGTGCGTAATCGACTGTGTGAAAGCGAGACTTTCAAATATGGTGATCTGACGGATTTTAAGGACCTTGGCCGTACTGACCTAATAGGGCCCTCGACCTAACCACAAGAGAAAAATTTTAGAGTCACATAATGAGTTAGGCGAGGACGCGGGTGCGAAACTATTAGTCGTTATGGACTCCCGGACGACAACTAAATAATATGTAATTTTTATTCCTAAATGTGATCGTACCATTTAAACCACTTCTGGAACATAATTATTTATATAATTATTTTTAGAAAGTTGTTATTAATGATTTTTTTTAATAAGTGTTCATCAATTAAGTTTTCTAATATAGAGTATTTTATAGGAGATTATTAAATAACTTTAGGTCAAATGTTTATCTTCTTTCTATTTGGGATGTACGAAATTTATGTTTTCTTCTAAAAATTATACGCATCAGATACACATGAAAAATATATTTATGATCCAAATAACTTTGATGCAAAAATGATATATGTGAAAAAATTCATTATTGATCTAGATATTTTTAGATAAAAAACTTTACTCTTGATCCAAATATTTTTGAAATGATAACTAAACAAAAATAAAATTTATATACGGGAAAAAATATATTATTGATCTATATATTTTATATACAAAACATGAAATTTATTATCTAAATTTTTTTTATTCAAAAATAGTATACGGGAAAAAATTTATTATTGATCTAAATATTTTTATATACAAAAATTTATTATTGATCTCAATATTTTTGTAAATAATACCTAAGCAAAAATAAAATTTATAAACGGGAAAAATCTATCATTGATCTAAATTTATTTATATACGAAAAATAATATTTGTGATCCAGATATTAATGATTAAAAAAATAGTATATGAGAAAAAAACTATTATTAATCTAAATATTTTTATGTACAAAATTTTGTATTATCGATCTAATTTTTTTTTCTTTTTTACCTTTATATTTAAAAAATATATATTATGTACACAAATATCTGTACCAGATCTATTATTGGTCTAAATTTTTATATATACCAAAAATTGTATTTATGATCAAAATATTTTTTATTAAAAATGATATAAGGGAAACAATCTATTATTTTAAACAATCTATTATTTTACCAAAAAAATATGTTAAAATTATGTATTGATAGTAACGTATTTAAAATTATATCTTTCTTTTTCAATTTTTTTAGACTTCAATAACTTTAGAGTAATATAGTATACAAGCGATAAAACAAGCGATAAACATGTAGAAAAAGTAGTATAAAGAAAAAATAGAAGTGTGTAGAGAAAGTTTGAAATTTAAAATTTATAATTAAATATTGATTATTTTTACACAGTAGTAGAAAGAGTGTAATTGTGTATTTTTAAAAGAAAAAAAATGTCAATAATAAAGGAGATGTGTCCGTCATTAAAATTTTAAATTATAATACTTCAAAAATACATTATAAAAGTACTTTTCAGGTTGATTAGACAAGACATATGTTATTTTTGAAAATGAAAAACAAAATTAGAAGTAGTTCAAATTAAGACCTAGTGATTTGTTTGCAGATTTTAAATCATGTTAAAAAATAGTCATGTTAGACAATAAATGACCTCAAGATTTAAATTTTAAGTATTATATTTAAAATAAATTTAATTCTTTTGTATATCATATTTTTTAAAATAGTTTTAAGATTTTAATTAACCATTATAATTTAAAATATAATTTTTTGGTTCTTATATGTATTTACAATGACAAAAACAATTTATTGAAATCGTTTCATGCATTTTTTTTTTTAATTTTCCATATTATATTCATCCAACAACTCTTACTCACACTATATATATGCTTTAACAAACTATCACTTAATATAAAATTATTTTTCTCCTAGGTACCTATAGGCTTTTTTAATTTTACAGTGTATCATCATTTTGTTTTTTCCTGGAAAGATAGACCACCTATCAATTTCTCTACGGGCTCTACTTTTTCAAACCTTCAAATTTTCATATTTTCAAAAAATTTATTATTGATCTAAATATTTTTATATACAAAAAATGATATTTATGATCTAATTGTTTCTTATTCAAAAATAGTATATGGAAAAAAAATCTATTATTGATCTAAGTAATTTTATCTACGAAAAATTTATTATTGATTCAAATATTTTTGACAACGATATGTAAACAAAAATAACATTTATATACATAACAAAACTATTATTGATCTGAACATTTTTATATACAAAAATAATATTTATAATTCAAATATGTTTTGAAATTAAAAATAATATATGCCTATTATTATATACATTGACTATTGATATAAATATTTTTATATACGAAAATATACTATTGATTCAGATATTTTTTTAAACGATACCTAAGCAAAAATAATATTTTTATATAGAAAAAAATCTATTATTAATCTATATATTTTTATATACGAAAATTGATATTTATGATCCAAATAATTTTGATGCAAAAATGGTATACGGGAAAAAATTCATTATTGATCTAGATATTTTTAGATAAGAAACTTTACTCTTGATTCAAATATTTTTGTAAATGATAACTAAACAAAAATAAAATTTGTATACGGGAAAAATATATTATTGATCTATATATTTTATATACAAAATATGAAATTTATTATCTAAATATTTTTTATTTAAAAATAGTATACAAGAAAAATCTATTATTGATCTAAATATTTTTATATACAAAAATTTATTATTGATCTCAATATTTTTGTAAATAATACTTAAACAAAAATAAAATTTTTAAATCGAAAAAATCTATTATTGATCTAAATATATTTATATATGAGAAATAATATTTGTGATCCAAATATTTATGATAAAAAATAGTAAACGGGAAACAAATTATTATTAATCTAAATATTTTTATATACAAAATTTTGTATTATCGGTCTAATGTATTCTTTACTTTTATATTTTAAAAAATATATTATATACACAAATACCTGTATCAGATTTATTATTGGTCTAAATTTTTGTATATATAAATAATTATGTTTATGATTAAAATATTTTTTATTTATAAACTTTTTAAAATCTTTTTTTAAAAATAAATATATTATATAAATAAATGCGTGTAAGAGACCAACCCCTTGCGAATGCATGGGTTTGAGTTTTATAGGAGATTATTAAATAACTTTAGGTCAAATGGTTATGTTCTTTCTATTTGGGATGTACGGAATTTATGTTTTCTTCTAAAAATTATACGCGTCAGATACACATGAGAAGCTTGCATTATTTTTTTTTTTTATAGCTTGGTGTTGATGAATGCATGAACCCTACACTTATACGGGAAAAATAAATAAATAAATAAATAACACTATCAGTAAGGTACGCTAAAGATTTGTTTATTCAAAATTTTGACTGCATATTTATCAAGTAGATTACAAAAACACTTATCTAAAGAAACAGAGGACATGTGTCCCCAGTTCGTAGAGATATTATACAATCCACTGTTGTTAATAGTTTTGAATAGTGTATTCCTTTAATTAAAATAGCAGCATAAACTGTATTAACGACAAAAAATCCATTGCGGTTTAAAACTCAAGAATATATTATTGTATTAATTTTCTATGATCAGGTTTGTGCCCATGCCCAAACTTCTCCTGATCAGGTTTGTGCCCATGCCCAAACTTCTCCTTTACGTGTTTCTGCTGGGAAGGGATGTCCGACATGTAGTAAATATGCCACGTGGGAGCAGACATATCGTGGGGACTAAACAGAAATTGCACGTGTCATGTTACCTTTGATTGCGGAGATGTTTGTACGGTGTTCGTAGTTCACTAGGAATCGAGTCAAATGCAACTTAATTATCGTTAATGCATGGCTCTCATATAGCCACGAGTAGGGGTGGACAGAATTTCAGTAACCGGTCCAAACCGTCCGATCCAACTGATCCGTAGGCAAACGGGTTGAACCGTGTGGATTAGTCGGTTTACCCGGTTTAGTAAAAACGGGTATTGCTGGTGTATTTCAGTCGGTTTCGGATCGGTATAACAAAACTACGGTAACCCAAATCCGACCGAAGCTTTAAAGAGTGAACAGAATAATGATAATACAACTTGTCTAGTGTTACTGTTACTACTTCTTGCCAACAGAATACGTGGAGTGGAGGATTGCTGTCATTTACCCAACCCAAATGTTTAAGTCAGACAAACACGTTTGTTAGACTAGGGTTTCATTCACTTTTCACCGTTCCAATTCCAAATTCCCTGCGGCGCTAGGGTTTCAAGAAATCCATCACGAAATCCATCAAGAAATCCATCAGCGATGTAATTCCTCTTATTTCTCCATCTCATTTTCTCTCTTTCGTTGTCATCATTATCTTTCCTCAATATCTGCTTTTCTCAATTCTCATCACGAATGTCCACCACGAACACGTACTAATCTTGTTTGCTATGTTAATTTTGTTATGTTTTGTTTTATTGTAAGATGGAACATGGAGAAGGAGTATGCAAGGTGGACATGGAGCTTGCAAGGAGCTGGACATGGGTATTTGCAAGGAGTTGGAGAAAGGAGCTTGCAAGGAGTTGGAAGTCCTAGTTTACAAGGAGTTGGAAGTGTTGATATATGTATGTTTGTTTGTATAGATAAAACTTGTGTAATGCTGAAATTTTCTGATATGCTGCGTGTTCTTTGTTATAATTTTGTTGCTATAATTTGGGTATTGCTGATGTGTAGAAAAATCATGAAAAAATTTTATGCTATAATTTTGTTGAAACCTCAGCAGGTTCATTGTTATAAATAGTGGTTAGTTTCTGTCTCAGTTATAGACTAGTAGCATTGCTAATTCATTTGTGTCATTTGTGTTTTGCTTATATGTATAATGTTTGAATGTTGATTGTTTAGAATTTTTTTAAGTGTTTAGGATTTTTTTTTAATTTAGTTTTGTGAAATATTTTCAGTTCCAGAACATCTTGTTTCCCATGCTGAACCTACACAAACAGCTGATGCATTTCCTCCCCTTCCTGCTAGGAAAAAAAGACTAGTTAATGCTAGTGGATCTAGGAAAACTTCCACCGTTTGGTTAGACTTTAACATTTTGCCGGATGAACCTGAACCAATAGCTGCGTGTAAACATTGTCACAAAAGATATCGATGCGACCCTAAAACACATGGAACATCTAACATGTTAGCTCACTCAAAAGTGTGTCACAAAAACCCTAACCTTTTACTGAAAGATCCGACTCAAAGAAACCTTGTAAGTGGTGAGAGTGGTGTTTTAGGTTCAACAAGCCAAAGGTTCAATGCTCAAGCATGTAGGAAGGCTATTACTTCATTTGTACTTCTTGATGAGCATTCCTTTAGAGTGGTTGAGGTGAAGGTTTTAAGAGACTATGCAAACAATTACAACCACAAATGACCATCCCTTCAAGGAGGACGGTTGTTAGGATTATTTTCGACTTTATCTAGCCGAAAAGTTGAAACTTAAAGCCTTCTTTAAATCGATTGTCCTAGGGTTGCACTAACCAGATTGTTGGACTTCAATTCAAAATCTTAGTTACATGGCCATAACTCACACTTCATTGACAATGAATGGAACTATCATAAAAAGATTATCAGTTTTAGTTTAGTTCCAAATCACAAGGGTGACACCATTGGTAAGAAAGTGGAGGATGTTTTGAAGGAATGGGGGCTTAGAAAAGTGTCAACAATTACCCTTGATAATGCAACATGTAATGATGTGGTTTCTTATTTGGGAAAAAGACTTAAAAGCAAGAATGCTTTAGTTGGTGATGGGAGTTTTTTTCATATGAGGTGTGCTGCCCATATCTTAAACTTAGTAGTGAGAGATGGGCAAAAAGATCATGAATTGGCTATTGAAAGTGTTCGCGAAGCTGTTAGGTTTGTGAGGTCCTCACCACAAAGAGCTTTAAAGTTTAAGGAGTGTGTTGAAATTGTAGGGATAACATGTAAAAGAAAACTTGGTCTTGATGTTTCCACACGATGGAATTCCACATATTTGATGTTGGATGCTGCTGAGAAGTTTCAGGCAGCATTTGAGAAGTTAGAGGATAAGGATCCTGGGTACATGGAATTTTTTAACCTCTCGGGTCCACCTTGTTCTATTGATTGGGAAAAATCTAGGGCTTTTGTGATTTTTTTGAAAACATTCTATGATGCAACCAAATTATTTTCATCTTCGCAAGAAGTGTCATTACATTCTGCCTTTCATAACTTGTCTGAAATTTTGTGTAAGCTTCAAGAAGCTTCCTTGAACATGAATACCTATGTGGCTCCAATGGTTTCAAATATGAAGACCAAATTTGATAAATATTGGGGGAATGTTGAAAAAGTGAATCATTTCCTATTTTTTGGAGTGATATTTGACCCTAGGTTTAAGTTCGGTTATGTTGAGTGGTCTTTCAATGACATGCATGGGGCTGGTAGTCCAATTGCTAAGAAAAGTATTGAGTGTGTCAAGAAAAGTCTATTTACACTATACAATTGGTATAAATCTGAGCACAATAAGAATGTTGAGGTTGCCCTCTTAGATGCACCATCCGAGAGCACTTCTCTTGGAGAAACAAGTACCCAAGCTAGAAAACCTACACTCTTTAGAAGGGCTGATGCATTTAAACAACACTTGAAGGATAAAGTCATTGTTGATAATAAAAATGAACTAGAGAAGTACTTAGGCGATCCATGTTGGGTTGATGCTGAGAATTTTAACATTCTTAAATGGTGGAAGGAGAATTCAACTCGTTATCCTATATTAGCTACTTTGGTTAGGGATGTTTTGGCAACACCTGTTTCAAGTGTAGCATCTGAAAGTGCTTTTAGCACGGGTGGAAGGATTTTAGACATGTATAGGAGCTCTTTGAGTCCAGCAATGGTTGAGGCACTTATTTGTTCTCAAAATTGATTGATGCCTTCGGACGAGAACGATCCAAAAGTCCTTGATTTACTTGAAGAATATGACATAAACGATTCAATAGTTTTAGGTACATAGTTAATCATTTTTTTCCTTTTTAAAAATTATTTGATAAAGTTAAGCATCATCTCATTACAATTTTCTTATATGGTTGTAGAATTTCAAGTTGCTTGTGTTGTTGAGAATCGCTCCGGCAATTTAATTAGCTTTTAGGTATGAAAAAATTAAAAGTTATATACTAACTGTTTTCTAAGCCATAACCTGAATATTTTTTATATTGTTATGTGCAACCACTATTTTGGAGTCGTGAATGACTCGACTTTTTGAAGTCTGAACGACACAACTGACCTATATCGCCTCAGACACCAATTCCCAGATGGATCCATTTGAAAATGATACAAGTTAATTTTTGTAACTCTTTATTCATTTTGGGTCACTTGAATAACTTGGTTAATTTTATAGCGAGACATAACTTTTCTGTTCAATAAATACAGGTTGAAATTTCTGAGCTGCGTAAAGAAATGACCGACTTGCAAAGCTAGATCTCTTGGCGTCGTAGAAGTCGATCTCCTACTGTGAAATGATACAGAAGACTAAGAAGTAGGAGTACCTCATTGTCTCCTGCTCATAGATCTTCCAGTTCCCTTGGTCAAACCGCAATTGAAAAACAAAGGAAAGAAGAAGAGAAGAAAAGGTAGATTAAAAGTTTATCATTTTATTCTATTTCTGCCTTTTGTTCGATTTTATTCTGTGGATAACTGTTCGATTTGGTTTGGTAGAAATTGGTTTCGATTCTGATTTCGTATGCATTGGTAACTTAAACTAATCTGAAGCATGAGTTTCTATTAGTACTGTTTAATTGACTAGTTAGGACCGATTTTGACTCCATTTTAGTAGCAGTTGGTAGCTTCAACGAACTGGCACGCGTGGCTGTAATCTTTGAATTGACTTGGTAGGACTGGTTTTGACTCAATTTTATTAGCGGTTGGTAACTTGTGCGGAACTGAGGCATGAGATTCTCGTGATTTGTTGGATTTCAGGATCTTTTGAGCTTAACGAATTCGGCTTAGTTTTGCTTTTATGTATTCGGATGTATCTATTGTGAACTGGGAGACTTCATGTATATTGATTTTTGGTACAACTCATGAACAAAGCATTTGAAATTCTGCACCTGTAGTTCAATGACCGCAAAAACAGAATGCACAGTGTTTTAGCTATTATGCTACAAGTGTTCTCTTGGATTCACTAATAGAAACTGATTATTATTTTTTTTGCGATGCATGGAAAGTATTCCGATGATGTTAGATGTTTCTTTTAGTACAATATATGCCTTTTCTTCTTTCTACTCGGAAACTTGTGTTAATTATGAATAAGTCGATGAATGTTGTTAAATATCGCTTGGAAGGTTTTGTGAAAAGTTTGTAGTTGATTGGTATTACTTCAATGTTTTATTGTTTGTTGAGAATGTTATTAAATGATTGATTCTTACCTATGCAGTTTGACGTTGAAAAGGAAATACTAGTATGATCATTAGTGTCAATATTTAATGTGATCAATGACCCGTTTAAATTACTTATACACCAATGCGAATCTGAAAATAGAATAGGCAAAGATTTTGGTATATAAATTTTATTCCTCCGAACATAAAGTAACGATCTAGTTTGCATGTGGCACTAACAATTTATGGCTTCTTTTGGACCTCACTTTATGCAAAGTTTTCCGTGATTACAAACCAAATCTTCCACAATTGCCGAACTGATAAAGTACTTATTCACGAAGATCAAGATAACTCGTATCCTTGATCAATCAACTTGAAAATCGATATAACCTCGAGGATGCAGTGCTTTCTCCTTCTCAATGTGGAAATTTCTCCTTCTCAATGTGGAATATGTTTATATAAATAATTTCACATCTTTGTCACATGCCTTTCACTGCCTAGGGACCGTGGCATTCATTTGGAGAATGTGTTACTGTGAGGCATTTTAAATGATAAAGTGGTGCAATATACTTGAGTTTCAGCATAGCATTTATATACTAGCTTTATATTCCTTACTCTGGCTGTATTTGTTGCGGATAGTTGAGCTCCTTTGTTAAAGTTTCTAATTCCTTTTTGTCTTCCTTTTTCCAAGGGTTCGAGTATTTTGGCAGATTCAGGCACCGAACAGCTAGAGTTCATTGCTCCATCCTTGGAACAACAGCTCCCATTCTGGTATGCAAAAAAAATTACTTGAAATGTCATGCATAATTTTGTTTAGAAGCAAAAGCTTTGAAATATATTATTTCTAAAATAACACTTCTCTTCTCTTGCAACTTACAGTGGAACACTTCTCTTCTCTTGCAGCTTACAGTGGGTGTTTAAGTGCTGGAAATATGATGGTGAACAAAAATTATAATTAGTGTTGGTTGTGTCATCATGTTGGCTTTTAATGTTAATTTATATATGAAGGATGAATGTAATTTAAGTATTCACAGTGTATTTTAAGCTTTCTTTTAATGTTGGCATCTACAAAAACTACCTCATAGACTTTATGTCCAAAATTGAATGTATTATTTTGATATAATATAAGGATTATTAAGATTCTGTATAAGGTAATTGTGTTATAATTTCTGATTTTTTCTGCTATATCATTTTTTATATATGTTTTTTTTAAAAAAATTTTGGTCATAGAATACAATTATTTGACAATCATGTAATCCGGCCTAATCGAACCGTACAAACCGGTAATCCGACAAACCGTAACCCGGTCAAACCGATTTTTGAATGGTCGAAATTGGACTATTATTTTACATCCGAAGTTTGGGATGAATTGAACTTTTGGGCCCGAATCCAACCCTATCCGACCGTTTGTCCACCCCTAGCCACGAGAGTTGGTGGAGTTATTCTTAGACGAGGCTTCAAATTTCATTCCAAGGAGTAGCACTAATTTTCCTTTTATAGATAAAGACACCGTTCCTCGGTTTCTTAATCTCTCTTTCTCATCAACCATTTAAGAGCTGCTACTCACAAATGGTTCTTTGTGGGTCCCAATATACCACATCTTTTTAAAAATAATTCAACTCCAATTGTGCATTTTAGAAAAAATTTATAATAGACCCCACAATAATGGTACAAATAGTTAGTAAAACAAAAAACTATGTTATTTAATTGAAAAATAATAGAAAAGTATGTTGCATTGTGATGAAACGGTAGTGCCACCTATTAATCTTTTTCTCCTTCAGCGGTGAATGCATGAATTTTGTAACTCCAGTCTGGCAAACCAAGTTAAAAAACTCTCACTGGAGATGGTCTAAGGTGTACTCTATTTTGTTTCTTGCACGAGAAAATAATTATGAGAGTAGGCAACTGAATAAACAACCCTACAAAAACCGACACAAGTTGGAGGATTAATTCAAGTTCATGTTCACTCAAAATGATAAATAGGTTGCTATCTCATGACACAGTTCCGCACCACTCCATCTCAACGTTGTGTTTATTATGCTTCATGTATGTTGGCCATGAGAGCATGAATCTCACTAAGAAATTGAACAAAGTTAATTTAAAAAAGATGAGAAAATGGAAAGATAACTCTCATGTATTGATAGATGAGGTATATATGCAAGAGATATAAGTTAGTTTCATTGGATGCAATTAAGCTAACTAACCTAACTAACTTGAAGATATTGTAATTGACTTAATTAATAACTACAACATCTATTTATCATCTATTAGCCCCCCACAAATTGAACTATGGTAAATATTGAACAAGTTCAACTTAGTTTTTGAGAGATTGAAATGGTTTATGAAGGAGAGTCTTGGTGAAAAAATATGCAAGTTGGTTGCTAGATGATATAGGAAGCAACTTCATTACACCAGCCAAGAATTTTTTGCGAATAATATGACAGTCAATGTCAAGATGTTTGACTCTTTCATGGAACACAGGATTGACAGTAATATAAAAAGCACTTTGGCTATCACAAAATAGGACTGAAACTTATGAGCATGTGATGTGCATATCTCTAAGTAGATAAAGAATCCATTGCAGTTCACATGTTGCTGCAACCAAGGCGCGATATTCTTCCTCAGATGAAGATCGGGGAATCAATTGTCTGCTTTTTGATTTGCCATGAAATGAGAGATTTTCCCATGTAAAAGCAAGAATCAGATAACGATCTTTGAGTATCAGCACAACCAACCCAGTCTGCATAAGAGAAACTTTTAACTTGAAGGTATGAGTTTCGAGGGAAAAACAAGCCTTAGTCCAAACAATGTTTCAAGTATCACAATACTCTACAGGCAGTATTGTAATGTTGAGTGGAAGGTTTGGAAAAAAAATTGGCTAAGTTGTTGGGTGATGAATGTGATATCAAGTCTGGTGGTGTTGAGGTAAATTAACTTGTCATTAAATCTTCTATATGAAGGAACGTCTTCAAACTCTTGAGTGTTATCTGACAAAGTTCGATAGAGGGATCAGATGGTGTATTGGCTGGCTTGGATCCTAAGAAACCTGAATCATTGAGGAGGTCGATGCAATATTTTTTTTGACAAATGGAAATAACTTGTTTTGAGTGAGCCACTTCCAAACCAAAAAAAAATTTGAGTATACCAAGGTCCTTTATTTTGAAATTCTGATGCAATATATCTTTCATGAATTAAAATTCTTGTAGAGAATCACCTGCCAAAATAACATCATCAACATAGACAAGGAGGATTGTGAACGTGGATTTTGTTTTCTTCACAAATAAGGAACAGTCTGAGACTTCTTGAGTGTATCCATGTTGAATAATAAGAGAAGTTATCTTTTCAAACCATTGTATGCTGGCTTGTTTTAAGCCATAGAGTAATTTAATAAGCTTGTAGCTATGATTTGGATTGGATGTTTAAACACCAGGTGAAATTATCATGTAAACATCTTCATGCAGATCTCCATGCAAGAATGCGTTATTAACGTCCAATTGATAAGGATGTCAGTTATGAATGGAGGCCAAAGCAAGGATGAGTCTAATGGTGGTGAGTTTGGCCACTGGTGAGAAAGTGTTTGAATAATCGAGGCCTTCAATCTGATTGTAGCCTTTAGCCACAAGGTGAACTTTGAATCTCTCTATACTTTCATCAGAGAGTGACTCAGATTACTCAAATAAGGGTTTCTTGGAGGGAAATAGAGCAAGAGTAGAAAACATGGGTTTGTGGAGAGATGTTATAGGATACACATGGCATGTGAAAGGATAGAGCTCGCCAAGGAGAAGTTATCATATTTGTATTATAAATAAAGCACTTAGTGAATTAGGTAGGAGGTTCAAACTTTTACATTCCTAACGTTAATCACTCAGAGTAACCAAGCGAACGAGCAAAATGAGTCAGGCTAGGGAATTGTATGTTTGAATCAACTTGTTTATTTTCCAACTGTTTTAAATGTTTACCAAAACCCAGGGTAAAAAAATCGGCACACTTGGTGAGACAATGTTAATAATTTCGTATTCGTGTTAAGTCTTACAAAGCTACATAGTTTATTTGTGGTGTATGAATTTAAGGAGTGGTAAGCATTTGTGAAAGTCCAAAATGTCACATTCTAACACAAACACGTCAGCACATGCACATACACAAGTTTCTACACAAAATGTGGATGTTATACTAGTAAATTCCATAACTCAAAGCGTGACAGTTTTATCTCCTGTGAGATCGACTGCTACTCAGGGTTCAATGACAAAATTCAAAACAATAGAACCTAGACACAGGGTACCATCATTTGACCCAAATTGATCACCTTTCGTAGGGGGTCCAGGGTCAGCATTTAATCCTTATCAATATGGTATGCCTCATTCTTTGATGGTTGGGTTATAGTCGAAACCATCTACATATACTGAAAATATAGTAACTACTGGACATCAAGGAAATTATGTCCTAGGTGGTCGATCATCTGGTGTCGGTTACATCCCTCAGTCGACGTCATATTTAAACACTACTTCTGTTATGGATTTGAGGCAACAGATGGATGAGAGTAACTTAGATATAGTGCAACACTAAGTTTGCTGGTGATGCAAATGAGTCGACTATTGAGCACATTGCCAAATATGAAACAGAAGTTGGTGATATATGTAACACCCAATTTCTACCCAACGAATTATATAAAAATAAGAGTTACAAAAATTCTCCAACAACAAATGGAGTGTCACACATTCAACGTAAAACAACAACAATCAATCACCTGTAGTTCAAATATATAGCACATAGTTTCGGGTAAAACAATAACAACCTATTTAGTCTTCAAAAATAAATAACTTTTATTTCTATGCAGCGAATTCATAGAATTCAACCAAAATATCTTGGCATCAAGGCCAATTCAAAACAACGTAAAAACAATAAGTCATTAACTTCAAACAATCATAGCATCTTTCTTCAATAGTAAAAATAACTTAAAATCTTAGTCTTCAACAAAACAACTTAAAACATCCATCAACGAAATAAAATCAACAAATAAGCAAACATACGTTATCCCTCGAGGACTACGTATCAAAGCGACAAACATTGACTCGAACTATTAAAGGTAGACAACCTTCACTCTGGATTACCTGCATGATACCTGTCATACCCCAATTTTTGACCTAATATACCACCTCACATTTGCATCATTGCATCACTAACAGTCCAGAACAGAATTAATCGGGTGTGGTGTTCACAGGTCAAAATTAGGGTTTCATCAAATTTTCATCTAATTCAAGAGGCAACCAATTAGGGTTTGAGTTTTACTCACATCATTTGATCTATCTTGATCAAACCATCAACCTCTGATCTTCAGATATCCAACTTTTCTCATTGATCAATCAAGGATCGACCAATTAGGGTTTTGATCGAGGATGTGCAATCTCTGATTTTCTGATCAATGAATGAATTTTTTGGTTAGAGATTGATCTTCATATCTTAGATACAACATCTTGACCTAATTTTTGGATTCAAAACATCACAGAAGTTCACAGAATTCATCAGTCAATTTCTGAAACATCTGATGAAATTTCATCTGCACAGAAAAGTCAAACTTTGACTTTTGGTCAACTTTTTCAAAACAAAACTTTTTCCATCATCAAAATACTTCAAATGATCCATCATGATCATAAAAAATCAAAGAATTTGGAAAAGTCAACAAAAAGTCAAAATTTCTAACACTTAGAAAAATTTTCAAGTGTTAAACTTTTGTACTTTTTCCAAACTTCATGGCATTTTTTCACATAGTTCCACTTTGAATTGGAAAAAACTCAAAACATGAAAGTTGTAGCCCTTGAAACAAGCTTTCCAAAATGTCCAAGAACTCTCAAATCCATGGAGTCTAGCTATACTTTTAATTTTGAAACATAAGGCTCCATAACCATGGATTTCAAGTTCAAAACTTCACAATTATAGGTCATTTTTGGATTTCTTCTTTCTAGAAGCTTTCCACCTTGCCAATTGAAGATTAGAGCTGATAAATATCATAGGAAAGTAATTGCAAAGAGATAAAATCAAATTGGAAAAATTAACCATGGTTAAAGGAAGTTTCGTTTTGCATTTAATGCAAAAATGACTTCCTTGCCCTCTAAGGCAAGTCAAATTTACCAATGGCCAAACTTTCTCAATTATTTTCAGAACTCATGGCCTATAAATAGATGTCTTACTTGCCATTAAAACTACACCAAAGCCATGCAAGTACATGCTTTCACTCTTCATCCTTGAAATTCAAGAAACTTATGTCAATTTGTGAAATCTTGCATTTTTGAAAATTTGTGAAGAAACATGAAGTATTTGGTGTCTAACATGTTATAAGTATCACATGTAATTGATTTGAAGCTTAAAATCAACCTAAAAACAACTGAAAATCAGAATTGCATTTCCAATTTTCAAGCTTGCCAAAACTGCCTTAGGATTCGAATTCATAGCTTGGCTCGAGCAACTTGAGTTTTAACCATCCAAACATCATCAACATACATCATAGACATGATGCAGATCATTAACAACAAACTGTAACAGCTTTAACATCGATTTCCAGTTTTCCTTTTGAGCTTGTGCAGGTCGACTTGGTCAGAGCAATCCAAGCAAACTCATGATGTGCAGACCATCCTCACACCTTCCATAGAGGCCGTTGGTGCTCAAGCAATCATAAAAACTCAACTGGAAACACTCCTTCATCGAATTCGATTCCAGCTTCAACAGGTAAGAAATTCAAACTCGAACTCTATGATTCTTTGATTCAATTGAAAAAAACTCTTGGCCATTTGTTTTCTGCAATATCCACGATCATTAACCCTCAATCAATTGAATAAATCATCAACCATACACGATTTCAATTAGGTTTTTTAGTTTTAGGGTTCTTCGTGTTCATCAGATATTCAGTTATGTTAGGCTTAAAATAAATGAAATTAAGTAATGCCATCATGTTCCTGGGTTCAAAACGATCAACTTTCATGTTTACTTCATTCAATTTCATCAAGAAACACGAAATCCATGGCTGATTGAAGATTGGAGAAGATGATGAAGCTTGCGCGCGTGTTTTTCAAATTTAAAATATAAATTCATAGTTTGAACACAATACACAGATGTATTTCCGCCCCAGCGGTTGCCAGCTCATTCTTAAGTCTCTCTTGCCTTGCCTAATGGTCCCGGGTTCAAGCCTCCTTGGGACCATTTTTTTTCAAACTTTTGTTATTTTTTTACAAACTTTGACATTTTTTAAACCCAATCAAAACTCCTCATTTTGAGGTGATTTTTTGTACACTTGTCAATTAATGTATCTATTTTATGATAGTGCAAAAATTTTCAGAAAAAACTTTCATCCGGTTATATTCTGATCGAGCCGAAAACGACACTTTGAGCACTTTTCAAAACACCTTTAAAGGTGATTTTTTTCAAACTTTCGAATCCCGATTCTTTTCAAAACTTCTTACAAGTAAACTTTACATTTCAAAAACACTTTCACATAACATTCTTCAAAACTTTTCATCAAACTTACATCTTTTTCCATAATCGATCCGATTAAACGATAAAACCGAATTCGTTTTCTCTCAAATTTTATAAACGATCATGGGCCTCCCTTACGGTGTAAGTCCCAACCAACATTCTTTATGTACATACATATTTTCCTTGTACATATTAAATTCTTTGCATATACATACAAATTTTTACCTATACATAATACAGATACCTCTGTAAATACTCAAACACAGACAAACTTCGATCGTTCGTTTCCGTTTCGTCTGTGTATACACTGAATACCATTGGTATTGAAAGGAGCATTATTCCTGGTGAAACTGCTTTTAAACCAATGGGCCACCCTTATGGTTTAAGTCCCAACCCTCCTATGTACATCCACATCCTTCTCTGTACATAAATACTCGTTCGTGTACATACTTACTTCCTTGTACACATTCAAACTTGTAAATAATCAAGTTACGCTCGTTTTAAACGTTCGTTTCACAAACACTTGTTTATATTTTCTTCATAAACTCTTGTAAATAAACATCATGCATTGTTTATATTTCCTTCATAAACTCTTGTGAATACATATCACACACACACACTTGTTTATACAACTGTCTAGTTATAACATAACAACTAGTCTAACCAATAGGTTCCCCACAGTTTAGCCTCCTCTTGGGCTTTATACAAGATGACTCTCCCCACAGAGTTTAGCCTCCTCTTGGGTTTTGTACAAGGTAACTCATTTCATCTGAGTTTAGCCTCCTCTTAGGATTCATATAAGAAAAGTCATTCATCTGAGTTTAGCCTCCTCTTAGGCTTCATATAAGAAAACTCATTCATCTGAGTTTAGCCTCCGCTTAGGCTTCATATAAGACAACACTCCCCTGTTGAGTCAGCCTCCTCTTGGGCTTCGTTCAAAAGAACTCCTCATTGAGTTTAGCCTTCTCTTGGGCATCATACAATGAAAGAGACCATAAAATCTCTTAACAGCCTCCTATTGGGCTTCCAATACAAAGAATCACCCGCGTTAAGATAGAACCCAGAGAGTATAATTTCCCGGTGAAATTGCTCTTAATTCCAAAAGGATGGTTTCCCGGTGAAATCCCTTTTAAAGTCAAAGCCAGCCATACCCTATAGCTTCCTCTTGAGCTTCATACAAGGACCCTCGATGACCCTCGGAATGCCTCCTCTTGGGCTAACAATATAAGGACCCATGGGCTTCTTAAAAGCATCCCCTTAATCCAATCAATTTCTCCTAGAGATCTAGACATTTATCATCTCTATGGAAGAAGTATCTCATCTATCACATCACATACAATCAAAAACTTTTCAAAACTCTTTTTCAAACAAAAAAAATATCTCTTAATTGTAAGTGGTAACGCTTGTACACTCAAGCAAAACACCCAATGCTTACAGTTAAAAGATTCAATCATCTTTTTCAAACATCTTTCTTAAACATGTAAGTGGTAACGCTTGTACACTTAAGGAAAATACCTATAACTTACGATGAAAGATTTTAATCAGTCAAACTTTCAAAAATGTATGTGATGAAATAGATTAGATACATTTTTCATTAAGATGACATTCGTCTGTGTCTCTTACTAACATCCCGTTGCTTCCACTAGCATAAGTGGGAACTACGATTGCTCTGACTTTCTCAACATCCTTTTGAGAATACGTAGGCACAAGGTCTCATCCTTGCCGAGCAAATTTCTTTCTCCCTCAAACCAAACAAACCATAGATCCCTTTAGATCCGAGCTACAAATGCTCTGATTCCCACTAGGGGATATGTATGCAGAAGATCCAAAGATCTTTGCGAGCACAATAATAACAAACACTAGGATCCCACATAATCTATCCTTCTTAAAATCCCAAAGGAGAAACTTTCCCAATCATAGAAATAGCAATTAAAACACACAAACATATCAAACATATTCATATATAAAGCTATAGATAACTATATATATTTAGGGTGCTCCATCTATTCCTTTATATAACAAACCCCTTACCGAATACTCCCCAATGCGTATGCCTAGTTTGCGCTAGTCGTTACGCATATCAAAATCAATTGAGGGTATTAGCAGCTTTCCCCTTTTTCATAATCATTAAATCATCTTTTCTTGTGTTGAAAATAATAAAGCTTGATGCTCGCGGCATCTTTATAAACAAATCAAAAGCGTAAATCGTTTCGAGCCAGAGAATCTGAATTCATATTCAATTCCCTAGCACGTCACTTTTTAACGCGAACAGGAAAAATGGCGACTCTGCTGGGGAGTACGTCAAAATTTTGATATTCAAAAAAAAAAAAAAGACTCTGCTCAAGAGCATCAAGCTTTTTTTGTTTTCAAAAAGAAACAAAGGGGTTAAGCTTTTATATTGTGCATCTGTCTGTTTTTCTTTATTGTGTGTTTTCGCAATTTCATCTGATGGAAAGAAATCCTAACCCGAATTTAAGAAACATTTTAAGATCTAGGTGGGGGTATAGTCCTATTAACTTGTGAGAAGTCTCAAGACTTACGGAGTTAATTTGAGATCCCTCTCTGGAGGTTGTCTTGGGGATTTGTGTTTAGCAAGTATTTGCGAAGACATTTTGCTTTCGGGAGAACTAACGAAGTCGAGTGGTCAGAGAACACATAACCCATCCCGCCATTTAGGATGTAGTGCGAGATTATTTGGGCGTAAGCCTAGAATAATTGTCATGCGAGACTACGATCAGGCTAGTTTCTCTTGAAAAATATTATTGGACCATCGAGTATTCAACAAATCCGATAATATTTCAAAGAGAAGTGTTGAGCTGTATATCGATAGAACCCGTTTCACGTATGAATAAGCCCATAGAACTTACCCACGTTTGATTCTTATCGTTGGCCTCACGCTCGTGACTTCGAACGCTTGACCGTGTGTATAACTACTAACCATGTTTGCAACATTCATTCATGCATTCATTCAAAAACTTCATTTCTCTTCCCATTTCCAAAGAATTTAGAGATTTTTATTTGTAAAATATTTTAGGTTAGAGTGATGGACGTAGGAAGATTCACCAAGAGATACATTTTAGAATTCGACGTAGGAAAGTTAAAAGAGTTAGCATCCTTGGTAGAAGATCCTCGGATTTGAAAACGCTATGGAACTCTTTTAACTATTCGAACACTAACGTTGATGAAGGACTTCTCAAAACTTTCGTTCGGTTTACGATCCCTATCATTTTCACTTTCCCGACTATCGGTTGATGCCTACTTTGGAAGATACGCACATACTAGGTATCTCAGTATCAGACAAGGTGCCTTTCAATGGTTTGGAAGCCATTCCTAAGTCACCAGTCATTGCAATGATGACTCATTTAAAGAAATCTGAGATAGACAAAAACCTAACTACCAGAGGAAAACTCTTAGGACTGACTTCAAAGTTCCTAATGGAGAAGGCTCTTAAATTCTCTGAGGCCGGTAGTATGGTAGCCTTTGAAGCTATTTTAGCTTTACTCCTCTATGGATTGGTGTTGTTTCCCAACGTCCCAAATTTCGTTGATATCAACGCCATAAGGATATTTCTGATTGGAAATCCCGTTCCCACTCTGCTTGGTGACACGTACTTCTCTATTCATCATAGGAATCGTCAAGGAGATGGAACTATCGTGTGTTGTGTACCTCTGTTCTTCAAATGGATTGTCTCACACTTGCCTAAATCTCCTATCTTCCGCGAAAACAAAGACGATTGGCATTGGTCAAGAAGACTCATGTCTCTTACAAACGACGATATCCATTGGTATACCTTGGCAGACAATGAGATGGAAATCATTGAGAGCTGTGGAGAATTTGCCAACGTACCTCTCATTGGTACTAAAGGAGGAATCAACTACAACCCATTCCTGGAGAGACGTCAACTCGGATACGCAAACTCTAGTAAACCGCTTGGTTTTACAGTAGAGAGTTACTTTTATCATGAAGGAGAGGATTCCCAAGGTTTGGAAGCTAGGATGATCAGAGCTTGGCATCACATCCGGAGGAAGGAAAAAGGGAAGGCAAAGAATTGTGTAGCCATGGAAATCTACACTTCTTGGGTGAAGAAAAGAGCGAAGGAATTTCGAATGCCTTACGCTTATGAGGAACCCATGTTCTCAACAGCTTCCAAATCAACAATTTTTCCCGTCGAAACTATGGGAGAATACCAAGAAGCTTTGGCCAAGATGAGACTTGAGAAAGAAGCTTTGGAAAACAAATTCCTTAAGACTGATCTCGAGAATGAGAAGCTTAAGAAGCAGGTCAAAGAACATGAAAAGACGCTTTACTTCCAGGATGAATGGCTCATGGAGAAAGATGAGAAGATTTGCCAGAAGGATAACGCGATCAAAAGATACATCAAAGAAAGGAAGAGAAAGCTTGAGGAAATGACAACCCTGCTCCCGAGTGGAAGAAAGTCATTAGCAAGCTAAAAGCCGAGAAAGTTGAACTAAAAGCTCACTATGGAAAGTCACGATCTTCGAGGACTTAATTAGTTTAGTTTTAATATTTTATCATTTATTTTATCATTTGTGTGAGAAATGCTCAAAAACAAAATTGTTGTAATCTTTTTCAATAATCAATAAATGTGTGTTTTCCATCCAAATATTTGCGAAATTTCTCTTTAGCGTAAATTCTTTGGAAATCTTTCTTTACATTCATAATCATGCATCATACTTTGCATATTGAGTCTATTGTCTAGAGTTTGATCTTTTGGAATTTTTCCAACGATAGGAAAAGATCGCCAAGTCGCTTAGAGTTTCTCGACCGTCCTACCCAACTCGAACATACAATACACGTTCAAAAGAAGAAAAGTAATGGAAGGATTTGAGCAAGAAAATGTTGAGCTTAACACACGAACAACACCGCAAGAAGAGGTGGAGACTCACTTCTTTGGTCAATTCATTGGCAAAAGCAAAGTCGAAGCACCTCGGCGATCAAAATCAAGCGATTTGAAGACACTACTACTCAGCTTCAACTGCAGCCGTAGTTCACTCTTCAAGATGCCGAAGGTTATCCATGGGGCATGCCTTTCAATTTCGGCATCGGAGTTCGCCAACCGACTTCTCAAGTGCAAACAACCACGCTTGAAATACCTGCTTTGCAGCAAAACTCAACGCTTACTCCACAACGTGGAATAATTTTTCCACAAGTAACTATGTCAGTTTCTCAACCGATCATGATGAACTCAGCTTCCATAGTGCACACTACTGCAGATGAAGAAGTTCACCATATTCCGGGAAATAACACGAATTTACATGGTTCGATGGAGAATCTCCAGGAACAACTCCTCAAAATGCAGCTTGAAATTAAAACGATCCGTGGAAAAGAATTGTTTGGGGAAAACGCCCAGGATCTGTGCTTAGTTCCTCGCGTAAGGATACCTGCAAAATTCAAAGTCCCTGACTTTGAAAAGTACAAAGGAAACTCCTGTCCTCAAAGTCATCTCACGATGTATGCCAGGAAAATGTCTACATACAACGACGATCACCAGTTGTTAATCCACTACTTCCAAGACAGTCTTACCGGTGCCGCACTGAAGTGGTACATGGGGCTAGACAGCGCAAGTATCCAAACCTTCAATGACTTAGGTGAAGCTTTTGTACAACAATATAAGTTCAACTTGGATATGGCCCCGGATCGGGATCAACTCCGCTCCATGTCTCAAAAGGAAAGAGAGACATTCAAGGAATACACTCAACGATGGAGGGAAATTGCTGCCCAAGTCAACCCACCATTAGAAGAGAAAGAGATGACCAAGGTATTCCTAAACACTCTTGGCTCATTCTACTACGAACAAATGATCGCTAGCGCTCTCGGAGATTTCACCGAGATGGTAAGCATGAGAATGCGGTTAGAGGAAGGAGTTCGAACCGGACGCCTAACCAAGGAAGCAGGATCTTCTAGTGGAACTGGGAAGATCGGAACCGCTTTCAAAGAAAAAGAACACGACATAGGAATGGTATCCCGAGGGAAACCGCGAAAAAATGTCACCAACAACGTGTAGCGCCATAACACCCGTTGTTAACACAAGTCCAAACACGGAATTGCTCGCAGCCCAACAAACTCAACAAACTCAACGTCAACAGCTCAGCAGTTTAACAATCAAACCGTGCGCCTCGGATCTCGCATTCGACCCAATTCGATGACGTATAGAACTATACCTGAATAGAAAGGAGTGCATGCACAAGATCACCACCTCCGGTCCCAGAAAAATTGCCATGATGGTACAAAGCGGACGTATCTTGCCCTTTTCACCAAGGGGCACCAGGCTATGACCTTGAACATTGCATAGCGTTGAAAGCAGAAGTGCAGAGATTAGTGAAATCTAATCTTCTTTCTTTTAGAAATACGAATCCGAACGTGCAAGCAAATCCACTTCCCAGTCATAGTGGACATGCGGTGAATCTGATGCTAAGAAATACAGATAGGTATCTCGTCACGGATGTGAATCTGATCAGAGGAAACTTAGTACATCTCCATGATACGTACAGTACAATGGGTGCCCTCACTAAACACGATTACGCAGCTTGCAACATCTGCTTCAAGAATCCTCAAGGATGTTCTACCATAAGAGCAGACATTCAACGATTGCAAGACATTGGTGACATACAGATCTACAGAAATAGAGATGACTATGACGTAAATACAGTAGGGCATTTTCCGCATGAGCTTTTAGTCTCAGATATCAACTCGGAAAATCCCGAAGTAAACGTTATCATCCCCTATTTCAATGTACCCAAGCATGTGGAGATTGAATATGATGGTTCCAACATTCTAGGGTCTCCCTTGGTGATTTGCTTACCGGTCTGTTTCATCAGCCTAGCAAAGCAATTCCCTATCAATACAATGCAACTGTGATAGAGGATGGAAAAGAGAAACCTATGCCAACTCTTCCCGCTAATGTCAACATAATCGAGATAGGACGAGTAACCCGGTGGGAGTACATACTCCATTGCAACCAAGACCTGTTCTTGTTAGACAAAATCCAATTAACATATCTCCCGAATCACGATGATTCCCATGATTAATCCAAGCACAAATGTTGGTCCTCCTGATAGAACCGACGTCAACACAGATTTTGATGAGATATCGAAGTTAATCAAAAGAGCGAATACCGAGTGGATAAGTCGATGCGACTCCTCCAAGATTTCAATCATCTCTACTATTGAACTCCGAAGCTCACCGAGAGGCTTTAATGAAGGTATTAGACCAAGCTTATGTAGACCATGATGTGACTACAGACCAGTTTGGAGGTATTGTCGCCAACATAACGGCTTGTAATAATCTAAGTTTCAGTGATGAGGAACTTCCAGAAGAAGGGAAAGATCACAACTTGGCCTTGCACATCTCGATGATTTGCCAATCAGATTCTTTGTCCAACGTATTAGTGGATACCGGTTCATCCTTAAACGCAATGCCAAAAATGACTCTCGCTCGTTTGGCTTACAAAGGGACACCGATGAAGTTCAATGACATAGTGGTAAGAGCCTTTGACGGGTCACGGAAGTCAGTTATTGGGGAAGTTGACCTCCCGATGACAATCGGTCCGCATACTTTCCAAATCACTTTCCAGGTCATGGACGTGCCAGCTGCTTATAGTTGCTTGCTAGGAAGACCATGGATACACGAGGCAGGAGCAGTGACATCTACTCTCCATCAGAAACTGAAATTCATAGTAAATGGGAAGTTGGTGACCATCATCGGTGAACAAGCTTTGTTTATAAGCCATTTGTCCAGTTTCTCTTTCATCACAGCCAACGACGTTGAAGGGACACATCTCCCAGGACATCCGCTAGAAGATGAATTTACTAGCAAAAGCAGATCATCTATCTCTTCTTATAAAGAAGCAGCGCAGATAGTGAAAGATGGCAATGCTGAAGGATGGGGACAAGTAATCAAACCTGTCAACAACGAGATAAAAGCCGGACTCAGATTTGCACCCGTATTCTCCAAAGACAAGCAAAAGGATGAAGCACTTCGTCCAATCAAAGAAGTCTTTCATAGTGGGGGTTTCTTAAACCCCGTTCTCCAAGAGGTTAACGTTGTTACCATTGAAGAAGATGAAGATGATCCCTCTGGATCTGAAGAGTGGAGCACTTATTTAAACAACCCTGAATATGTGTCTCAAGAAGAATTGTACGCACCGTACTATCCTCCAACTGATCAATTCAAAGGTATATCCCTGCAGCAGAATAAAAATTCACCTGTCCCTTCTGGAGTTTGGGACACCTTGGGAGAACCAAGTGGCAAGTTTGATTATATGGTGAAATATACTGCGCCAGAAAGCTCAAAAATCAGAATTGAAGATATCCAGCCCACTGGATGAGGTGATTCTTTTGAGTATCCTAGTCAACCAGAGGAAGAATATACGTCTTCTCGATCTCATCAACAAATCGAGATCCCCAATGAAGATCTCTGCTTTAATGCGCCCGCGGAATTTGCTAAACCAGATCTTGATTACCACTACATCAACGTGATCACTGAAGATCAAGGGTATGATTCGGGATACGAATTAGAAAGTGTTGCTGACAATGAGTCTCTTCACTCTGAAGATTGGAGGGTACATCCCCAGAATTCAACACAGAGGCCAACAGGAAGCACATATGCTGTATCCCATACTTCCCGCTCTATTCATCAAGCCGAAGAAGACTGCTTTAGCAGCACAAAAGGCAAAATCCGTCATCCAGAATCTTCAAAGCCTGCTCGACCAACGACCAAAGCCTACTCAAGGGTTAAGCCAAGCGGAAAGCTACCAGAGTACCTCGATTTTCAAGGAGTTCGCCACTACTGGAAACCTGTTGAAGTTCGGACTAACGCTCCTAGTTCTAAGTAGTTTATCTTTGCTTTTGTTGTGAACTCTCGCTTCACCCAGAGCGAAGAGATGTTTTATAGGGTTTAGCTTTTAAATAATTTCTCTTTGTCTTGCCCAAGACGAATGAGTTTGTATTTTAGGGCCTTGTTTCATTTTGTGAATCATAAATAAAATGCGTTGTTTTGATTCCACACTTTGTGTTTGTTTTTTATTTTTACCCTTTCTTGGAAATGATAATTCTAAAAAACACCATAAAAATCTTCAAAAAAAATAATAATCTGCGTACACTTCCACATTAACTTTTTCAAAAAAAAAATGATGAAAAATTAATTAATCAGACATAAATCAAATATGCAGATTAACAAATGGACAAATCCATTGAAAACAGTAGCTCTGTGCTCTCTCCCAACTTTGAAATCCCCTGTGAAGTCGCCAAGGAAGAAGTTGAAGAAGAGATCCCAGATGAGATTTCTCGATTACTTAAGAACGAGGAAAGAATCATTCAGCCTCACAAAGAACCTCTGGAAGCAATCAACTTGGGTTCTGAGGAAGACAAAAAAGAAGTAAATATTGGAGCTTCGCTCGACAGCAACGTCAAGAGCAAACTGATACATCTTCTCAAAGAGTATGTTGATGTGTTCGCTTGGTCCTACCAGGACATGCCAGGTTTAGATACCAACATCGTGGAGCATCATTTGCCATTAAAATCGGAGTGTCCACCAGTTAAACAGAAATTGAGAAGAGTTCACCCTGATATGGCTGACAAAATCAAAAAGGAAGTTCAAAAACAGCTCGACGCAGGTTTCCTCGTCACTTCTGAGTATCCTCAATGGCTAGCCAACATAGTGCATGTCTCTAAGAAAGATGGAAAAGTCAGGATGTGTGTTGACTACCGGGATTTGAACAAAGCTAGTCCAAAGGATGATTTCCCACTACCGCATATCGACATGCTAGTAGATAGCACTGCAAAATTCAACGTCTTTTCCTTCATGGACGGTTTCTCTGGCTACAATCAGATCAGAATGGCTCCCGAAGACATGGAAAAGACATCTTTCATCACGCCATGGGGCACGTTTTGCTACAAAGTAATGCCGTTTGGATTAAAAAACGCAGGTGCAACTTACCAGAGGGCAATGACTACTCTCTTTCATGACATGATGCACAAAGAGATCGAAGTCTATGTGGACGATATGATAGCAAAGTCAGATACTGAAGAAGAGCATATAGAACATCTCTTGAAGTTGTTTCAACGACTAAGGAAATTTCAGCTTCGCCTGAATCCTAACAAATGCACCTTTGGGGTAAGATCTCGAAAACTCCTAGGTTTCATCGTCACCAAAGAGGTATTGAAGTTGACCACGACAAAGTCAAGGCTATTCAAGAAATGCCTCGCCACATATAGAAAAGCAAGTAAGAGGATTTCTTGGACGATTGAATTACATCTCCGTTCATCTCTCGATGATGCACATGGGCGATATTCAAGCTTCTGCAAAGATCAAGAGGTTGTGTGGACGATTGCCAAAAAGCGTTTGACAAGATCAAGGAATACTGTCGAACCTCCAATATTGATTCCTCCAAGGAAGACCATTAATCATGTACCTTACCGTGCTAGAAGATTCCATGGGCTGCGTGCTTGGACAAAGAAGATGAAACCGGTAGAAGGAGCATGCCATTTACTACGAGTAAAAAGTTCACGCATCGTGAAACTCGTTACTCCATGCTCGAGAAAACATGTTGCGCTTTGGTGTGGGCTTCAAACGTCTCCGCCACATGATGATCAATCACACGACTTGGTTAATCTCCAAAATGGATCCGATCAAGTACGTATTTGAAAAGCCCGCTTAACGGGAAGAATTGCTCGATGGCGATCTTATCGAATATGACATCCAAGATCGTGCTCAAAAGCGGTCAAAGGAAGCATTCTCACGATCACTTAGCTTACCGCCAACGAATACCAATCTCTCAAGTTTGACTTCCCTGGCGAGGATGTTATGTACTTAAAGATGAAAGATTGCGACAAACCGCTACCCGAAGAAGGTCCAGATCCAGAATCTAGATGGGGCCTAATTTTTGATGGAGCAGTTAATGTTTTTGGCAATGGAATTGGGGCAGTCATCATTACTCCCGAAGGTTCTCATATCCCGTTTTCCGCCAGATTGCTATTTGATTGCACCAACAACATCGCGGAATACGAAGCTTGCATCATGAGTATCGAAGAAGCCATCGACTTAAGGATCAAGATTCTTGACATATATGGAGATTCAGCCCTTGTGATCAATCAAATCAAAGACAAGTATGAAACTCATCATCTTGGTTTGATTCCTTACAGAGATTATGTAAGACGTTTGTTGACTTTCTTCAACAAAGTTGAACTGCATCATATCCCTCGAGATCAAAATCGAATGGCAGACGCCTTGGCTACTCTATCTTCCATGTTCAAAGTCAACCATTGGAACGATGTGCCTAAAATCCGTATCAGACGCCTTGAAAGACCTGCATATGTATTTGTAACTGAAGCAGTCTTCGACGATAAACCGTGGTTCCACGACATTAAACGTTTCCTTCAAACACGAGAGTACCCACTCGGGACGTCGTACAAGGATAAGAAAACTCTAAGGAGGCTTTCTAGAAATTTCTTCTTAAATGAGGATGTGCTATACAAAAGAAACTTCGACATGGTTCTGCTCAGATGCGTCGACAGGCAAGAGGCAGACACAATCATCCATGAGGTACATGAAGGATCCTTTGGAACCCATTGAAATGGGCATGCAATGTCTAGGAAAATCTTGAGAGCAGGATACTATTGGATAACAATGGAATCTGATTGCTGTAAACACGTCAAGAGGTGTCACAAGTGCCAGATCTACGCAGATAAGATCCACGTGCCGCCAACTCTACTCAACGTTCTCTCTTCTCCGTGGCCTTTCTCCATGTGGGGCATTGACATGATCGGGATGATCGAACCAAAAGCGTCCAACGGACGTCGCTTTATTCTAGTAGCTATTGATTACTTCACCAAATGGGTCGAAGCAGCATCCTACGCCAACGTTACAAGACAAGTGGTTGTGAGGTTCATCAAGAACAACCTCATTTGCCGATATGAAATTCCAAGCAAGATCATTGCATACAATGGATCAAACTTGAACAACAAGATGATGAAAGAACTGTGTGAGGAATTCAAGATCGAGCATCATAACTCATCTCCTTACCGGCCAAAGATGAACGGTGCCGTTGAAGCTGCCAACAAGAACATTAAAAAGATCGTCCAGAAAATGGTCATCACTTACAAAGACTGGCACGAAATGCTGCCATTTGCTCTGCATGGGTATCGTACTTCAGTACGCACTTCAACAGGGGCAACCCCCTTTTCTCTAGTATACGGCATGGAAGCAGTGCTCCCCGTAGAAGTTGAGATTCCGTCAATGAGAGTTCTCATGGAAACTAAGTTATTTGAGGCTGAATGGTGTCAAAGCAGATACGACCAACTGAACTTAATTGAAGAAAAGCGCCTGACCGCTCTCTGTCATGGACAACTATATCAAAGAAGGATGAAGAAAGCATTCGACAAAAAGGTCCGACCTCATGAAGTCCGAGAAGGCGACCTCGTGCTTAAAAAGATTCTGTCTTTTCAACCAGATTCTAGGGGCAAATGGACTCCTAACTACGAAGGCCCATACATCGTCAAAAGAAGCTTTTTCGGCGGTGCTATGATTCTCATAACCATGGACGGTGGTGAACTCCCGCATCCTGTGAATGCTGATGCAGTCAAGAAATACTTTGTCTAAAAAAACAAAAGAACAGCTCGGTAAGTCGAAAACCCGAAAAGGGCGGCTTAGGCAAAAAAGAGCGTCTCGGTGGATTGAAAACCTGAAAAGGCGATCTAGGAAAAAATAAGAGACGATAAACAGAAATTATCCTGATAGATTGAAAATCTGAAAAGACAATCTAGGCAAAAATAAAGATACACAAAAATGACAAAGTAACTGCAATCAGTCCGTACTTCGTCAATCTGAAGAAATTTCCATCAACGGATCTTCAATCAAATATTCTGAAGCAACAAGCACAGTGGAAATTTGAAGTTGTTAGCGATAATAGTGGTTATTGCTTTCAATGTAGCCTTTTCCCAATAAATTATCATTTCCAACTCTTGTAAATAGTTCATGGAATCACGCCTTTGGCTGATTACCACTCTATCAATAAAATTTGAGCCTTGTGCCTTTTTGTTGGCAATTCTTGCTTTATTCAGTTTTACAAAATAACGTTTTTTATTGTGAAAATCACTTTTTGAAACTGAAAAGGTTTTAAATGAATTTTTACTTCAAAATTTTGAAACAAAAGCCAAATTTTCCTTTGAACTATGAACACAGAAGAAACTTCAACAGTTTTCTCCATAAGTGTTTCGATCTCTGAAAGATAGAACAACTGCTACGAAAGTCTTCTTTTCCTCAACAGAGGTTATCAAAAGACGGTATTCTTATAAAAAAAAATTTCCAACAAAGTTGCCAATGAAGTGCCTTTCTCCGAAAGTCTAAAGCATGCAACTCAGATCTTTCATTAGTAACGTCTACACCATTGCTACGGATATTGCTAAGTATTTGTTCGAACTGTGACGTGGTCCTTTTCCCAAATACCTCTTTATTGTTTTGTTAAGTCTCGTCAGCATGCATATGACATTCATACATAATAAGCATTGTTCATGCATTTTTTGCATTCCTCAAAATGTTTGTTTCTATATCACTGGCTTAAATCAGACTTACTCATGTAGGTACGATTACATCCCCAGCAGATTATCCCAAGCAGAGAAATACATCTTTTCTCTCTCCTATTCCCCAGCTGAGATCATTCCTCATTGGGAACAAAGTCTTGATTGACCGCTTCTTTCCAGTTTATTCCCTGGATGGAACCTCGTCTCTAGCCAACAAAACAATAAGCAATAGCCTCGTCATCCGAGCCGCTTATTTCCTTTTCATCTTTAAACTTGTCATAAAACAATTTTTCTCCTCAACAAATTCAAATCATGACAGTTCAAAAATTTTCCACAGTTGTCTTTCTGTCTAAAAGAAAACCTGTGTCTTTCAGTCAAAATGCCCGTATCTTCTCGAGAGAGAGATCCCCGGCAAGATTATAGCTTTGAAAATAGAAACTCATTTGAGATCTGTTTTTTTCACTAACTGTTATTCACAAGGCTGAATACTCAGTAATATATCTCAAGATTTACCTTGTTATAGTTATCACTTTGCTGATAATTGGTAATATCTTCAAAACTCGTTTGAGATCTATTTCCATCATTTGTCTGTTATTCACAAGGCTGAATACTCAGTAAATTTTCTCAAGATTTACCTTGTTATAGTTATCACTTCACTGATAATTGGTAACATCTTCAGAATTCATTACCATAAACTATCACAAGGCTGATAATTGGTAATATCATCCCCGCTTACCTTAAACATTGTCACAAGGCTGACTGAAGGCAATCTCTTTGCTTCCTAAAGCGAAACAAATATTCACATGTTTTGTGAATCTCTTTTTCCCCAGCAAGACATATTGCATGTTTCTCAACAAACAGGATTCTCTTTTTCTTAAACAGACCGAGTCATCCTCACAAATTTTTCCCCACCATGTCATTTCTTTGATATCATCTAGGTAAAACTTTTACAATCATTTTGCATCATTCGCATTTTTGGTATCTTAGGTCCAAAATTTGCGTATTCTGATATTTAAGTCTCTTCACACCTATCAAAATGAAGATATTCATCTTCATATTTCAGGTTAAAGAAACTTAAATAGGGGCATCTGTCATACCCCAATTTTTGACCTAATATACCACCTCACATTTGCATCATTGCATCACTAACAGTCCAGAACAGAATTAATCGGGTGTGGTGTTCACAGGTCAAAATTAGGGTTTCATCAAATTTTCATCTAATTCAAGAGGCAACCAATTAGGGTTTGAGTTTTACTCACATCATTTGATCTATCTTGATCAAACCATCAACCTCTGATCTTCAGATATCCAACTTTTCTCATTGATCAATCAAGGATCGACCAATTAGGGTTTTGATCGAGGATGTGCAATCTCTGATTTTCTGATCAATGAATGAATTTTTTGGTTAGAGATTGATCTTCATATCTTAGATACAACATCTTGACCTAATTTTTGGATTCAAAACATCACAGAAGTTCACAGAATTCATCAGTCAATTTCTGAAACATCTGATGAAATTTCATCTGCACAGAAAAGTCAAACTTTGACTTTTGGTCAACTTTTTCAAAACAAAACTTTTTCCATCATCAAAATACTTCAAATGATCCATCATGATCATAAAAAATCAAAGAATTTGGAAAAGTCAACAAAAAGTCAAAATTTCTAACACTTAGAAAATTTTTCAAGTGTTAAACTTTTGTACTTTTTCCAAACTTCATGGCATTTTTTCACATAGTTCCACTTTGAATTGGAAAAAACTCAAAACATGAAAGTTGTAGCCCTTGAAACAAGCTTTCCAAAATGTCCAAGAACTCTCAAATCCATGGAGTCTAGCTATACTTTTAATTTTGAAACATAAGGCTCCATAACCATGGATTTCAAGTTCAAAACTTCACAATTATAGGTCATTTTTGGATTTCTTCTTTCTAGAAGCTTGCCACCTTGCCAATTGAAGATTAGAGCTGATAAATATTAGAGGAAAGTAATTGCAAAGAGATAAGATCAAATTGGAAAAGTTAACCATGGTTAAAGGAAGTTTCCTTTTGCATTTAATGCAAAAATGACTTCCTTGCCCTCTAAGGCAAGTCAAATTTACCAATGGCCAAACTTTCTCAATTATTTTCAGAACTCATGGCCTATAAATAGATGTCTTACTTTCCATTAAAACTACACCAAAGCCATGCAAGTACATGCTTTCACTCTTCATCCTTGAAATTCAAGAAACTTATGTCAATTTGTGAAATCTTGCATTTTTGAAAATTTGTGAAGAAACATGAAGTATTTGGTGTCTAACATGTTATAAGTATCACATGTAATTGATTTGAAGCTTAAAATCAACCTAAAAACAACTGAAAATCAGAATTGCATTTCCAATTTTCAAGCTTGCCAAAACTGCCTTAGGATTCGAATTCATAGCTTGGCTCGAGCAACTTGAGTTTTAACCATCCAAACATCATCAACATACATCATAGACATGATGCAGATCATTAACAACAAACTGTAACAACTTTAACATTGATTTCCAATTTTCCTTTTGAGCTTGTGCAGGTCGACTTGGTTTGAGCAATCCAAGCAAACTCATGATGTGCAGACCATCCTCACACCTTCCATAGAGGCCGTTGGTGCTCAAGCAATCATAAAAACTCAACTGGAAACACTCCTTCATCGAATTCGATTCCAGCTTCAACAGGTAAGAAATTCAAACTCGAACTCTATGATTCTTTGATTCAATTGAAAAAAACTCTTGGCCATTTGTTTTCTGCACCATCCACGATCATTAACCCTCAATCGATTGAATAAATCATCAACCATACACGATTTCAATTAGGTTTTTCAGTTTTAGGGTTCTTCGTGTTCATCAGAAATTCAGTTATGTTAGGCTTAAAATAAATGAAATTAAGTAATGCCATCATGTTCCTGGGTTCAAAACGATCAACTTTCATGTTTACTTCATTCAATTTCATCAAGAAACACGAAATCCATGGCTGATTGAAGATTGGAGAAGATGATGAAGCTTGCGCGCGTGTTTTTCAAATTTAAAATATAAATTCATAGTTTGAACACAATACACAGATGTATTTCCGCCCCAGCGGTTGCCAGCTCATTCTTAAGTCTCTCTTGCCTTGCCTAATGGTCCCGGGTTCAAGCCTCCTTGGGACCATTTTTTTTCAAACTTTTGTTATTTTTTTACAAACTTTGACAATTTTTTAAACCCAATCAAAACTCCTCATTTTGAGGTGATTTTTTGTACACTTGTCAATTAATGTATCTATTTTATGATAGTGCAAAAATTTTCAGAAAAAACTTTCATCCGATTATATTTTGATCGAGCCGAAAACGACACTTTGAGCACTTTTCAAAACACCTTTAAAGGTGATTTTTTTCAAACTTTCGAATCCCGATTCTTTTCAAAACTTCTTACAAGTAAACTTTACATTTCAAAAACACTTTCACATAACATTCTTCAAAACTTTTCATCAAACTTACATCTTTTTCCATAATCGATCCGATTAAACGATAAAACCGAATTCGTTTTCTCTCAAATTTTATAAACGATCATGGGCCTCCCTTACGGTGTAAGTCCCAACCAACATTCTTTATGTACATACATATTTTCCTTGTACATATCAAATTCTTTGCATATACATACAAATTTTTACCTATACATAATACAGATACCTCTGTAAATACTCAAACACAGACAAACTTCGATCGTTCGTTTCCGTTTCGTCTGTGTATACACTGAATACCATTGGTATTGAAAGGAGCATTATTCCCGGTGAAACTGCTTTTAAACCAATGGGCCACCCTTATGGTGTAAGTCCCAACCCTCCTATGTACATCCACATCCTTCTCTGTACACAAATACTCGTTCGTGTACATACTTACTTCCTTGTACACATTCAAACTTGTAAATAATCAAGTTACGCTCGTTTTAAACGTTCGTTTCACAAACACTTGTTTATATTTTCTTCATAAACTCTTGTAAATAAACATCATGCATTGTTTATATTTCCTTCATAAACTCTTGTGAATACATATCACACACACACACTTGTTTATACAACTGTCTAGTTATAACATAACAACTAGTCTAACCAATAGGTTCCCCACAGTTTAGCCTCCTCTTGGGCTTTATACAAGATGACTCTCCTCACAGAGTTTAGCCTCCTCTTGGGTTTTGTACATGGTAACTCATTTCATCTGAGTTTAGCCTGCTCTTAGGCTTCATATAAGAAAACTCATTCATCTGAGTTTAGCCTCCTCTTAGGCTTCATATAAGAAAACTCATTCATCTGAGTTTAGCCTCCGCTTAGGCTTCATATAAGACAACACTCCCCTGTTGAGTCAGCCTCCTCTTGGGCTTCGTTCAAAAGAACTCCTCATTGAGTTTAGCCTTCTCTTGGGCATCATACAATGAAAGAGACCATAAAATCTCTTAACAGCCTCCTATTGGGCTTCTAATACAAAGAATCACCCGCGTTAGGATAGAACCCAGAGAGTATAATTTCCCGGTGAAATTGCTCTTAATTCCAAAAGGATGGTTTCTCGGTGAAATCCCTTTTAAAGACAAAGCCAGCCATACCTTATAGCTTCCTCTTGAGCTTCATACAAGGACCCTCGATGACCCTCGATGACCCTCGGAATGCCTCCTCTTGGGCTAACAATACAAGGACCCATGGGCTTCTTAAAAGCATCCCCTTAATCCAATCAATTTCTCCTAGAGATCTAGACATTTATCATCTCTATGGAAGAAGTATCTCATCTATCACATCACATACAATCAAAAACTTTTCAAAACTCTTTTTCAAACAAAAAAAATATCTCTTAATTGTAAGTGGTAACGCTTGTACACTCAAGCAAAACACCCAATGCTTACAGTTAAAAGATTCAATCATCTTTTTCAAACATCTTTCTTAAACATGTAAGTGGTAACGCTTGTACACTTAAGGAAAATACCTATAACTTACGATGAAAGATTTTAATCAGTCAAACTTTCAAAAATGTATGTGATGAAATAGATTAGATACATTTTTCATTAAGATGACATTAAATGCTGTCTCTTACTAACATCCCGTTGCTTCCACTAGCATAAGTGGGAACTACGATTGCTCTGACTTTCTCAACATCCTTTTGAGAATACGTAGGCACAAGGTCTCATCCTTGCCGAGCAAATTTCTTTCTCCCTCAAACCAAACAAACCATAGATCCCTTTAGATCCGAGCTACAAATGCTCTGATTCCCACTAGGGGATATGTATGCAGAAGATCCACAGATCTTTGCGAGCACAATAATAACAAACACTAGGATCCCACCTAATCTATCCTTCTTAAAATCTCAAAGGAGAAACTTTCCCAATCATAGAAATAGCAATTAAAACACACAAACATATCAAACATATTCATATATAAAGCTATAGATAACTATATATATTTAGGGTGCTCCATCTATTCCCTTTATATAACAAACCCCCTTACCCAGAATACTCCCCAATGCGTTGCGTCTAGTTTGCGCTAGTCGTTACGCATATCAAAATCAATTGAGGGTATTAGCAGCTTTCCCCTTTTTCATAATCATTAAATCATCTTTTCTTATGTTGAAAATAATAAATCTTGATGCTCGCGGCATCTTTATAAACAAATCAAAAGAGTAAATCGTTTCGAGCCAGAGAATCTGAATTCATATTCAATTCCCTAGTGCGTCACTTTTTAACGCGAACATTACCCACGTAGAGGCAACATCACAACAGAAGGGTGAGATATCTAACAATCTAGTAAATCGTATGATAAATAATATATGACAGAATCAGATAATGTAAATCATCGCTTCGCAAATTATTCACACAACAAACAATTCCATATTTCATTCAATATTTACAAGACTCAAAATGCAACATGAGATACAACAACTTGTTCAAATGCACATGCATGTGGTACCAATAGAGCAATACTCCCAACGTAAAAATCAGAGCAGAACTCCCAACGTAATAATCTGCCAATATCCGAGGCATCGACAAGGCATAAACCTTCATCATTATCGTGTTTTCAATTCAAGCCATCATAAACAAAGCAAATCTCTCATCGTAATATTTTTGCCAATCCAGACCAACGTAATTATGCAATGTATGCAACAACAACAACGAAAACATCAAATCAACACCAACTTCATCATAATTTCAACATGGGCTATAAGCCTTCATCGTAATAATTCAACAACATCATTCAACATTGGCACAAGGCCTACAATATGGTTCATCAATTCCACACAAGAAAACACAACTAATTTCATCACAACCTGCAACTTTGCAATTTATTAACAACATCATTACAAACAAACAACAACAACAACAATTGCTACACAAATTAACCTTGACGATTCTACACCAAAAACAATTTATGTATCACTACTACTATTTAATTATCAAGCATTTGCTACTAAATCAGTTAATTAATTCAACTACTTAATCTCCGTTAAAATATTCCTATTGTAACATTTTGTTCCACTAAATTACCTTTAATATAATATCTACATTTTATATATATATATATATATATATATATATATATATATATATATATATATATATATATATATATATATATATACACTATCAGGTAATATAATATGTAGTGTAGTTTATAACTTACTAGTAACATAATGCATAATAAATAAAATAAATAACAATGCTACAACAAGGCAACAAGAAACGTGACAATTTCCTTTTCAAAAAGGTGTGATGTTCATCACATATAAGACAAAAATACATGTCCTTCATCACATGTCGTACCGTTCGTCACCAAGCATGTGCCCTTCATCACAAATAAGACAAAAATACATGGTTCATCACAACAAGGGGAAAAACAAAATGTGATGTTCATCGCAAGGGATGATGTTCATCACAACAAACCAATACAAACAGAGAAGTTCCAAGAAAAAGAAAACAATATTCCACTATACACTAAGGGGTATTGCTCGGCACTCCCCTCATTACCAGCCTTGCCGTGCTACAAGCTCTTCCTTATCATGCATGCAGTTCGACATGCTCCCTCTCTACATGTGTGTCGTTCGGCATACTCCCCCCTTACCCAGGATGTATCGTTCGGTGCGTTCTTCTCCCAGTATCGTTCCTCTGTAATTTTCTGCATATAATTCTATACTTCTACCGATTCATCAACAACCATAATTTTATCACACATGCCATCAATCGACTATCACCAAATATAATTTTTAATTGCAATAACCTATTATGTAATTAATTCAAGAACAAATTCAACACAGTACAAATCACTAATTTCACAAACAGAACAATTTCATCGCCTAGTGAATTTTCCCATTACCTAATTACCACATACTAATCACCATACAACCCATTAGAAAGTTAGAACCCCAATCTTACCTTGGATTGAAGGTCGCTCTACGGAGTTCTGGTCGAATTTTCACTTTGGCTTTCGGTTTGCAATTCTCTCCCGACGACAATTTTCTCTAAAACCCTTGTTCCTCTTCTTCTTTCTCATGTACTGCTATTTTTTCCTTTCCCCTTGTTTTCTAACAACTTCTCCAACTAACCTAATTTCTTATTTATAACTAATAATTCTATTTGTCTTATTGGGCTTAATATTCACACACCACCTTTTACTACTTCTATCACCAAAATAAGCCCAACACAATTATTCTATTATTATTATTTTTATTATTATTATTATTATTATTATTATTATTATTATTAATCAACTAATATTATTATTAATATTAATTCTACTGACTATTCAACAAATAAACAATTAAATAAATCAACTATCAACTTGACAACTTAAATCAACATTTCACAACTTCGACAATTAAATCAAAAATAATTCAAAAATATTTAATTAACTAATTAATTAAATAACATGGCGTTACAACTCCCCCCACTTAGAATATTTTCGTCATCGAAAATCTAATAGCTACTACAATTCTTAACGCAAAATTCACACCTAACTCATTGATCTCCAATTCACGTTTGGCTACACTTCGACCACTACTTCCTGTCACAACAATAACTCAACATGATTTAGATCAATTACACACATCGCTAAATACTCAACAACTCTACAACATATTTCGTTAATAACTTATCAACCAATTCGACATCACTTCGTTATATCAACATTTAAAACAGTAACAACCACAACATAATTATACTTGGATACCCAACATCACATTATCACCTTAACAACATATTCAACACAACCAGCAACAATAAAGCAATGAGTAGCACCGGTATCGATAATAGTATCAAAGGAGTACTACTAATGAAACATGTACCTCTTATAAGCCTGTCTTCATTAGCTGTATGAGTCCTCAACCAACGCGAAAACTTTTCCACCAGTTTGCACCTTCTTCGGTTTCTGACACATACTACTAATGTGTCCCTCTTCACCACAGTTGAAACAAATCACTTCCTTGTGCTTGCACTCGGACATTGCATGTCCAATCTTACCACAACGAAAACACCTCTTCACTTTAGTAGTGCACACATTACTCTTATGACCAAGTTTCCCACATTTGAAACAAGTCACACTAGCAGGAGCATCTCCCCCACTAGTTCTCCAACCTTTAGCAACTTTCTGTTTACCTCTATCAGATGGAGCATCATATGGATTACCACGACTCTAATGGTGCTTTCTCATCTTCTCACTAACGATCTTGTAATGAGCATTATTTTCTTCTTGATAAATCATGCAGCTATCAAACAAATTAGAGAAAACATAAATGTTTTGGTATCTGTTGACTTTTTATTTTTTAGGATTGGCTTTATGTTTGGTAAAACGAATTTAGCAGAAATAATTTAAATAGGATTTATAACGTGTAAGGATAAATCAGGTTGAAGTTCTATTTAATGGAGAAACATGTTGTGTTGAAATGTTTCAACATTTGGAACAACATGTCGAAGAAGATGTCACAACATCTTGTTTAAGTTGACAGATTGGATTATGTTATGAAGCAGAATATTCCTAAGGAGAATCTTTTTCAGAATTGTAACAACTTACTTGTTGTTACTTGGAGCCCAAATTATGGAGATATATTAGGGAGACTTTATAGGAGAATCTGTTGCAGAGTTGTTGATTCTTTATTTGTTGTTATAACAATATGGAGATATTTGTGGAGAATATCTTGAAGCTATTTTGGAGAATATTATGGAGCAATTTTAGCAGCAGCTTGTTATGTCAGTTTGTTATGTTTTAAAGGCTCAAATCCAGTTGAGTAATAGGTTATAAATAGAAGCTTTATAACCTAAGTTTGACACCAGCTGTGATTAAATATAATGTAGTCTTTAGGGATGAGTCTGTAGAGTGAACCTCCCGAATTGTGGGAAGGTCACCATGTGTACACCTCGAAACCTATAGGTAAAAGGGTGTTATGTTCTTGGAGGAAACTGTGAAGTAACTCCAAGGTGTATCCTAAGTTAGAAGCATATTGCTTTCAGTCTTAGTTAGTTTGTGTCACAAGTTGACTGTTTAAGTTGTGTTTAGAGTGAGGTATCTCCAAGCTAATTGTGTTTGAAGTGTGGTATCTTCAAATTGTTTTAAGTTTTGTTTAGTGTCACGGTTTGTTATAGTGAGGGAGTGAGTGGAGGTTCTCATATCTAAGTGTGGTATCTTAGGTAGAAGGGTCATTGGGTAGTTTGATTAAGTGAGGAGGTGTAAACATGGAAGGTTTAACTATGAATTAATACTGTTGATAGTGAACTTCATTCATGGCTTGGAAGCCCCCAGACGTAGCTTGGTTAGAACCGAACTGGGTTAACAATTCCTCGTGTTCTTTTGTTTTCATCTTTTAATTGTATGTTCTACCTTGTCTATTTTGTAATGTCAGATCAGACGTCGCGACATCCCGAGTCTAGCTCTCACCAGAATTTCAATTGGTATTAGAGCAGGCATCCTGTCTGTTTTTGGATGAGATCCATGGGGGATACTTTTTGGTTATGCACAAGGTAGAAGATTGTTTGAACAAGGAGTGTTTGTATTGTATGGTCCCTTTAAGTGAAGGATGAACCTAGTTGTAGATTGTTTGAACAAGGAGTGTTCATATTGTATGGTCCCTAGAAGTGGAGGATGAACCTATTTGTGGAGAACTAGACCAACATGACCAGAACCTATACCTTCTTGAAGAAAGAAGATAAAGATGCTGGAACAAGAAATTTAAATTCAAAGACTTCATGCGGGATTGAAGATTTTGAATTGTATTGTTCAGCCTATAATCAACACAGGGAAAAGATTGTCAAAACCTTTATGCGAGAGTGAAGCTGTTGATATGGTAACTTTTGTGCTTATGTGTTTCCATATTGGTTAGGATATTGGTTGGGTCTAGTCTGTTTCTTGGTGGAGAGGAAAGCTTATTATAGAGTTGATTTATTTTCAATCCTTATGTGTTACTCTTACAATTAAATCATGGAGTAAGCATTATGTACATTCTGTTGAAGTATGGCTATATTCCGCTGCATAGCCTCTGATGCAACCCCTATAGTGAAAGAAGGATCCTAGGGTTATTTTATCAACATAATATTTGGTAGGTTATTACAATTATATTAAAAGTGTCAAAGATACTTGAGATATTCCTCAAGTCCACTCATAAAGGCATATATTAATAGAGTTTATGAGTATCAATTGATCAATGATTCTCATATAAATCTGCAAGTTTGAAGACCTTGAAGACTATAAAGGATGATGTGTTCCCAGGAGATGGAACAAATATTCTATAGGATGTTAGAATATCATTACTGGTACGCAGCTACCAGTTGAAGAACAAACATTCTAGGTGCTAAACAAATGTAGTGTGAGTACATATGTTTGGAACCTGCTCCTAATTTGGAAGAGGAGACATTCGCTTATTAGTTGATCAAGACACGATCAACAAGCTCTTATACTCCAGATGTCAGTTTATTTCTGATCTAAGCTTATGGAAGTATAGTAGTCAAGCTCAATGCAAGTAAAAGACTCATAAAGGTATACCTCTCAATCCCTTTATGTGATATGAAGATGAGCTCACATCTGGTACATCATTTTGATTAAAGAAACCAGATATGTGGAGAGTTATTCATGAACATAGAATAGAGTTTGGAGCTGAATACTGTGTCTCAACCACAGTGAAATATGATCGTGAATGTTGATTGCCCTAAATATTATATTGGAAGGGTATTGTCAATAAGAATCAGGGAAGTCAGATTGTAGTGAAGAATCTGAATATTTCTATGTTATGCCATAATCAAGTCTGTTCCAGAAACCTAGTTGAGGAAATATCCTCTATAGGTATAGACTATGGCATCCATCATCTCAAAATTAGAAGTGAAAGTCTAAATAAAAGTTTATTGAGATATGGATCATATTATTCATTAATGTGTAACCTGCTTGGATGTAAAGTTGACCATTGCAGTGTTTCCTATGTCCCCCCCCTAAATATTATGGATGAGAAGTTATGGATGTTACCCCCAAAACCACTCTATGATAGATGATGTCGTATGAGATGTTAAAACATCATCTTAATTGCCTTCAGTTTTGAATATATATCTTATTGCCTGGAAGTAGAAGTGTGTGAAGATGTAATCAGTCAGAATGATCTAGTGTGAGTAGTTAATTTTAACTGACTAATCTGGTAGGTACTTTGATGGGAGACTTAGTACTTATTAGTATGTAATCTGAATACCAAACCACTTATACTCTGTCGGGAGCTGATTATTTGCTTGAAGAATTCAAGGTATATTGTGAACTGAATATCAATATTAAAGTTCACTGTGATCTTCACAAGTTTAGGATGTGTGGCAACATTGTCTGGTGATTATTTGAAGAGCTGATTCAATTTGGGAGATTCATACAGATGCTGTCAAATATCTTGATGGAAGCTGGATATTTGTGTGATAATAGTGTGAAAGTCTGAATCAAGAAGAGATGAAGTATGTGATGTATAAAAGAGAATATTCTACATGAAGATGCAACATCATAACTGTTGAAGACACTAGAGATTGAAGAAGGCAGATAAGGTTCAGACTTATCTTTTGAAGACATATCATTGGTTATACGCATGGTTAACTATATGGTTTCTTCTATTACAAGTTACAGAGTGTGGCAATTTGAATCTTGTATAACAAGCAAACTAAGGATTCCTAATTTGGAAACTGTGGCAAATTCCAAATAAAGAAGACTTTAATTATTATGAGGACCAATATCCAAGATGTCCTTATAACTCAGGGGGAGTAACAATTTATTGTAAGCTTCATTCTGGAAGCTAAGAGGGAGAAATGCTGATGTTAAGGAGGAGCATCTGCTAATTATGTGTACATCAGTGAATATCCTATCTGATGTTTAGACATCTATTCTTCCTGAAGCTAATATGTATTGCCAAGATGCTATTGAGGGGGAGATTGTTTATTAGATGATATGAAGGGGAGTGTATACTTCTATGTACTGAAGTGACATAAAGTCTCGAAGAAGCAATTTTATTATAATCTCAGAACCAAAGTTGATAAGTTCTGTAGTAAAGTTGATGGTGTCCCAAATGATGTTGCAACATCATTGTTGATGATATTCTATGGAAGAGACTTGGGACTATGGATCATGATATTCTATCACCTTATTCAGAAGTGGTAGTTCTATCTTTGGTTTAGAATAAGAAGATTCTAAGTTTGTTTAAAGTAGTATGATCTGGAAATGCATGACTACTATTATAGTCTGAAGACTTTACTAGTATCAACAAATACTAGTAAATGTAATAACCAGAAGGAGGAATTAATCAGCATGCTTGCTCAGGTATATAGAGTTTCTTTTTGTTTCTTTTTCTTTCCTTCACTTTTTGTTGTGTCTTCGTTTGTTTTACTGTCATGTCCTTCATTCGGATATGGGTAAGTTTAGAGTATGTGAAGGTTATGTTTGTCAACTCGTGGAAAACATAGGGAAAAAGGATAGTGTTCAGACGTTGTTAAGTCCGAGGTCAATCTTTGCACCTATTTTTGCAAAGATGTTGAATATGATGTCCTATTCTGAGCCTGCTGATTCTTGCATTTTCTGCAAGTATTTTTATTTTGTGTCTTGTTTTTGAGTTATGAACACAAATTGTGTCTTGTGTTCTAAGTTATCCAATATAGAGGTATGGTTCTCTATGTATGTAAATGGATAGTTCAAGTGGTTGTTTCTGTTAGTGAGTTTCTTCTTGTGCTCCAAAAGAGGATGTTGTGTCAGTCTATGTCGTAGCATAGTTCTCAGTTTGAGGGGGGGGGGGGTATTTTATTCCTCATGTGAATCATGGCCTCAATATTTCTCCTTCTTTGTGAATATGGTGCCTATGATGTTATCTTTCATGTGCTATAGTGAGTTGTCCTTCAACAAGCCTTTGTCATATTATGGCTAAAAAAGGGGGAAAATGGTTATGTATTTTATATTTGAAAAGCAACTTTTAAGAGGGAGAAACCTTGTGTGATCTGTGGGATCCTTAAAAGAGAGAGAACATTGGAGTTGGACCCGCCAGATAGATGTCCTAGTATGATTTTTCAACATCATAAAAGAATAATGAAGACTGTCACTTGTAAAGTTTGAAATATCATAAACAGTGACTACTGAAGACTTCTAAATTGCTGCTGATGGATTAAATTGTTTAAACCCTTGTATATTTTATCATGCTTCTATAATACAAAGGTTATGTAAATTAGTTTTAGCCAAAATAAGTCAAAGGGGGAGATTGTTGATTCTATAATTTTTGGGATTGGCTTTATGTTTGGTAAAACTAATAGAACAACAATATGTTAAATATGGTTTATAACTTGTAAGGAGAAAGCAGGTTGAAGTTCTATTTAATAAAGAAAGATGTTGTGTTAAAATGTTTCAACATTTGGAACAACATGTCGAAGAAGATGTCACAACGTCGTGTTTGAGCTGACATATTGGATTCTGTTATAAGAGAAGCAGAATATTCCTAAGGAGAATGTTTTGCAGAACTGTAACAACTTATTTGTTGTTACTTGGAGCCCAAATTATGGAGATATATTAGGGAGATTTTATAGGAGAATCTGTTGTAGCTTACTTGATGTTATAGCTATATGGATATATTTTAGGAGAATATCTTGGAGCATTTTTAGCAAGTTGTTTTGGAGAATATTGTGGAGCATTTTTAGCAACAACTTTGTTATGATTTGAAGACCCAAATCATGTTGGGTAATAGGTTATAGATAGAAGCTTTGTAACCTAAGTTCATCACCATCCGAATTTAGTAATGATGTAGTTTTTAGGGCTGAGTATGTAACAACTCTCTAGGAGAGTTAGTTTGTAGGTGAAACACTCGGATTGTGGGATGGTCACTGATTTGTACCTCGAAGCTTGTAGGGAAGAGAATTATTTTACTCACTCAGAAGTTGTGAAGTAATGAGTGAAGTTGTGTTACTGGAGGAAGCTTTGGAGCAACTCTAAGTTATATCCTAAGTTAGAAGCATATTGCTTTGAGTCTTAGATAGTTTGTGATAGAAGTGTGACTTCTACTTTTAAGGTGTTAAAGAGTTATTGGAAATCAAGTTATTGATGCAGTGGCTATGATGTTGACTGTTAGACATCATTACGATGATTGGAAGTGGAATGGGGATATTCCATATCTAGGGAGGACCTAGGTAGAAGGGTCATTGGGTAGGGATTAAGTGAAGGGTGTAAACAGGGAGGTTTAACTCTAAATTAGTACTATTTATAGTGGACTTCATTCCTGGCTTGGTATGCCCCCCAATGTAGGTTGGCTTGAACCAAATTGGATGAACAATTCTATGTGTTCCTTTTGTTTCCCGTACTGTTAATTTTAATTCTACCTTGTCTGTTTTTGTAATGTTAGATCATATGTCAAGACATCCTAATATGACATCCAAGTCTGCTGTTGCACCAGAATTTCACATCATTTCTGGGAAACTTGAGTTCTCTGACCACCTTGATCGGGCCTCTAAATCTTCTTCCCATGTTAACAACACCAGATACTTTCCTTGATTTCTTCCCTTTCTTGATGATGAGCTCTTTCAGATCTTCCTTCCCCTTGGCCAAGTTGATGACCATTTCTTGAAAATGAGCATTATGAGCCTGGAGATCTTTGACATTTTGTTAGAAAGCCATTTTTCTGATGAAATAAACAGCGAAAGGATGAGAAAACCGGTCTTTAGAGTACATGTTATTAAATGATATAATGTGAAAATGCATATGCAATATTTTCAAGGACCTTAGGAGATTTAAATTTGGTAAACAAAAGGAACAAACTTTTTACTAGTTGATCATAACAAAAGACAATACAAAAGAAATTTTAAATGCGAAATAAAACTCCTAATACTTAGGTCTCCCATTGACGCTTCCTGTTTGTGTTGACATAGGCGTTAAGACTCTGTTCCACATTGAGTAGCTTCATCAGCTCCAATACTTTTTTCTAGCTTGCATAGAATTGGGATTCTAATGTGTCCCTTTCTTGTTTAAGTTGAATCCGATATCTATTTAATTCTTCAAAATCGGTGGGCATATCTGGATGGAGAATGGTATAAGACCCATCACCTTCAGCAACAAGTTCCACAATTACTGGTAGGGTAGCAATATATGGCATTGTAAGACTTTGAGCACGAGCTCACACCCATTTGAGGTAAGGTTCCCAAGGAATGGAATTTTTATGCCCCAAAGTCTTGGTATCAGTCTTCTTCACCATGCCCTAAGCATGCACAAATGTTCGACGATAACCTTGGAGATCGTTTTCGTAGTTAAATACGATGTCTTGGATAAGCATATCATGAGGATCGTTTCTTCGAGCATAACCAAACTGATGTAGCGCTAGACAGACATTATAAGTGATACCTCCCCTTATTCCAAGGAGAGGCACATTAGGGAATTCCCCACAACGCTCAAATAAAGTGAGGTCTTCTTGAGGGTAGAGGCACCAACAAATATCTGAATGAGAGCGTGGCATTAACCTTCGAGATCACCTTAGGCCTTGTTCATTCTTTATTACTGATTGAGGAAGGTGCGAAATAATACACGTGGATAATAACGGCATGCAACACATGAGAGTCCCTTGTCTCTTCATAGTACGAGGGTGAAGAGAATGCATAATATCTTCGAGCAAAGTAGGCACAGGGTTATGAGTGAGAAATATTTTAATGGCCTTCACATCTATGAATTGGTCCAAATTAGGGAATAGAATCTGTTCATGCATAAATACCCAACCGAGATGTATGGTCGGGTAAGGTCCAGCAGGCACCCGGGATAGATCCCGGGTAGGGATATGAGGCCAGAGTCTGGCAAGTTGCCCGGAGGCGGAGTAGGAGGCCGGGTTCTGCCCGGGTTCTGCCCCGGGTTACGACCCGGTCATCTGTCCAGGGCGGAGGCTCGGATGGGCAGGGACGTTACAGATTGGAGAAATAATGGGAGCATGGAGTCATTATGAGACGTTACGGAGGAAGCCATCATTGCCTGAAACGGTTGATACCTTCATCTCTAAGCCGCAGTTAATGCGCTAAGGCAGTTGCAGGAAGGTGAAGGGGGACTCCCTAAGTCGTTGACATAAATAGGGCTCCCGTCAGCGGGATAAGCAAGACATTCATAACTTGGAACTCTAGTTACTACACTTGAGCTTCCAAATCCCTAAATATACTTAAAGAGGTTTTTCCTGTAAGAACATTTGGTGCCCACCATGGGGCCTCGGTGAAATTAATCCCAGGCCACCACATACAGACAGACGTAGTAACACAATGTCCCAAACTTCACCAACTGATCCACCAGATTTAACTCAGTTGCTGGCAATGATTGATGACTTGCGTCAGCATAACGACACTTTACAAGATAGCGTGCAGGCTCTTCAATAGAGGAGTTTGGACGATATAGAGGAGCAGGAAGCAGAGCTCCTGGAACCACAGCCTTTGTCCCAAGCAATCTGGGAGGATGTTGTCCTTGAGAATTTTAAGCCCCCCGTCTTGGCAACATACGATGGGAAATCTGATCCTCAGGAGTACATCATCTCCGTTAATAACACGATGGCGCTTATTGGAGCAACAGACTCCCTTAAGTGCAAACTGATGGCTGACACCTTCAGAGAGTTGGCTCTGCGTTGGTACATGGGACTGCCGCGACTATCTGTGGTTGGCTACTAGGATTTCAATAGAAAGATCATCCAGCAGTTCTCAGCAAATCGTCATTGCAATATGGCTAATACCTCGCTTTTCAATGTCAGATAGCGCCCTTCAGACACGTTGCGAGAGATTTTATGGCTAAGTTCAATGAGGAAACCATAAAGGTTTTGCATCCTAACCAGGAAATTTTCGTGGCGGCATTTCAACACGGGCTCAAGGCCGACCAGTTTAATGAGTCTTTAGTTCAAAAGCCGACCAAAAGCATGGACGAGATCATTACCCGGGAAAAATGCTACGTGAAGGGTGAAGAAAGCAACATGGAGAAGAGAGCCCGGGATTCTAAGGAAAAAGGGGTGGGACGAGATGAGCGTGCTGAGCAGAAGTCTTGACCCCGAGACCATGCTGCTGCCCGAGAGCGTGTCCGGGACAGGCGACTTCAGTACCGTCAGTATTCGACGTCAAGGCCCGAAGAGACTTTTACACCCCTGAACGCCAGGAGAGAAGATATCCTTCGTGACATAAATCATTTGAACTTGATCCCCAAGCCTTGGAAGTTCCGGACTGTCAATGCGGTGTTAGGGAAGGATACAGGGGCTTGGTGTGAGTGTCATTGGGTGAGGGGGCACACTACAGAGTCCTGCATTCAGTTGTGAAGAGAAATCGAAAAGCTGATTCAAAGGGGCAAGTTGTCGTCCTATGTGAAGGACGACGCTGAGCAGGCGAACAAACGTGGCCCATCGCCAAGGGGTGACTCGGCCTCTGACTCTAGATCTAAGAAGAAGGGTAAGGCTGTTGAGGAAGTCAAGGAGGCAAGGGCAGCCCGACATACACTCAATACTATCTTTGGAGGTTTCGCGGGTGGTGGATCTACTAGTGTCGCCTGTAAAAGGTATACGCGTGGAGTCGGACATGTAGCCCAGATCGGATCCTCTAGGGAGGAGCCTGGGGTGATAACTTTCTCGGGAGAAGATGCCAAGGAGGTTTTGCCCCACGAGAATGATCCCATGGTCATTGAAGTGCAAATCAGGGATTGGGGTGTGAAGCGGGTGTTGATCGACCCGGGAAGCTCTGTTGATGTCCTTTATTGGGAAGCTTACAAGGGAATGGGTTTTGATCCGAAGGAACTGTTTCCGTTTAGTGGGACCCTGGTTGGATTCTCTAGCGAGCAGGTGCAGGTTCTGGGATAACTTCCCGTTCTCACTACCTTTGGGAATGAAGAAAATGCTAAGGGTGTCTGGGTCAGGTACCTGGTAGTCAATGCTTCATCACCTTACAACATCATTATTGGACGTCCTTCGTTCAACGCTCTTGAGGCGGTACTATCAACACTGTATTTGACTATGAAGTACCCTCTTGGTAATGGTCGCGTCGGAGTCTCCCGGGGTGATCAGGGTCTAGCCCGGAAGTGCTATAAGGATAATATGAAGATCAAGAAGAAGTTGATTCCGGCAGAAGATCCCGCAGAGCACGAAGTCGGCATGGTCGACATTGATCCAAGGGAGGATTCAAGAGAGGATAGTCTAACTCCTCAGGAGGAGACCAAGGAGGTCCAGATCGGGTCCTTGCCGTCATAGATCACCCATTTGGGAACGCAACTCTCTGCGGAAGAAGAAGCCGAGATAGTTCAGGTGTTAAGACAGAATCTAGATCTCTTTGCCTGGAAACAATCGAACATGCCGGGGATAAGCCCAGATGTCATGTGTCATCATCTGGCACTTGATCTAGAGGTTAAGCCGGTGGCACAGCGGAAGCAAAAGATGGGTGAGGAGAAAAGGCAGGCTGTTTCAGACGAGGTGGGGAAGTTGGTTAATGCTGGGTTTGTTAGTGAAGTGTAGTATCCGACTTGGTTGTCCAATGTGGTTATGGTAAGGAAGAAGACCGGAAAGTGGAGGATGTGTGTGGACTTCACTGATCTCAACAAAGCATGCCCAAAGGATCCTTATCCTCTTCCTTATATAGAACGGTTGATTGACGGATCTTCCAGATTTCGTCTCTTGAGTTTCCTAGATGCGTACTCTAGGTATAATCAAATACGGATGAACCCGACCGATGCGTCAAAAATGGCTTTCATGACGGATCGGAAGAACTTTCACTATAGGGTGATGCCTTTTGGTCTGAAGAACGCTGGAGCAACCTATCAGAGGCTAATGGACATGGTTTTCGCATCCCAGATTGGACGAAACATTGAAGTCTATGTGGACGACATGGTGGTAAAGACTATGTCAGGAAGCCGACATGTGACGGATATAGAGGAGATTTTCGCTGTTGTTCGAAAGTTTGAAATGCGCTTGAACCCGGATAAGTGTACTTTTGGGGTTCAGGCCGACAAGTTTTTGGGCTTCATGTTGACAAGTCGGGGAATAGAAGCCAACCCGGATAAATGCCAAGCAGTTATTGACATGAGGAGTCCGGCCTCGATACGTGAAGTTCAACAGTTAACTGGCCGTTTGGCTGAGCTATCTCATTTTATGTCTTGTGCAGGTGACAAGTCAATCTATTTCTTTTCGGGTATTAAGAAAAGGGTCGGGTTCGAGTGGACTGAGGCGTGTGAGAAGGCGTTTTTGGAAGTGAAGCAGCTGTTGTCAGACCTAAAGAGAACTTACAGCTAGTGCTATATCTGGCAGTGATGGATTGTGCGATTAGCTCTGTGTTGGTTCAAGAGACGGAAGTAGGAGAGCGCCCGGTGTACTTTGTAAGTAAAGTGTTAAAGGGGGCTGAACTCAGATATCAGAAGATTGAGAGGTTGGCGCTGGCCCTCGTGACAACTACCTGGAAGTTAAGGCATTACTTACATGGTCATCCTGTGTTAGTAAAGACCAATTTTCCATTAAAACAAGTGTTCAAGAAGCCGGATTTGGCTGGAAGAATGGTGTCTTGGGCCGTGGAGCTGTCCGAATATGACATTAGCTTCAGCCCACGTACCAGTGTAAAGTCCTAGGCTTTGGCTAATTTTATGGTGGAGTTTACTTCCCCGCCTGGGTCAGATTCTTCTCCGAGGTGGATCCTATCTATGGACGGTTCCTCCAATCTGAAGGGAAGTGGCGCGGGAATAGTCTTGGAGGGCCCAAGAGAGATGGTTTCGGAGTACTCATTGCGTTTCGGTTTTCCGACAAGCAATAATCAAGCAGAGTATGATGCTCTTCTAGCCGGGTTGAGATTGGCTCTGGAGGTCGGAGTGACTCATTTGCTGGTCCGAACAGATTCGCAGCTTGTGGCCGGACAGGTGGCCGTATCCTTTCAGACAAAAGACCATATTTTGATAAAGTACTTGCAGCAGGCCATGTCATTGTGTAAGCGGTTCGAATCCTTTGAAATATGCCATGTGCCAAGAGAAGAAAATGCTCGGGCAAATCTTTTAGCTCGACTTGCCAGTTCTAAAATTTTCGGGACAAACAAGTCGGTTATACAAGGGATGCTACCTGCACCCAATATTGAAAGGGAGGAGTCCTTAGCAGTTGATGAGGGAGACGGATGGATGAGTCCGATCATTCGATATATTCAGCAAAATGTACTACTAGAAGACAAGGAGAGAGCCAGACAGGTCAAGAAGGTCTCGGCCAGGTTCGTGCTAGAATCTGGGAAGTTATATAGAGTGGGGCGAGCAGCTCCTATGTTGCGGTGTGTAGCTGAAGGAGACGTTGCTTTGGTGATGAGAGAGGTTCATGAGGGGATATGTGTAAACCACGGGGGCGGTAGAGCTTTGTCTAGTCAGATTTTACGAGCCGGGTATTACTGGCCTACTTTGATGAAGGACTGCATGGGGTTTGTGGCTCGTTGTGTGAAATACCAAACGTTTGCTCCTGGTATCCACACTCCGGCCGAGCTACTGCATGCTGTTTCGGTGCCGTGGCCCTTCTATCAGTGGGGGGATGACATCCTAGGGTCGTTCCCAGTGGCCCCGGGACAGTTGAAGTTTCTGATTCTTACTGTGGATTACTTCACCAAGTGGGTTGAGGCCGAGGCGGTGTCCCAGATATCAGCAGATCAGGTGCGCCGCAGTAATACGGTGGGAGAACTGACTTTGGATTTGTTTTGCTTTTGATCACAAATGTTGCGGATAGCAAGAGTCGCCACCGAATTTTCTTTTATCCAATTAAGGGAAGATGAAAAGAACAGAAAAAAACCTTCGTTAGATTCTGAGTAGGGGAGAAAGTTATGAAAAGGGAAGGTAATAGGACCCTTTCTATCCGTAGTTATCTACGGGGTCTTAGTTGCTTTAGCTCACTTTAAAATTTTTGCTTTTTGTGTGTGTGTTTGCAAAATGTTTTGAAAAGGAATTTCGCTTTGACTTCGTAATGATTCACGCTGGAATGTATACGAAGTGTTTGGAAATGTTTCATTTTTGAAAAGTGTTTTAAACTTTGACAAAAGTGTGAGGTGTGAAAAGTATTTTGATAGAGCAAGCAACTAAAAGTCTTATTACCTACTCAGAATGGTCATTTCTGTGTTATTTCGCTTTCCTTTAGAATAGCGTTATCCATACCATTAGTTGGTAGGTAACCCTATCCATTGGATGTAGAAGGGACATTCGAAGGGACATCAGATGGTCATAGAAGCCAACTTGTAGGAGTATCCTAGCACATTCGAAGGGACGATCATCACTTTTTGTAGGCAACAATCGAGGGATGAGATCATGTATTCGTAGTCCATGTCGAGGGACTATGATCTTTGTATCGAAGGGACTATGGTGATATATTTGTAGGCAACGGTGCTAAGATACCTCTACGTTCGAGGGACTTGACCATTTATTCGAAAGGCAACGATAGAGAATGCTCTAGGGGGTGCGTCTGTGAAGAGAGTGTGTTAAATTCATATGTGTTATCTTGAAATTAGAAGTGATCTATGTTTATTTTTTATCTAGCCATACACGCCTAGTTACTAGCAGTTTATATGGGTGCGGAAAGTAAATTGCGGAAAGTAAAGTGCAGAAAGTAAATCCTACGCTATTACATGGATTTGGGGCAGTTACGTAATATAGGAGTGCGAAAATTAAATCCTAATTAAGCTATTACATCCCATGAGCAGTTACATAATATTCGAAAAAAGAAATGCGAGGAAATTAATCCTAACTATTACAATCTGGAAGCAGATACATAATAATCGGAAAAGAAAAGAAATTCGCATAAGAGAAAATGTGTTAGTAAAAAAATATTTTTGAGTTAGAAAAAAGTTTTTAGGTTAGTAATCCTAATTAGATGATAATTTTTTTTTGGGAATTTTCGGGGTTGATTTTAATAAGGAAAAGCAATTAAAAGTCAATTTTATGGTTAATTAACAATTAATTAAAATATGCATGCAAAAATATTAATTTTTATGTCAAAAATTAAATAAGAATTTTTCTATCCTAAATGCAAAAAGAAAATATTTTTTGGTGATTTTTTGATGTATTAGAAAATTGTTTGAAAAGAAATTAAATTAGAAAAGAAAATATGGAGAAAATAAGAAAATTGGTTAGTTTTGCAAAGTTGTAAAAAAGATTTGTAGGAGCCAGGGATCGAACCAAGGACCACCAGGATGAACACGCGCCTTCCTAACCAACTGAGCTAGCATGCTTTGGTGTTAGTGGAATGAAACAAAAGAGACAAAAACGAAATTAATTCCTGGATGCCAATCAGAACGCGCGCCAAGAACATCGTCTTCCTCATTTAAATATTTAAATCTTTAGCTACGGTTTTAGTCCGTAGCAAAAGCTTTTACCCACAGATTTCCCATAGCTATAGCACCTGCAAAAATCAAAATCCAAAAATATGCAACCTAAATTTGTTATGGGGACATGGATCAACTCGGTTTGATCCCCTGAACATGCTGGAGTCATTGGTTTCGTCCAATTTTTCCTATTCCAGAAAACCCCAATTGGAGCTTATGAACCCTAACAATGGCAAGTCATGATTCCTGTGTCTAAACTTCAATTAACCTATGCAGAAAGTTTCGAAACTCCATTCTAAACACAAACAAACAATCAAAACATGTTAAATATGCATGAAAATCAAAAATTGAATTTGAGTTAGACTGTGCAAACCGAAATCGTGATTTCGTAATTCTGGGTGTTTGACTGGCTTGTGAGTATCTGGATCGATTCAGAGGACCTCCAGGAATGTGTTGGAATGCTTAGAATTGATTGAATTGGATTGAAACTATGGCTGCCAATAGCTTGTAAGGCACAGTTTTTTGAAGTTTGGAATAGGGTTCTTGAGGCCAGAATTTCGTCTCTTGTGCTTGTGGATGCATCATGTACTTATAGTAGAATGAATTAGGTCAAGAATTATGAAGAAATTATACGCCAATCAATGAGAAAATATTTGATTTGGAATGAAACCAAATATTTTCTTTTTTGATCAAATCTCATTCAATTCCTTTTCCAATCAATGCAATTTCAAAATTGACAGCTTGTATGGCTTGCTTGGACCTCAAGAATGAGAGAAAATCCACCTTGCAATTAATTTTTGATTTTCTATCTTTTATTTTAATTAAATTGGCTTTTAAATGATTAAAAATCCAAAATAAATAAAAAATAAAAGATAAATTCGTGGCCTTGGGCTTGGAGGTTCCAATTCAGCTAAGGAACATGTTTGAATCAAGAAAAGTTAGGCCCATTTGCAAAAAATTTGGTTTTGTCAAGTATTTCTCTTTGTGCACCTCCTCAAAAATGCTCAACTTGTACAAGGTGTATCTTGCTCAATTTTTAACATTTTTGGGTGTTCTTGGACTTTTTAGAAAGCTTAAGATGTCCTCTAAACAACCTTTTTTGTATCATCTTCATTGGAGTTTCCATGCTCATGAACACTTCTTTACAAAAAGTTGACTTTTTGTTGACTTTTAAAAGGACCTGTAATGTTTTGATCCATAACTTCCAAATGAAGCATTTTTTGCCTAAGCTTGTGAGACATGAAGTTGTAGTAAATTGAATTCTCTTCAAAATGAGCTGTGGTGGAAAACTTTCTGATAAAGTATGTGAAAGTTATGCCTGGTCAAAGTTCTGTTGACTTTTGTCTAAGAAAGCCCAATTTAGAAACTTTGACTTTTGATCAAATCTTGACTTTTCTTGATGAATCATGATCAACCCTTGATCAAATGATGAATATCACTTTAAAATATTGATGTTGACCAAAAATTATGCTCACTCTTAAGTCATTCATGCCTTGCCTTGCCTAATGGTCCCGGGTTCGAGTAGCCTTGGGACCATTTTTGCCAAACTTTTTGTTTTTTCTATTCATATTTTTTTCAAACGTTGACTTCTTTAAAAACCAATCAAAACTCCTCATTTTGAGGTGATTTTTTGTACACTTGTCAATTAACATATCTATTTTATGATAATGTCAAAAAATTTCAGAAAAACTTTCATCCGATTATATTTTTATCGAGCCGAAAACGATACATTTGAGTACGTTTCAAAGCACTTTCAAAAGTGATTTTTTTCAAACTTTCGAAGCTCGATTCTTTTCAAAACTTCTTGTAAGTAAATTTCATCTTTCAAAAACACTTTCAAGATCTTTTTCAAAACTTTTCACCAAAACTTACATCTTTTTTCCATGATCGATCCGATTTAAACGATAAAACCGAATTCATTTTCTCTCGAATTTCTTAACCGATCATGGGCCTCCCTTACGGTGTAAGTCCCAAAATTCTTTATGTACATAAATATTTCCTTGTACATATCAAATTCTTTCATGTACATATTAATTTTCCTTGTACATAATACATATACTTTTGTAAATACTCAAATACAGACAAACTTCGTCCGTTTGTTTTCATTTCAATTGTATATACACTGAATACCATTGGTATTAAAAGGAGCATTATTCCCGGTGAAACTGCTTTTAAACCAATGGGCCTCCCTTACGGTGTAAGCCCCAACCATCCTATGTACATCCACATCTCCTCGTACATAAATATCCGTTCGTGTACATATTTACTTCCTTGTACACAATTCAAACTTGTAAATAATCAAGTTACGCTCGTTTTAAACGTTCTTTTCACAGACACTTGTTTATATTTCCTTCATAAACTCTTGTAAATAAACTTTACATGCATTTGTTTATACTTCCTTCATAAACTCCCGTGAATACATATCACACACACACTTGTTTATATAACTGTCTAGTTATAACATAACAACTAGTCTAACCAATAGGCTCCCCATAGTATTAGCCTCCTCTTGGGCTTTGTACAAGGTAACTCATTTCAACTGAGTTCAGCCTCCTCTTAGGCTTCATATAAGAAAACTCATTCATTTGAGTTTAGCCTCCGCTTAGGCTTCATATAAGACAACACTCCCCTGCCGAGTCAGCCTCCTCTTGGGCTTGTTCAAAAGAACTCCTCATTGAGTTTAGCCTTCTCTTGGGCATCATACAATGAAAGAGACCAGGAAATCTCTTAACAGCCTCATATTGGGCTTCCAATACAAAGAATCACCCGAGCTAGGATAGAACCCAGAGAGTATAATTTCCCGGTGAAATTGCTCTTAATCCTAAGAGGATGGTTTCCCGGTGAAATCCCTTTTAAAGCCAAAGCCAGCCATACCCTATAGCTTCCTCTTGAGCTTCATACAAGGACCCTCGATGACCCTCGATGACCCTCGGAATGCCTCCTCTTGGGCTTACAATACAAGGACCCATGGGCTTCTTAAAAGCATCCCCTAATCCAATCAATTTCTCCTCGAGATTTAGACTTTTATCATCTCTATGGAAGAAGTATCTCATCTATCACATCACATACAATCAAAAACTTTTCAAAACTCTTTTCAAACAAAAACATCTCTTAATCTGTAAGTGGTAACGCTTGTACACTCAAGCAAAACACCCATTGCTTACAATTAAAAGATTCAATCATTTTTCAAACATCTTTCTTAAAAATGTAAGTGGTAACGCTTGTACACTCAAGCAAAACACCTATGACTTACGACGAAAGATTCAATCAATCAAACTTTTCAAAATGTATGTGATGAAATAGATTAGATACATTTTTCATTAAGATGACATTTGTCTGTGTCTCTTAATAACATCCCGTTGCTTCCACTAGCATAAGTGGGAACTACGATTGCTCTGACTTTCTCACATCCTTTTGAGAATGCGTAGGCACAAGGTCTCATCCTTGGCGAGCAAATTTCTTTCTCCCTTAAACCAAACAAACCATAGATCCCTTTAGATCCGAGCTACAAATGCTCTAATTCCCACTAAGGGATATGTATGCAGAAGATCCAAAGATCTTTGCGAGCACAATAATAACAAACACTAGGATCCCATATAATCTATCCTTCTTAAAATCCAAAGGAGAAACTTTCCCAATCATAGAAATAACAATTAAAACACACAAACATATCAAACGTATTCATATATAAAGCTATAGTTAACTATATATATTTAGGGTGCTCCATCTATTCCCTTTATATAACAAACCCCCTTACCCGGAATCTCCCCAATGCGTTGCGTCTAGTTTGTGCTAGTCGTTACGCATATCATATCAATTGAGGGTATTAACAGCTTTCCCCTTTTTCATAATCATAATTTCTTGTGTTGAAAATAATAAAGCTTGATGCTCGCGGCATCTTTATAAACAAATCAAAAGAGTAAATCGTTTCGAGCCAGAGGATCCGAATTCAGATTTGATTCCCTCGCACGTCACTTTTTAACGCGAACAATATTCTTATTTGTTTTTCTATGTAGTGTCCTCAATAACAAAACGACATAGATTGCGGATACTTTATTTTGAAATTTATCAAAGAAATCCTTCAAATGAATCAAATAGAGATTCCAGTCACAGTATGGATTTATAACTTAGGATTTGTTTTATTATTTATCGGATATTTCATATAATTTATTATTTTTAACTAAATCATGCATATTATTTGTTTTGTTATGTAGTACTTCAATGAACACAAGTGTTCATATTACACGAAACTTCAGTTGGAAGAACTCAAAGAGGAATTGTGTCAATATTTTATTGAGCAAAGAATCCTATAAAGTATGAATACATTATTGTATGAAAATGGTTATGAATATATTGTTGTATGAATACAATACTGACCGTATTATTATGTCCATATCTTGCAGGACCAGGACCTTGAATATATAATTGACCGCGTTTTGTTCATACATTAGGACTGATTTAGTTATTGTTATAGCTGATTTTGTTAGGGTTGATTTTGGTAATGTTAAAAATATGTGAATTGAATTACAATGGTGTATATATATTTTGAATAATAATGGTATTTGTATATTATCTCTTTGTTGAAATAACGGGATTAGAATTGTAAATTACCGGTTTATGAATTACAGGTATATGAATTATAGGTTTATGAATTACAGGTTTATGAAATAACGCTGCAAAAAATGCAGGTTTAAAAATTATATAAATTTTTTGTTTTCAGTAAAAACCCTAAGAAAGCTTTTGAGTAAAAGCGCTGCCTTAGGCCACCTATGAAAGCGTTTTTTGAGTAAAAGCGTTGCCTAAGATATACATAAGAAAGCGCTTTTAAAAGAGCTTTCATAGGTAGGCCTAAGACAACGTTTTTTTATCAAAAAACGCTTTCATAAATGGCTAAGGCGCTTTCTTAACTTTCTTAGGTGCCTAGAAAATATAAAAGGCATTCTAAAGTAGGTCTAAGAAAGCGCTTTTCTAGAAAAAAGCGCTGCTAAAAGTCTACTTAAGAAAGCGCTTTTTAGGAAAAAGCGCTGCCTTAGATAGACCTACGAAAGCGCTTTTGCCTAAACAAAAAGCGTTGCTAAATCCTATAGCAGCGCCACCTACAAAAGCGCTTTTAAGCGCTTTTAAAGCCTAAAAAAAGAGTTTTCGTAGGTCTTTTATGGCGTAGTGTAATACAATGGTATTAGACATACCTTCATCCGTATCTAGATCAGCATGGCCTTCTTTATCTTCAACATTGTAAACAAAATCTATGCTCTTGTTCTTTTTATCAGACTTGTCACTAATGGCCAACTCAAAAGTTTGAAGTGAGCCAACAAGTTCATCAACCGTCATGTTGCTGATGTCATGAGCCTCTTTAATTGTTGTTACCTTCATGTTAAATTTCCTAGATAGAGACCTAAGAATATTTCTAACCACTTTTTCTTTTGACATCTTCTCTCCCAAGGCACTAGATGCATTAACTATTTTAAGATTCTTCATATGATATTTTTGGATGGTCTCATCATCATTCATCTTGATCTCACTATATTATTTGGTAAGTTTGAAGAACACGAGAAAGAACTTACATGCTTAGACAAGCATGGGAAAAAGCCCGAGAAGAAGAAGAAAAGAGAGAAAGTCATGAATAAGGAGGAAGGAATGAAGTCTCAAACTCTTAGGACTTCTTGTTCAAGGTTTTCAAAAGGTGAGCACATTAATAGTAATTCTAGTGAGGGTGAAGATTTAAATTGTCATTGTGGTTACAAGAAAGACCACACTATTGAAAAATTTAAATTTCGATCTATGCCAAAAACTTCCGCTCAACATTGTTTTTCCAATAAGTTTTTAAATAACTCTTTTTGAAATGTATTTTTAAATAGAGATCTATTCACCTCTTCTAAATAAGTCGTCGTAGTCTAACACTAACTTTATCTTACGATAAGAGGTGTACATGCAAATATTTTATCTCTCAAGTCAGTGACTATTACAAATGTGAGATGTTGCGTGCAAATTATGTGTACATGTGACTGATTTATAATTAACTTTTTATGGTGAAATTCTAAGATTTTGAGACCCTAAAACCATCTTTTTGTTACAACTATCTTGAAGTGTATTTCTAGGACATGTCAATCTCAAGATTGCAATGTATTATAACTTTGCTCAAAGGGTTGGCATGACCTAACTATTTATTTGATCCAATGGTGCTTAGCAAATCTTGTTCTAATATGATGCTAGAGTGTGATCATTAAGAGATATAAAATCTTTTAAGTTATCATTCGAATATGAATATTTTTAAGAGAAATGATATGTGTACACCATTTTATTACACCAATATTTTTAAGAGAAATGATACATGTACACCATTTTATTACACCAATATTTTTAAGAAAAATGATATGTGTACATCATTTTTAAGAGAAATAATTTTTTAATAATTTATCTAGCTTTGAAAGTTGTGCAAGAGTATCTCTCTCTGTTAAAATTTTAGATGTAAAATACAGTGTATGAAAAAGTAGTGTATAGATAGCATAACTGCATTTTTAATTGTCTCATAAAAGTGTAAATTTAATGATTTGAATAGACAATTAACTATCTATTATCAAATGCGGTTAAATTGGATGGAGCCCTTACTCGTATCCAAACAACATAGTTTGTGGCATTCTTAATTGTTAATTTGCTAAAAATTCCTAATTCACATTTATAAAAAACGACTAATGTAATCAAATATTTGAACTCTTGCGGTAGATAAATTTCTGCTAAAGACATAATTTAAAAAATAACGAATTTAATTTCTAAATAAAAATAATATCTAATCGATATTCATACTTTTCGACAGGAACTCTAAATGAGTAGAGTCCATAAAAAAAACAATCAGCCTCCGTATCAAATTTAAATGGACAATTGGCTTCATCCTGTAAGCATTTCTATTTATTAAATTGGAAAATATGAAGGAAGTGAAAGCACGCGCTTAAAAGAGAAGTGGGGTAGGAATATCGCAGAATTTGAAATGTCTGGTCATCTTTGGTCACAATCATGACTGCTCGCTGCCAAACTTTGTCTTGTTTTGACACAGCACACACACACATACTCCTTTCCTCTTCTTTCCTTCATTTAACCCTCGGTTTCTTCCTTTTCTTCAACACACACTCTCTCTCTCTCTTACGGTACCATCCCTCTAACTCCCAGTTGCTTCCCCTTTTCTGGAAACAGATATCTGATCCACCCTTTTACCCAAAAAAATCAATACATCATTCCATTTCCACTTTAGTATATATGGATTCCATCTCACAAACTAGCATCATAACCTAGACTCAACCAAACTAAACTAAACACTCAGTTCATTCCCTTACTCATCCACTCCCTTGTATTCCAACCCTCTCTCTAAACCCTACATATTCTTATTCTTCCTTTCATCTGTCACTGTATCATATAATATCCTATATATAGTATTTTTGTTTCTTTAAGAGATATATAATATTACTCTCTCTTTTTATTTGTTTGTTTTGTTATATAATAATAATAGTAATAGTCATAAAATGAAAACCCTAGTTTCTACTGCATCATGAACAATGATCAATCTCATCACCTGCAAGATCTAAACCAGATCCAAATTTACAAGGCTATTTGAATAAATATAAAGAAAAAACTCAATGGATTTGGTTTCAGAATCTACAAACTCGACCTTAAGTAAGATCGAGAGTCCCACAAGTGGATCTTCGATAACCAACAATAGTATTAGCAGTGGAAGTTCAACTCCAACTTCAAGCCGTTACGAAAACCAAAAGAGAAGAGACTGGAACACGTTTTGCCAGTATCTCCGAAACCACCGTCCACCACTCTCATTAGCCCTATGTAGCGGTGCTCATGTTCTTGAGTTTCTCAACTACCTTGACCAGTTTGGGAAAACGAAAGTTCACAACCATCCTTGTCCTTTCTTTGGAATCCCTAATCCACCAGCTCCTTGTCCTTGTCCTCTTCGTCAGGCGTGGGGAAGTCTCGACGCGCTCGTCGGTCGCCTCCGTGCTGCTTATGAAGAGAACGGTGGTCGGCCTGAGACTAACCCTTTTGGTTCTCGGTCTGTTAGGATTTATTTAAGGGATGTTCGTGATTTTCAAGCGAAAGCTAGAGGTGTTAGCTATGAGAAGAAAAGGAAGAGGCCTAAGCCTAAGATTACTGCTGCACACACAACTGCTAGTTAGGTATGTATACATCTTCTCTTTTTTGTTACTGTAAACCAATTATTCTCTGATTGCAACTGCAATAAGCAAAAACTCTTGTGGTTTTTTTTTTTAATGTTTATGGTTTTTTTATTAGGTTCTTTTTGTGTTTAAGATGACGTGTTAGATGGTGCTAAGACTGTGGAGAATTGAGATGGGTTTGGAATTAATTATGGTACTTATTAAATTAAGGTGAAGTAGATAGATGGTGGAATTTGAAGTCGTGAGGTCTCTACCTAGCTGAATTGACAAGTATGCGTTCAGGTTATAAGATTCATTCATGGTCATAACTACAGGAAGGAGAGGAAGAAAATGTTATGATTTATAATTCTTGTACTGAATCTTGTACGAAATATAGTATGTATTTGTGAACATGATGTGGTTTGGTCTCCTATGGGAGCTAGCTAGCTTATATATATTGAAAATTAGTATTTACGCGGGTTATTAATATATAATTGGGCGTGGTATCCACTAAAATACTATTAATAATTGGGTGTGGATATTTAATATGTCTGGTTAAGATATTGGCTTTACATTAAAATTATCATTTTTGTAGATATGTATGTATGTATTTGTTGCGGGAAACTGCATATCCATGGTTAGATTTAGTTGTTAAAGAGCAGGTGCGGCCACATAAACATCCTTTCCTTTCTTGCTCCCTCTCATGTTTTTTTATATGGATCCTCTCCAATTATTTCTCTCTTGCTCTCTCTACTGCCACAATCTCCACCTTTGGTTTCTCTTAAAAACAACATTTTTATTTTTAGTTTTTCTTTTTAAAATTTTGTAGCCGTTTGATTACATGCAGCATAGATGGTAGAATTTATTTGGCAGGAGATGATCCATGTTCCATGTTTTTGGTCCTACTTCAATCTTAACCATTCACATATTAACTAATGTTGATATGAATCACACTAATTTTTTATATATTAAAAAGAGAACTAAATATTATATAGATAAGGTTCAAGGATAATTCGAAAGCAATTCTACGCAATTTTATAAAAACATCAATCAAACTCTACGAACTACAAATTGATACTCTGATTCCTCATAATAGGATATGTAAGCATGCGGCTTAAAAACCAAGGCAAGTCCTCTAACGAAAAATTAAAACATATTTTTTATTAGCGGTGAAAACCCCGATATACCCTTAAACCTACATAAAGGAGCCCCTTGAGAACAAGGAAGATGAAGGGTTCCTAACACCTTCCCTTTGTTTGACCAACTCACAAGCTTATAATCTTTACAAATTAGGGTTATCCAATAAATCCTCATCCTTAGGACGAAAATTAATAGTGGCAACTCTGTCTTATTTTTGGGCCGGTTGATACACGATACAACCATGATAAAAACAAAAGTACATACAACAACAATATGATAAACAAATATGACAACTACACATAACAACATATCTACGAGATTACAACCATTAAATAATATCATGAGGTCAAAGCATCAAGACAACAACATCGTTTTTAATTTATAATTTAAAAACTATTAATAAGATTTTAAAAATCAGAAGAAGAAAAATTCACACGCTTCACCCATTCGCTCATTCATTGGACGAGAGCATGCATGAAAAAATTTCTCATCACCCACCCGTCTATCCATCGAGAGAGGCCACGAAGGAGAAACTTTTTCTTCATCCACTCGTCCATCCATTGGACGAGAAAGTAATAAAAGTGTGGCAAATTCAAAAATTAATTTTAGACGGTGACATTATGGTACTTAATTTTTTAATTCGTGGTAGAATGGTAAAAAACATCAACCAATACCCATTTACATAGGACGTGTCATAACCTTTACACTTCTCAATCAAACTATTTTGAGACTATGAATGAGACACTTATACCAATCATAAAATATACAAAAAAAAAATGATTACTAGAACTTATCACTAACCACAACCAAGACACCATCTTTATATTAAACATCACATTCCTTTTTGTCCATATATATATATATATGTGTGTGTGTGTGTGTGTGTGTGTGTGTGTGTTCGTGCATAAAATACACTGCCCGACGTATAGAGAATAACCAAAATGTAAGAGTAGCAGAAGAAGGAGATTTCCACTAAGGAATACACCCCGACCCATAGGGTTGGACCTACCTGAGCTATAAGATCGGAGGTGTCGAGGACTCAAGCTCAAAAGGAGGCGAAGAGTTACCTGTCGGGCACACACTCCGGATCCAAAGGTTACTACCAGCCCGAGAGTTATAAGAACGTTATGATAAAGCCAGCCTTCAAGGTTGTAACCGCTCATTTAAACCTGACGACGCCCGTTATGAAAGTGACTATCATTAGTGACAGTGGATGTTACTTACTTTTAAGGCAGTTCAGTTATGTAATATGGAGGATCATAGGCGTTACATGCAACAATCATTGAGGTCTATGCACCTCTATAAAAGGGCTCCCGACTGAGGGGTAAGCAAGACACATAGCTTGGAGCACAAGATAACTGATATGAGTCTCTGAATCCATAAACATACTAATATAGTTTTTCTAGCAAGAACATTTAGCGCCCATCGTGGGGCCTCTGTAAATTATTCCTAGGCCACCGCATTTGAATTACAAAACGATGTCTACGACACTAAAAGGAGACCAACCACCGCTAGACTTGGTGCATTTTCTGGCCATGATTGATTATATATGCCAGTAGGACGACTCTCCCAGAACGACTCTAGCCAGAAAACATGAAACCTCCCGTCCTGGCAGCCTACGAAGGCAAAACGGATCCACAGGAGCACATTATTCCCGTCAACAATGTCATGGCTTTGATTGGCGTCGGTGACTCTTTGAAGTGCAAGCTGATGGTTAGAACCTTCAAGGAGTCCGCACTAAGGTAGTATATGATCCTACCTCGGCTTTCCGTTATCAGCTATCAATACTTCACTAAAAAGATGGTGCAACAGTTCTTAGCCAATACGACACTCTTTAGTGTTTAGCAACTGCCTTCAGAGTCCTTGAGGGACTATATGGCCCGGTTCAATGAAGAAACCATCAAGGTCTCTCATCCCAATCAGGAGATCTTTGTGGCAGCCTTCCAGCATGATCTCCAGGTCGGGCAGTTCAACGAGTCCTTGGCATAAAAACTGGCAGTAAGCATGGAGGAGATCATCACCCGTGCAGAGTGTTATGTCAAAGGAGAGGAAAGTAATGTGGAAAAGAGAACTCGAGATGCTAGAAAAAAGGAGAAGGGTCGGGAGGAGAATAACGGTCAAAAAAGTCGTCCACAAGATCAACCACCACCTCGAGAAAGGCCTTGTGATTGGCAACCTCAACAATCTACTCGGCGATCCCTTACTTCTGAAGAGCTGTTCACGCCTCTAAACGCTAGAAGGGACGATATTTGGAAAGATATAAATCACCTGGAGATGCGTATTAAGCCATGGTGCCCTAATAACATACATTCCTTGATGGGAATGGACGCTGAGTCCTGGTGTGCATATCATCGGGTCCGAGGACATCATACGAAATATTATGTGCAGCTATGCAGGGAGATAGAAAGGTTAATCCAGAAAGGAAAGCTTTTGTCCTATGTTAAGGGAAGTCAGGAACACTCTGGCAAATGAAGTCCTGCAAAAGGAGGTAGTCCCTCTGATTCACCTTCTAAGAAGAAGGGAAAAGCAATGGAGGAGGTACGAGAAGCAAGGTTTACCCGACAAACTCTCAATACTACATCTGTGAGGTTCGCCAAAGGAGGTTCCACCAGTTCAACCCGGAAACGTTATGCCTGGAGAGTGATGCATGTGGCCCAGGCCGGACCGTCGAGCAGCGATCCCAGGATAGTCGCTTTCTCAAGAGATTATGCCAGTGGATTTATACCCCCATAAAAATGACCTTATGGTGATCAAGGTGCAAATTAGGGACTAAAGTGTTAAGCGGGTACTGATAGACCCAGGAAGTTCAGCTGATGTAATGTACTGGGAAGCTTTTAGAGGAATGGATTTTTACGCGAATGAACTATTATCCTTCAACGACACCTTGGTTGGATTCTCCGGTGAGCAGGTGCAGGTGTTGGGTCACCTTCCCGTCTTGACTACCTTTGGTACAAAAGAGAATGCTAAGGAGGTCATGGTGAGGTACTTGTTCGTTAATTCGAAGTCCCCGCACAGTTTCATTATAGGCCGATCATCTTTCAATGCGCTAGAGGCGGCCTTATCAACACTGTACCTCACCATGAAGTATCTTTTAGCCGAGAAATAAAATATCGAAGTTGAAGCGGAAGCTAATGATCCAGGAGAATCCGGCTGGTCATAAGGTTAATGTGGTGGACATAGATCCTAGGGAAGACCCTCATTAGGAAAGTCTAGCTCTTCAAGAAGAGACGAAGGAAGTACAACTTGCCCCCTGGCCTCCGAGATAACTCATCTAGGAACACACCTGTTATGTTTTGAGATGAAATATAGATCTCTTCGCCTGGAAACCATTTGATATGCTGGAAATTTACCCTAATGTCATATGCCATCACCTGGCGCTTGATCCTGACGTGAGGCCGATTTCCCAACGAAAGAGAAAGGGTGGGGAGGAAAAGAGAAAGGAAATTGTGGAGGAGGTTGACAAGCTATTGAAGGTTGGGTTCATTGGGGAAATACAATACCCCACCTGGTTGTCCAATGTGGTGGTGGTGAAGAAAAAGACTAGGAAATGGAGGATGTGTATGGATTTTACTGATCTAAACAAGGCGTGCCCAAAGGAACCTTATCCTCTTCCTCACATTGAACAGTTGATCGATGGGGCCTCCCCTTTCTGACTATTAAGCTTTTTGGATGCTTACTCCGGGTTCAATCAAATCCGGATGAATCCGATGGATGCGCCGAAGACAGCTTTTATGACAGATCAGAGCAATTATTATCATGAAGTAATGTCGTTCAACCTGAAAAACACATGGACTACATATCAAAGGTTATGGATATGGTTTTTGCTTCTCAAATCGGACGCAACATTGAGTTTTATGTTGATGACATGGTCGTCAAGACTGTTGAAGAGCGGAAGCATGTGTTAGACCTGGAAGAAACTTTTTTTGCGGTGCGTAGCTATAATATGTGTCTCAACCCAGATAATTGTACATTTGGGGTCCAGGCCGGGAAGCTCCTAGGTTTTATTTTGACTAGTCTAGGAATAGAATCCAACCCCGACAAGTGTCAAGCGGTGATGGATATGAGGAGTCTGACGCTCGTCCAAGATGTTCAACAATTAATTGGCCGCCTTGTCGCGTTATCTCGATTCCTGTCTTATGCCAGTGATAAGTCAATACACTTCTTTGCAGTCATCAGGAAGAGAGTCGAGTTCGAGTGGACAGATGAGTGCGAAAGAGCTTTTCAGGGGGTGAAGCAATTCTTGTCAGCTCCCCCATGGCTATCCCGACCTAAGGAGAACACCCCTTTGGTGCTATATCTAGATGTTTCAGGCAGAGCCATCAGTTCCGTCTTGATTCAGGACGGGGAGGCCAGAGAACAACCGGTGTACTTTGTTAGCAATATGCTGAAGGGGGCAGAAAAAAGATATCAGAAGATTGAGCGTCTGGCCTTGGCATTGGTGACAACAGAGAGGAAACTAAGACATTACTTTCATGGCCATCCAATTCAAGTAAAAACAAACTATCCATTAAAACAAATATTCAAGAAACTGGACTTGGTCGGTCGGATGGTATCCTGGGTGGTGGAGTCGTCCGAGTAAAATATTGAGTCCACTCCTCGCACTAGTATAAAATCCCAAGTGTTAGTAGATTTCGTGGTGGAGTTCAATGCTCCGTTGGATGAAGAAGAAGCTGCAAGGTGGATCCTCTATGTTGATGGTTCCTCAAACTTAAAAGGTAGTGGAGCAGGAGTAGTCCTAGAAGGGCCCGAGGACCTGATTTTAGAGTATTCTATGCGCTTTGGTTTCCAAACTAGCAACAATCAAGCTGAGTATGATGCCTTAATCACCGGGATGAAGCTAGTGCGAGAGGTAAGAGCGACCCATTTTCTTATCTGCACTAACTCACAACTAGTGGCTGGGAAAATGGTGGGGGATTCCAGTCAAAAGATCCTATTTTGCTAAAGTATGTATGTTATACCCCAAAATTTGCCCTCCCATTTCTCAAGACATTTCACATGTCCATACTCAAGGATTTCACAAGGGTTGACCAGACAAACCCTCTCCTAAGCAATTAACCCAAACTAGGGTTTTACCATTCTCAAGTAAAGATGGACATCCAACATTTTAAGTAGTCATCATACTTCGTTATATGCTTCAGAGAATCTCCATGTCAAGTTTCAAGCCTTACAAGTCAAGTTTGCTCAGACAATTACTCAGATGGTTGAAAATCAGTTGTATTGAACAAAACGTCAATTGTGGTCAACATACTGTCAAACTTCATAATTTTTGGTCAACACCAATATTTTGAGGTAATATTCATCATTTGATCAAGGGTTGACCATGATTCATCAAGAAAAGTCAAGAATTAATCAAAAGTCAAAGTTTCTAAATTAGGTTTTCTCAAACAAAAGTCAACAGAACTTTGACCAAGCATAACTTGCACATACTTTATCAGAAATTTTTCAACCACAACTCATTTTGAAGAGAATTCAATTCTCTACAACTTCATGTCTCACAAGCTTGGGTAGAAAATGCTTCATTTGGAAGTTATGGATCAAAACATTACAGGTCTTTTTAAAAAGTCAACAAAAAATCAATTTTTTGTAAAGAAGTGTTCATGAGCATGGAAACTTCAATGAAGATGAAACCAAAGGGGTTGTTTATAATACATCTTGAGCTTTCTAAAAAATCCAAGAACACCCAAAAATGTTAAAAATTGAGCAAGATACACCTTGTCCAAGTTGAGCATTTTTGAGGAGGTGCATAAAGAGAAATACTTGAGAAAATCAAAAGTTTTCCAAATGGGCCTAACTTTTCTTGATTCAAACATATTCCTTAGCTGAATTGGAACCTCCAAGCTCAAGGCCACGAATTTATATTTTATTTTTTATTTATTTTGGATTTTTAATCATTTAAAACCAATTTAATTAAAATAAAAGATAGAAAATCAAAAATTAATTGCAAGATGGATTTTCTCTCATCCTTGAGGTCCAAGCAAGCCATTTAATATGATTATTTCGAAATAGTCATGATTGGTAATTTGATTTGATTGAAATTGGCTCAAAAAGGAAATATTTGGTTTGATTCCAAATCAAATAATTTCTCATTGATTGACTTGATTTTTTCTTACAATACTTGACCTAATTCATTACAATATAAATACATGATGATACTACATACACAAGGGACGAAAATCTGGCCTCAAAGAACCCTAGCAAGCTTCCAAAAAACTGTGTGTTCCAAGCAACTAGCAGCCAGGTTTTTGGATCGATTCAAGTCAAACAAAGTGTTCCAACACATTCCTTGATACTCTCTGAAGCTTTTCCAATCATTACCACGCATCAAAACATCTAGGAACACGAAATTGCACATCACGGTTTGCACTTCTTTTCTCAAAATCGATTTTTGTTTTTCATGCATATTTAACATGTTTTGATTGTTTATTTGTGTTTAGAATGATATTTGCAAGCTATCTGGATGGTTTGATTTGAGTTTTGATGCAAGAACCGAGTTTCACCATTGTTAGGGTTCCTAAGCTCGAATTAGGGATTCTCAGAATAAGAAAAATTGGACCAATCTAAGGACATATTCATGTTAAGGGGACAATTTGCAATCGATCCATGACTTTACATTTAATTTATATTGCATATTGCTTGAGTTATGAATTTGCAGGTCCTATTGCTACAGAAGCAGAAACCGTGGCTATAGGTTTGAATATTTGAATGGAGATGACGACCTCCTGCGGCGCTTTCTGGTCCAATGGTTCCCAGAAACCCTTTGTATTCTTTTTGTTTCATGTTGTTAACAGATAGTCCAGTCAGCTCAGATGGCAAGGCAGCGCGTGTTTATTCAAGAGGACATGGGTTCGAACCCTGTCTTTTTACTTAACATTTTGATATTTCAGATTTCCAGAAGAATGAACGTCTAGAAGCTCCAGCTTCTGGACTCCTTCAGAGGCAACATGCCTAGAAGCTCCAGCTTCTGGCCCTCATTACCATACGCCCCGTGGAGCCGGCCTCATACCATACAATCGCCCAAGCTCAGCGGGCATCTTCAAGAAGCCCAGTGCTTACTGGCGTCTCAAGCTGAAAAGCCCAAATTCCATTTCGGGCACCTCCAAATAAGAATCCCCAAGTGTTTACTGGCACGATCAACAAGAGGCTTCCCAGAAGCTCCAGCTTCTGGGAGAGTTTCATCCAGAAACACTCTGACCCTCTTCCCTTTTTTTTTTTGCATTTAATTTAATTTCTTTTCAAATATTTTTCTAACACATTAAAAATCACAAAAAATTGGAATTTCTGCATAAAAATACTTTTAATTATTTCTAACACATCCAGAAAAAATACTTAATTAATTTTTAGCATAAAAAATTATATTTTTGCATGCATATTTTAATTAATTGTTAATTAATTAAAATCAATTAACAAAAAATTATTAATTATTTTTAATTACTAAAATCAATCCAGAAAATTCCCAAAAAATTATTTTCTCATCTAATTAGGTTTACTAACCCTAAAACTTTTTTTCTAACTCAAAAATCTTTTTTACTAACATATTTTCTCATATTTGCAATTCGTTTTCTTCTTCCGATTATTATGTATCTGCTTCCAGGTTGTAATAGTTTAGTTTAATTTTCTCGCATTTCTTTTTTTCAATATTATATAACTGCTCATGGGATGTAATAGCTTAATTAGGATTTACTTTCCGCACTCCTATATTATGTAACTGCCCCAAAGCCATGTAATAGCGTAGGATTTACTTTCCGCACTTTAGTTTCTGCAATTTACTTTCCGTACCCATATATACTGCTAGTAACAAGGCATGTATGGCAAGATAAAAACGAACGTAGATCACTTCTAAATTCAAGATAAATTATCTGAATTCAACACACTCTCTTCACACATGCACCCCCTAGAGTATTCTCTCTCGTTGCCTTTCGAATAAATGGTAAAGTCCCTCGAACGTAGAGGTATCCTAGCACCGTTGCCTACAAACATATCATCATAGTCTCTTCGAATCAAAGATCATAGTCCCTCGATATTTCCTACAAATACATAATCTAGTCCCTCGATTGTTGCCTACGAAAAGTGATGATCGTCCCTTCGAATGTGCTAGGATACTCCTACAAGTTGCCTTCTATGACCATCCGATGTCCTTTCGAATGTCCCTTTACATCCAATGAATAGGGTTACCTACCAACTAATGGTATGGATACCGCTATTCTAAAGGAAAGTAAAATAACACGGAAACGACCGTTTTGAGTAGGTAATAAGACTTTTAGTTGCTTGCTCCATCAAAATATCTTTTCACACCTCACACTTTTACAAAGTTAAAACACTTTTTCAAAACGAAACATTTCTGAACACTTCGTATACATTCCAAGCGTGAATCATTACGAAGTCAAAGCGAAATGCCTTTTCAAAAATATTTTCAAACACACACACAGAAAGCAAATTTCAAAGTTGAGCTAAAGCAACTAAGAGCCCGTAGATAACTACGGGATGGAAAGGGTGCTAATACCTTCCCTTTTCATAACCTTCTCCCTTACTTAGAATCTAACGAAGGTCTTTTCCTGTTCTTTTCACCTTCCCTTAATTGGATAAAAGAAAAGTCGGTGGCGACTCTTTCTATCCGCAACATTTGTGATCCAACGCAAAACAATCCAAAGTCAGTTCTCCCACCGTATTACAATGTATGACATGCGTTACAACTTTCGAAGGAGTTTAAGAAGTTTGAGATATGTCATGTTCCAAGAGAAGATAATGTTTGCGCCGATCTTCTAGCCCGACTGGCAAGTACGAAGGGTTCCGGTATGAACAAAATTGTAATACAAGAGACGCTAGCTCTGTCGAGCATTAAGAAGGGAGAGGTCCTTGCCATAGAAGAAAATGTGGGGTGGATGACCCCTATCATTAAATATATCTTACAAGATGAGTTTCCTGCAGACAGGGACGAGGCAAAAAGGGTGAAGAAAGTCTCAACCAGGTACATCATGGTTTCCGATACATTATACAAGATGGGGAGAGCTTTGCCAATGTTGTGTTGTATCTTTGAAAAGGATGTCAACCTTGTTATCAAAGAAGTGCATGAAGGAGTTTCTGGAAATCATCTCGGTGAACGAGCTCTGTCTAGTAAAATACTGAGGGTTGAGTACTATTGGCCCACTATGTTAAAAGACTGCATCTACTTCGTCAACCATTGTGTCAAATGCCAGGTCTATTCACCTTTTATCCATACTCCATTCGAGTTGCTGCATTCAGTGGTGATTCCATGGCCCTTTCACCAGTGGGGGATGACATCCTTGGTTCGTTCCCCGTGGCTCTTGGGCAGCTAAAATTCTTAATCATTGCGGTAGATTACTTCACTAAATGGGTGGAGGCCGAGGTTGTTGCTTAGATCACGGCTGAGAGGGTCGGACGCTTTTATTGGAGAAACATAATATGCCGATTTGGTCTTCCTCAAGTTATTCTAGCTGATAATGGTGCACAGTTTGCCAGTTCTTCTGTGTTGGAGTTCTGCAAGGAGCTTAGTATTATCAATAAATTCATTTCTGTGGAGCACCCTCAAGAGAATGGACAGGCGGATTCGTCCAATAAGGTAATTTTGACATCAATTAAGAAGAAATTGGACGATGCTAAGGTTTTATGGGCAGACTATCTTCATGAGATTCTATGAGCCTATCACACCACGGTTCATTAAATTACCCTAGAAACTCCCTTCAGGATGGTATTCGGGGAGGATGCCATGACTCCGGTTGAGGTGAGTATGCCATCTTGGAGGCGAATAAGTTTTGACAGTGGTGTGAACAATGCGCATATAGCAACTAAATTCGACATGTTAGATGAAATAAGAGAAGCGACACATGTCTGGGAAATCGCAGCTAAGCAGAGGGTTGCTCGAAGATTTAACTTGAAGGTAAATTAGAGAGGTTTTGAAGAGGGGGATTTGGTCCTAAAGAAGATCACTAATCCCACAAAGAAATGAAAGCTAGAACCCAACTGGGAAGGTCCTTATCGGGTACTCGAGAAGCTCGGTAATGAAGCGTATAAGCTGGAGACCTTAGATGGAATAGAAATACGTAGGACTTGGGATGTATCTAGTCTTAGGTTTTATTTTAGTTAAGCTTATGTAAGACATTGTAATAAAAACAGGTGCACTCTTTTCCCTGAAAAGGGCTAGGGATTTTAATGAGGCATCTTATAAAATCATAACATGTGTAAGCTCGAATACATTGTAACAGGCTACCTACCTCGAATTTCGTTTCATGCAAACTGGCCCAGGTACAGACCGGCTTCAAGCCAAAAAACAAAGGACTCCCTGTTTCCGATCAGAAAATCCTACACAGACACAGTTTGGGGTTTCCCCACTGCTAAGGGCTCATTGCCTCGGATTTCACTTCACGTGATCTGACCAAGGTATAGTCTGTGGTTTCCACGCTGCTAGGACTCACTGCCTCGGATTGGCAATCCAGCCCAAGCATAGTTCGAGGTTTCCTCACAAATAGGACTCTCTGCCTAAGATTAGCAATCCGACCCAAGCATAGTCCGTGGTTTCCGCGCTGCTAGGGCTCATTGTCTCGGATTTCGCTTCACGCAAATTGGTTCAGGCATAACCCGAGTTTTCCTAATAAATAGGACTCTTTGCCTCAAATTAGCAATCTGACCCAGTCATAGTTTGTGGTTTCCACGTTGCTAGGGCTCATTATCTCGAATCTCGCTTCACGTAAATCGGTTCATGCATAGCCCGAGGTTTCCTCGAAATTAGGATTCACTATCTCAGATTGGCAATCTGTCCCATACATAATCCGTGGTTTCCATAATTATTAGGACTTACTGCCTCCGACTTCACTTCACAAGAGTCGATTCAGGCATATCCTGAGGTTTCCTCACAACTTAGGCTCGTTACTTTGGACTCAAAAACATAAAATAGTCATAACATAGAGCCTGGATTCATGCCTCATACTGAACAAACTATCAAGACGTAAGATTCCTTTACCATCACTCGAGCGAGTAGTCGGCTCGGGGGCTTATGTGCATATAAGCCAGAGTTTATGAAAATTGGCTAAATATTTTTAAAGCATGTAAGGTTTAATGTCCTCCATCTTAAATTATTCATGGTCTAATAGAACTTGTTGTACCCCAAAATTTTCCCTCCAATTTTAAGGTAAAGGTACCTCCTCATGTCCAAGACTACTCAAGGAGTGACCACTCAACTCCTCCTCCTAAGCAATCAACTCACAACTAGGGTTTTGTTTCTCTCAAAGAAAAAGTGATTTCTAAATGCTCAAGTGAATGTCATGCCTCCTCATGTTTCCTAAAGTATCTCCCTATCAAGTTTCAAGCCTCGCAACACAAATTTGCTTAGTCAATGGCTCAGATGGTTGAAAACCAATTGTATTGGACAAAAAGTCAATTATGGTCAACATACAGTCAAACTCCATCATTTTTGGTCAACATCAAGATTTTGAAGTCACATTCATCATTTGATAAAGGTTTTATCATGATTCATCAAGAAAACTCAAGAGTTGATCAAAAGTCAAAAGTTGCTAAATTAGGGTTCTTAAGGAGAAGTCAACAAAACTTTCACATACTTCATCAGAAATTTCTCAACCAAAGCTTATTTTTGAAGGAAATTCAACTATATACAAGTTTGTCTCTTACAAGATTTTCCCAAAAAATGCTTCATTTGAGAGATATGGGCCAAGACATTATAGGTCCTTTCAAAAGTCAACAAAAGTCATTTTTTTCTCAAAGAAATGTACATGAACATGGAAGCTTCAATGAAGATGAAACCAAAGAGAGGTTTTAGAGGAATCTTAAGAATTATAAAAAGCCCAAGATCACCCTCAAATGATAAAAATTGAGCAAGTTATGTTGGGTGCAAGTTTGACAATTTTGAGAAAGTGCGTGAAGGAAATATTGAGCAATCTTGGAATTTTGCCAAATTGGCCTATATTTTCATGTTTGAAACATGTTCCTAACATTGGCAAGAAGACCCAAGCCCATCCATACGCCATTTTATATTTAGTTGATTTATTTTTGATTTTATTCATTTTAAGTCAAAATAAATTAAAATAAAATACAAGGTGAAGAGTGATGTGTGCAAAGCCTTGGATCTAAGTTCCTTGATGTCCAAACAACTCAAGAATAGCTTGAAAAAATGCATGGGATTGATTGACATGATATTGAACAAAAAAATAAACTTTTGATGCAAAATACAAATAAAATATTTTCTCATTAAAGCCAATATATTTTCCTCACAAATTCTGACCTAATTCACTCCCTATATATACAAGATCATGAACATGTGCAAAAGGGACAGATTGGCTGCCTCAAAAACCCTAGCAAATTATCCAAACAATTTAAGGGTTAGGGAAAAATAGAAACCGATCCTTCAAGGATCAAATCATACTCCTGAGGTTTCCAGGAGTCGATCCAATCACTCACACGATCCCAAAATATCCCAAAACTCACCTCCTAAAGTGCACCGGTTTGGTAAGGTTTCTCAATTTCGATTTTGATTTTCTATGCATTTTTGACATGTTTGATGTGTGTATTTGTATTCAGGACATCCATTAGAACAAGTTAGATGTTTTACATGAGAGCTTTAAGGCTTAAACCGATCGATGCCATTGTTAGGGCATAAAGAGCTGTGAGCTTCGAACCTAGTGACATAGGGACTTTTAGACCAAACCAACACCACCACTGAACTCGCAGCCCTCGAATTAGGGGGATAGGTTCCTTCATTTCCATTTATCTGTGCTATTTTTCAGGTTTGGCTTTGGAGATAACCGGAGAAGACAACCGAAGTTTAACTTCGGCGTCTCTGACTTCGTTGACCCCGGTGGTTGCTGGCTTGGCATGTTCTGATTCGTCCGCTTAAACCCTTGGGTCCTACACGTGCATTTTGTTTTAAAATATGATTTTCAGGAAATGATTTCAAATATATATATATGAATGAGACTAGATACACAAATGTATCACCACCCCAGTGGTTAACCATGCGTGCGTAGTCCCTAAATCTATTAGGTCGCTGGTTCGAACATGCCTTTTGCCATATTTTTCTATATTTTCTAATTTTTGCAGGTTAACACACATATATTTCTGGAGGCATGGTTATAACACCACAAGCAAATGGCACAGTGGTGAAATTTTGGACCAGTGGCCTTAGAGTCACGAGTTCAACCCCTTGGAGGACTATTCATTTTTTTTTCTACCACTAATCCCTTTGCATTTTCTTATTTTCTTTTAATTTTCAATTTCTTTTAATTTCTTTTCACAAATTATTTTATCTATTATAAAAAATCCTAAAAAATATTTTAATTTAGATTTAGGTTAATAAAATGTTTAATTAATGTTAGACACAAAAATAATTTATTTTTCTTTTAATTTAAAATTATTTTCATGATTAGTTGATAATTAACTTTTAATTTGTTTTTCTTATTTACAATCAACTCCAAAAAATACCAAAAATATGTTTCTTTAATATTTAGGTTGTTAGAATATTTTTCTCATTATTTATTTATTTCTTTTGCATTTAAATATTAGAAATTGATGTATAGGTCGCACGAATATTTTTGTAATAGCGTAGCTCTTTACTTTTCTCGCATTTTTTCTATTATGTAACTTGTCATGTGATGTAATAGCCTAGGATAAATTTTTGTACATTTACTTTCCGCACCTCCTTATTATGTAATTTCCCCAAAGCCGTGTAATAGCGCGTGACTTTTACTTTCCGCACCTTTATTTTTCTGTACATATTAACTGCTTAGATGTATGATTAATAGGATTGTATGAAAAGATCTAAAACCAATGTAGCATAACCCTAATCAAGAGATAAATATCTAAACTGAATCACTCTTCACACTTGCACCCTTACGTACAAATAATATCATCATAGTCCCTTCGATATAAAGATCATAGTTCCTCGATGACCCTCAATGTTGCCTACAAATACATGATCTTGTCCCTCGATTGTTGCCTATGAAAAATGATGATAGTCCCTTCAAATTGCTAAGGTATCCTTACAATGTTGCCTTCAATGACCATATGATGACCCTACACCCTTCCCTTCACATATAATGGATGAGGATATCCACCAACTAATGGTATGGATAACACTATCCTAAAGGAGAAGGAAAATAACAAGAACAAATACTTTTCACACCTCACATTTTCAAACAAATATTTTCAAAACACTTCGTATACATTCTTGAGGACTGATACAATACAATGTTAAAGTCAAAATATTTTCAAACAAATCACACACATACAAAGCAAGTTTTCAAAAGTGAGCTAAGCAATTAAGAATTGATAACTACAGATGAAAATGGTACTAACACCTTCCCTTTTCATAATTGTCCCCGAACTCATAATCGATAAAAGGTTTTTCCTGTTCTTTTCACCTTTCCTTATTGGATAAAACAAAATTCGGTAGAGACTCTTGCTAACCGCAACATTTGCAATAAAACTCAAAACAACTAAGTTAGTTCTCCCACCGTGTTTCAGAACCATTCGATTGGGAGGATACCATACATCCATAAAATCCTTCCATGCGAACAACAAAACAAAAATCGAAAAAAGTTTCTATCAGATTAAAGCAAATAAAAGTACGATTGGAAATAAATAAAATCCCAAAGGGAAATTGTCATCAAAGTTATAAAAAATGCACCCACCAAAAAGGGTGACTAACATAAAGCAAATTAAAGACAAATAAGTTAAGATCCTTCAGCGGTATCGAGGTGTGAAGTATCAACGGTGATTGGCTCTTCATTTATCGGGCTATCATCGTTGTCATCAATCTCCACCAATTTCATATGCACTATGTCCTTGAAGAATTCAACAACATAGATGTCTAGCTCTGGATAGAGGCAAGCCACCTGGTCTTTTGCCCAGTCGAAAGCCACATCCCCGACATTAAGAACATCCAGTTGAGACTTCTCCAGGGCTTTCTTCAAGTCAGCACAGGATCTTTCTGAAGCTTCTAGGCCGACGGCTAACTCGGTAGCCGAGGTCTTGATGGTTGTAAGCTCTGTTTCCATAGATTTCACCTTCTTGTCATCCTCAAGCACTTTTTCCTTCAAGTTTGAGTTTTCCTCAGCAAGGGTTTTCTCATTATCGGTCAGCCTCTTGACCTCTTTCTCCTTATCAGAATATTTTGCTTTTGCAGCATCCTCGGACTCATACAGACCCCAGGCCAAAACAACACACCTCATCAGGTAGGAGCTAAGGTGTTGGGTGATCTTCTGAGGACCAAGGATTTTTACCTTATTCACGTCTTCGGTAACATTGAGCTGATCATATAAGAACCTTATGTCGTCAAACTCATTTGACCAAAAGTTATTTTTAATGGAGGGCTGGTATGAGCCATCGCCGGCTTCCCTCATCAGGGCGGAGACCTCCTAGTCGACCTGATTGATTCCATTGGTCATCACGGTTTTGTGCCGCTTAGGGGTCTTCTTGCCGGTACCCTTCACGTCTAAAGCACGTTTAACCGGCGAGGTCGAAATCACCACGATGTCTTCAGCAGTATTACCCCCTTTGGGGCATAAACCTTTCTTTTTCTTGGGGGCTCATATCTCTAGGCCGGCCAAGTTTGAATTGGCCTCTGAGGGAACACCTGTGTTCTTCTAGGAAGCACGGGCCGCGACCATCAGTCTCTTATGCTCTTTAACGGAAAGGTCGGTCATCTTGTCTGCACGAAAATAAAAGGGAAATGCATAAGAAAAGAAACAAAAATTCTCTTGTTAACCAAGTATGTAGAAAAATTCTTACCTAAAAAGGTCGGGATGTCATCAAAGGGTAAAGGCAGCAAATCCTTAACCCTGATTGGCCGGAAGCAATCTAATACTTCGAGAGATTAGGGTTTCAGTGTCACTCAATTTTTCATATTTAAACTCCGAGATGGGAAGAGGATTTCCCATCTAGTACAAGGGAAATTTGTGGTGGCCATTAGCACCATATCGAACCCGGAGGAATCGCTCCTTGAAACCTTTGTAATTTGAGGTAAAGACCTGAAGAAAGCTCCTCCTCATAACTCCACTAATGGCCACCCAGCTCCCGGTATATACATTTTTTACTTTAAAGTAGGAGAAGAATAACCCGATTGTAAGAGTTATGTTCAAAGCCTCACAGATCACCTCAAAGGCTTTTATGAATCCCCAATTGTTGGGACGTAGTTGTGACGAAGCTACATTTATCGTTCTTAACACATCTGCTTCAAAGTCGATAAGGGGAAAATGGATGTTTATGTCTTCCAATATCCCGGCATAAAAATAGAACCACTCAGGCTCCACTCCTCTTAGCCAAGACATATAAACTCGTTCGCCGGCTATACAAGCTTCCAGAACTACGTCATCCTCATTTTTCGTTGTGGACACATTTCACAGAGAGAAGAGCTTAGCAATCTCCACTTCATCGATGGTGTTGTGGTCATAACCTAGAACTTCTTCGCTAAAGGTTTTGTTGGTCTTCATCAAGAGCTCCAGTGAACTTGAAGAGTTGGGGTCAAAATCACTTTTAGAGGTTAGAACTTTAGAATAAACTTTGTTCATGACCCTCTCAAGTTCCTCTACCCCTAATGCATCTCTCATCTCTTGAATGCATTCTTCCCACAAAACCCTACGCTCACCGCTACTTAGGTGCTTGCTATTACCTAAGTCGTCACACTCCCTAATGATAACCATCTCTTGAAATTAAACTGCGAAGAAATAAGCGAAGTAAGGAAAAGGAATACTTGTTAAAATTGGCGATTGATCAAAGAGTTGGGATGGAGTGATTTCCAAGCGAGAGCGATGACGAGGAAGACTTTATAGGAGGAAATATTTTTTGAAAGGAAAGAAAGACGTTATACAAGGAAAAAGTAGCGTGTTTTACATTTAAAACCCACTACTGCTATCATTACGCCTAAAAAACATAGGTGACTATTGGGTAGGCTAGAGCGTGAGACACACGCGTTGGTGACCTACCCACAACCGAATCGTACCTCGGACAAGATTTATGCTTTACCTGTCGACCGTAAGGCTTCAAGGATAGAAGCCATATGCTCGGGGGGCTTATGTTCGTGCATAAAATACACTAGCTGAGGTATAGAGAATAACCAATTTGTAATAGTAGTTGGCTAGGCAGAAGAAGGAGATTTCCACTAAGGAATACACCCCGACCCATAGGGCTGGACCTACCCGAGCAATGAGATCGGAGGTGCCGAGGACTCAAGCTCAAAAGGAGGCGAAGAGTCACTTGTCGGGCACGCACTCCAGATCCAGGCGTTACTACCAACCCGACAGTTATAAGAATGTTATGATAAATCTGACCTTCAAGGTTGTAACCGCTCATTTAAACCTGACGGCGTCCGTTATAAAAGTGACTATCATTAGTGATGGCAGATGTTACTTACTTTGAAGGCAATTCCGTTATGTAATATGGAGGATCATAGACGTTAACATAGCAATCATTGAGGTCTATGCACCTCTATAAAAAGTTATTAATTATAAGGTCCCAACCTTCATCCCTATAGACTATAGGGGAAAAAAACTAACAAATATCTTGCTAAAATTGTAACCATAAAAATTAAGAATATAATCATTTGAAGATAAACTTATTAAAAAAATTCACACTATTTTTATCGACAATCATAATTTTAAAATTATCATACTCATGAGAAAAAAAATACTTCACTTAAACTACTCTAAAAAAAATTTACTATGTTTTCAGCAATAACTATAGTTCAAAAGAATCTATTCCACCATAAAATGTATATTTCACTTAAAAGATAAACATCTTAAAAAAAAAATTACATGTCAAAAACCACTGAAAAGTTATGATGTAACTTCCATATTCATGAGAATCTCTTTATATACAGAATCTATAACACTCATTGTATCGATGTCAACAACAGACACAACTTGAATTTTTCACATCGCAAAAATGATATATTTCCATCAATTTTCTCTAGCTAAAATTTCACAATGAAACACATGGCTGCAACTAAAGAACACTTTCACACCACCACTATTCTTTCCTGAAGTAGAATATTATAAACAAAGATGTGCATGAGATTTTAAGTGTTACGTCGAAATTATGAATTTTGTATTTTTTTAGTTTATAATTTTTTCACCATATATATATATATATATATATATATATATATATATATATATATATATATATATATATATATATACTTTTGTACTTTTATATATATATAAAAGTCATATGTGTTAAATAAATAATCAACTTCATATATGTATATAATAAATAAAAAAGTTGCTGCCCTTAAAAAATCGGGGTTCTGTGCGACCGCTCCTTCCGAACACCCTCCGAAATCCCCCTAATTATAAAAGCAGCAACTACAAAATATATTAAAAACTCTTATCTCTGTATTGAACTAAAAACTTTGATACTTTTTAAAAAATCGACATAAAAAATATAAATGAACACAATCACACTACACAAACATAATGTAAAAACTACAAAACATAAGAAAAACACAATTATTGCTAAATAATAACAAAATAATACTATAAAATTATTATAACACATAAATTATATTCTTAACCACCTTGCGATCTTGGTGCATACATCCACAATCTACATAACAAACATCTAACTTCATCTCCACATTTTATTAAAAGAGAGTAAATAAAAAAGGAAAAAACGAAGTTAAATACAAAGTTTAAAGTGTTTTTATAATGAAATATTTGATCTAACTTCATCTCAACATTTTATTAAAAGAGAGTAAGAAAAAAAAGGAAAAAACGAAGTTAAATACAAAGTTTAAAGTTTAAAGTGTTTTTATAATGAAATATTTGAATATGTTAAATAGTCTTGAAGTCACTCTTCTTTTATAAGAACACAAAACACAAAAGAATAGGTTTGACCCCTAATGTTTTTTGATGTTATAGGAACCAATAAATAGACACATCTTCATAATTTGTAGTTGGAGTAAACTAACATTCAACCTAAAATGGAAAGATAAAAAGGTTAGTTTAAGTTAACAATGAGTGTGGTCCCATGACTTAATTTGTGCATGGTTGGGAAATGTTCTTATGCCCATTCAAATGTCCCATGACTTAATTTGTGCATGGTTGGGAAATGTTCTTATGCCCATTCAAATATTGATTAGGGAAAATTATCACTTTAATCTTTTAAATATACTTTCTATTCACATTGATCTCTTAACTTTTTTTCTTATTATTTTTGTCTATTAACTTCTAAAAAAATTATTTTAATTTTTTTTTATCTAATTAACAACGAAAAAACTTTAAAATTTATCGTTAAATCTATGACAAATTAGATAAAAATGATTAAAATAAAATATTTTAAAAGTTAAATGATCAAAATGACACAAAAAAAAATTAAAGAGATCTAAAAATATAGTTAAGAAAAAAATATATTTTATCTATTGATTAAATATCCTAAATCACACATTCATACACCAAAAAACCTCACCCATTTTTGGTCATTTTAAAGTAACTTTGGGAAGAAAAAATTCCTCCTATTAAAATGCATAACACATTATTAGTGCTCTGGTCCCAATCTTCATCTCTATAGTTATAGGGAACAGAAAAGGGCTCTCAAATAATAACGATGTCCTATATGTTTCAAATTGCTGCTACATTTGCTTTGAAGGGTGGTAAAAGTATTAAAGTGAGTATCCAATCAAAATCTTTCTTCTTCATTCCAAAATTTGTACGTAAATGAATACAAGAAAAACTAGCGATAATAAATTAAATAAAAAAACTGGTGTAATACCCATGCATAAATTAAAATAGTTATCTGTGATTATTGTATTTAATATAAAAATATTTGAACTAAAATAACAAGTGAAACAGAAAATGCTATTATTAAGGAGAGTGAGAAAACATTATACTAGGTTTTATTTAGGGACATTTATAAATTAAATATTTTTATTTTTTTAAAAAAAAAAAATTTTAGGTGTTAACTCATCTGTTGTTAAGAAAAATGTCCTCCTTTATTTATTTATTTTGTATTGATAAATTATTTTTGATTTAATTGACCTCCTACTTTTATTTGTTTAAAGAATTGGTTTCTCAAATAAAATTTAGGGTTGCTCTTGACACCCCTAATAATAAGCAACCACCCTTTTAAAATTTAAAACTGTCCTTTTCAAATTCAGAAGTATATTCACTACAAAAAGAAAACAATAATTTGTCAGGTGAATTACACCTCGCAAATAAAAAAATCACTTTGCAATATTATTATTGCGGGATAGACTAATCACCCCATAAAAATGTTAGTCGCAACATTTTGTCTAGTGGAAAACACTTCGCAACCTTATCATGTGAAAAACATTTTGTAGAACATATTTGTTAGAAAGTTGCAGGGTAAAATTCACTTGGCAAATTTGAATATATAGAAATTCACTAAGTAATTTTCACCTGAAAAATATATTATTATATTTTTTAAAAAATAATACCCTAAAATATACTTCTTCCATTTCTTTTTAATTGTCACTTCTTGACTTTTTACACATATCTAAAAAACTAATAGTTGTTGTTACTTTTTACACAATAATTATTATTTTCCTTAAAATACTCTCAATTTTTTATTATTTTATTTGATTTTTTTCTCTCTCTACAATAAATGACTAAGGATGATTTTATCAAAATAACAATTATTTCTACTTTGAATTTTGGAGTAACATTAAAAAGGAATAAAAATTTCATTCAAAAGTGACAATTAAATAGGAATGGAGGGAGTATTATTCTATTTTTTAAAATAATAATATGCAATTTTTATAAATATTAATAATATTATGTTTTTTAAAATATTAATAATAATCTATTTTTTAAAATATTAATAATAATATATTTTTTAAAAAATTAATAATAATATGTTTTTATAAATAAAATATTATGTTTTATGAAAAATATTTTGTTTTGAAAATGTTTTACTCTGTTTTTTAAATATAATACTAATAATATTATGTTTTTTTAAATATAGTATAAGTAATAATATTCAGCTTTCAATAAAATATTTATTTATATGTAAAAAGACAAAAAAATAAGATTATGTTTTTAATATAATATTAAAATTTCTGTTTTGAAAAATGTATTATTTTATTTTTTAAATATAATATTTATTTATATATAAAAAAAGGAAAAAATGAAACATTGTTATAACATAAATATCAACATAACATAAACTCTAACATTTCAACTAAATCATATAAATTTCATACACAAAATCATACAAATTTTATCATAATATTTCTTAAATAACAAATAATTTAGTTTTTTTATGTACCATAATAATGGGTTTGATGAAAAAATATTTGAAATCAACTACAAATTTGAGACCTGAAGGTTTTGATTTGTGATAAAAATGAAATTTTTTGAGAGAATTTGGGTGTTTGAGAAAGATGAACCGCAAATTCATATGATTCTAAGAGATATATGTTGTGGAAAAATACTTCTCAATAGAGTCACCGTGATATATAAATAGTGGGCACTATCAAAGCAAACTTTAGAATCAAGATCTCTCTATAAAAGCAATATATCTCTTAGAATCATATGAATTTGATAGGCTGTATGACTCACTTGCAAGTCTCAACGACATTAAATGTTGCGGGGTGGTTTTCACTTCACAACATATTCATTCGTAAGTGAGTCATCCAGCCTATCAAATTCATATGATTCTAAGAGATATATTGCTTTTATAGAGAGATCTTGATTCTAAAGTTTGTTCGCGTTTTCTTGATAGTGTCCACCTTTATCTATTTATATGGATCACGGGGTGACTCCTAGTATGTTGGAGAAGTATTTTTTTACTATAGTGAATACTTAATTTTTTTTTTGGACCTTGAATAGTTTAAGTTCATAAAAGTTTGTGCCTCTCTAGGATTTACTCGGTTATAACTAGTAATTTTAGTGATTTCTCATATGATATTATTCCTAGGTTTGTTGAATTTTTCCACTATGAGTTTTTTGAAGGTGCAAGAAATACAAGAAAGAGGAATTTGAATTGGGTTTCTCAAAATAAAATTTCTTAAAACTCAAACACCAGCACGTAACAGAAGAATAAAAATAAATGAACACAATTATTTTTATCCTGGTTCACTATTAACGAAGTAATCAATCTTAAGAATATAATTATCTTCTCTTAAAGATGAAAATTATTCCTTAAGTTTGATGTTTTCTTTAGAAGCAGTTTCATGGAACTTTTTTAAGTTCCTTGAATTCGTTCTGAAGCAACTCATAATTTTCCATAATTTCAAGTAAAGAAGAAGTTAATTCAAAATGAGTAAGATCAGAAAATACCTCTTCTATATTTGAAGCAGAGTCTGCAACAACTTCTAGTTGAACCATCACATCATAAGCTTTGATGCTTGCCATTAGTGCCATGTTGGTTTGTTCTTCTTAATAATCATCTTCTGATGAATCAGAGTCATCCCATGTAGCAATTAAACCTTTCTTATTTCCTTTGAAAGCTTTTTTTGGGGTTTATCCTTCTTGAGCTTGGAACAATCACTCTTGTAATGGCATGGCTCATTACACTCGTAGCAAGTGACATATTTGTTGTTATCATATTTCCTTTGTCTAAAAGTAGACTCGAAGCAACCACCAGTCCTCCTAGATCCTCTAAACTTGTTTCTTTACTTTTTCTTCCAGAATTGGTTGACCCTTCTGGAAGACAGTGACAACTCTTCTTCTTCTTCATTAGAGTCTTTTTTGGAATCCTCGATCTCTTATACTTGAATAGTTATTGTCTTCTCAGATCTTCAAGTGGACTTAAGAGAAAAAGATATGCCTCTCTTATAAGGTTCGTCTTGTTCTAGCTCAATCTCATGATTTCTCAAAGAATTCACCAATTCTTCTAGAGAAATGTAGTTCAAATATTTAGCTAATTTAAGAGCGATTACCATAGGCCTTCATTTAGGTGGAAAGCTTCTGATAATATTCTACACATAATCTGAAGTAGAGTATCCTTTGTTCAGAACCTTAAGTCCTACAACAAGAATTTGAAACCTTGAGAACATGGTCTCAAGCGTTTCATCTTATTCCATCTTGAAGGCTTCATATTTCTGAAACAAAGCTAGAGTTTTCGTCTCCTTAACTGGAGTGGTGCCTTCGTGAGTCATTCTTAAAGAATCAAATATAGACTTAATTGAGTCTCTATTTTTTATCTTCCCATACTCAATATAAGAAATCTCATTCAACAAGATAGTTCTTGTTTTATGATTTTTCTTATAATCTTTCTTTTGTTGTTCATTCATAGATCTTTTTTCAAGCTTATTTTTGTTAGCATGTGTGAGGTGTTCGTAGCCATCAACTACCAAATCCTAAAGATCAACATCATGACCTAGAAAGAATTTTTTTGTCTATCTTTCCAATAATCAAATCTTTCACCGTCAAAGATGGGAGGTTTAGCATCGTAGTGTTCTTTATCATTTGGAACTTGAGCAATTTTGGGTAGTGGAATGGCCATAGTGTTCCTAAGATGTTTGGATATTTATCTGACACAGTTAAGTGTTTGATAACTATCAATACTATAACCGAAGCTCTGATGCAAATTTAAGGTGCAAGAAATACAACACAATTAGGGTTTAAATTGGGTTTCTTAAAATAAAATTTCTCAATACTCATACACCAACTCTTAAAAGAAGAATAAAAATAAATGAACACAATCATTTTTTATCTTGGTTCTTTGTTAACGAAGTTAATCCAGTCCACCCGCCATGGTGTTTTTCCCTTCTCAATAAGGACTTAATCTACTATAACCAAACTGATTACATAACCACAACCAGATTGATTATCACTGTTTCAAACTACAAAGACCAATTGTCAATGTCTTCTTGAGAATCCTGACTAAATGCCTAGTCTTTCAAGGAACAAAACCTCAAAGACTAACAATGACTTCTTGAGTATACAAACTAACACTTAATCACTCAAGGAACAATCAACTCACTTTTGAATACATTTTTTTGTGTTTACAAGATTTCTTCTCAAAAGCATATTACACAAGATCGAAGCACAACTAATAACACAAAAGTGTTAAGCAAGTTAACAATTAAAAGTTCCTTGCTAGCAAGTTAATGAGCAACAACTCCTTGCTTTATAAGAATTACAGAGTTATTTTGGCAGTGTTTCATCAATTTGGATCAGTGTAAGTTTCTTCAAAGTTCTTCCTTCACTTTTCCAATTCTTTTAAGTCTTCTTTTTATAGCCAAAAATAAATTTTTTGGAGGGTAGAATAGGAATACCAAAATTCCAGATGTCTTCTTGGAATGGTCAATGAGAGAAGTAGACAACCTCGTACAATATTATTGTCCTTGTATCATAAAAACAACGTAGCAGAGGCGAGGTGATGTTGTACTTTGTACTATTACTTATGTGAACCCTTTTGATATTCTTTTATAATCTTCAGAGGTTTATAGATGTATAATGGTTGAATCATATGTAGAACGAACAAAGATAAGTCTCTAGAACCATATCATCAGAGTGTTCAAGAAATTGTTCAACCTGAACCTTATCTTCAGAGTCTTCAACACTTGGTCTTCAGAGTAGTTATAACATTTTCTTCAGGGTATTTAGAACTTCGTTCAATAGAACCTTGTCTTCATAGTCTTTAGAAGTTGGTCTAGAGAATAGTTGGTCTTCAGAATCTTCAAAACTCGTTCAACATAACCTTGTCTTTAGAATCTTCAAAACATGGGAAAGATAACTTGGAATCTTCAGAGCTTGAGAACATATTATAAGCTATATTAACTGAGTCATGGTCAAAAGCTTTAAAACTAACGTTCTATCATAACCATTATTTTAGAAGCATTCTAAATTATGAAACACAAACTTGTATCCTTCAGTGTGTTGAGTCCAGAGTCTGATTATGTCACACATCAATTCTTTAGAGTCAGACCCTCTTACCAAGTTCTACACACTAAACCAACCATTAGGGTACTAAATTGATATCTAATCAGCCATGTAATGTTATCAATAAAACTCAAAGCCAAATACATAACCAAATCTCATTCTTACACTTTTTTTTGATTAAAACCACTACTTCTTTATGATTTCGATAATGTTCCCGGTTTATAGGAATTTTTTCCTCTCTAGGATTTGCTCAGTTAAAAGTGATACTTTTTGTAACTCTACAATAGAGATGATCTTGGACTATGGATACTATTTTCCCCCAATTTTTCCATTGTTTTTAAACTCGAGGGTGGGGTGGAGTATTGTTTAGTGTGGTAGCCTTTTCTCTCTAGTGACTAATCAAATAATGAGGGCCCTCGATCATCAATTGTGACTTTCAAGATTTTTCTATTTTGCTAAGATGATTGTGTTTCAAAGTTCAGCTGAAGAAACATAATATTGGTTACATTCACATTAACTAAATATCCAATTATAGGGTGCCCCCATGTGACCCATGCCATGCCACTTAGTTTCTATTTTGTAAAATAAAATAAAATAAACTAAAATTTCATATAAAAAAAGGGGAATGAAACAAAGTTGTTATTTATAGTCACTTCATCATGATGGCTCATCACAAATTACATATGATTATAATAAATACTTCTTGATGTTCTTGTCCTGATCTTCTTCCATAATTCATCTAACTTGATGAGAGCATGTAAAGGTTATTTTCCTTTGTCCTTTTTTTATGTTGTGATTCTTTGGTCTATTTCTTCTCTCCAAACATTATATGGAACCTTGTTTTGTAGTTTACTCAAAGAGCTAATCAAAGGATATCTTCCTAATGTGTTATTGATAATGGAAACTAAAAACAGTCTTTGATGATACAACATGCATGAAAATATTTATAATCTATGAGGATTCATGTATGATAAGCGGTTAAAGACACAAGCAGATTAACTAGGTTTTGGTGATCACTGCAAATATCCTCTTATGTTGGCATTCAACTTCAAGAACCTTCATGTCTCACCTCCAAGAAGATTCAAGAAATTGTCTATATGATTGGTTTAGTTGGCAAGTCTTAAAGCTTCAAAGCGTGAAATAGGAAGTGTGAAATCTCTCTCAATCGCGTCTAAGTGAACCGTGTTTTGTAAAAACATAAGAGCTTTTTTCATAAAGTTATACGGCTAAATCACAGACACACGCATATAAATGTTTTATGCCTCTATTTATCAAGAAAATATTACTAAATTTTTTGACAAAGTTTTGTATTGTACAATCGATTGACACTTATACCCAATTGATTAGGTTAGTGAAAAAGTGGTTCTTAAACTATTAAGAGAGGGTTTTAATGAAGGGAAACATATTTGTATCCATTATTTGATTTTTAAACATTTATAATCGAGTAATTTGGTGCTTCCAATCCATTAGGGCAAGAAGCCAATTGATCGCCACATTAATTTTTGCCCATGGATCTTTCCTTTTTGGTGTCAAACTTTAGCCTATAAATAGAGGCTTATCCCTTCATATTTTCACATCCATAAACGTGATCCTTCTATCCAGGGCTGGTCTTGGGCCCACTCAACAAGGCCCATGGTCTCCAAAAAATTGGGGCCTCAAAACTATTTTTTATAAATTATAAATCTAAAATAAATATATAAATATTTGAATGTACTATTTTTCAAAAAAAAAAATCAAAATGAAATATTATTTCTCTAACTTTCTATTTATTGGGGCCAATTTTGAAAATTGGCACATGACCTCCAAATTGTCGGGCACGACCCTGCTTTTATCTGACTCCTCACTCACTCGCTAAAATATTTTTCACTTTCTCTCACTTTAATTTAGTCGTAACACTTCAAAAAAGTCTTTTTGTTTGGTGAGGAATTTTGAATTTCGGAAAGGGTGTTACTGTAAATTCATCCAGGAGCATTTTTATCTTGGTTGAATAATTTATCGTAAAGGGAGTGTTTGTTTTGGTTCAAGCTAAACCCTTTAAAATATTTTGTTTGGGGATTTAGTTTTTAAGTGATCGGTTAGGTTCGTAAGCTCATTTCATTTAAAAGCTTACTTCAACTCGAGATCATCCCAATTCAAAATCACAACTCGGTCCATGAGTTCAGCCCAGTTAAAATCTCATTTTTCTTCGAGATAAGCCTAATTAAAAATCTCATCTTTGTTTATGGTCATCCTGGTTTCAATCCCAGTTCAGTTCATGAACTCATATTGGTCAAAAACTCACATTGGTTCGAGATAAATCCATATAAAATCATGGTTTACTAACCGCTTCAAGTTTGTGTTGGGAAGGAAAACTAAATGATTCTCCACAAAGTTTGAGAGTTTAACCTACTAAAAGCTATTAAGAATAACCGGATACTCTAAAGATCAAAGCTTGGGGACATGATTAAGTCTTCTTAACAAAACCTATATAAATATTTGGTGTCATTTCTCTTACCCTTAAATTTTATTTTTCACATATTAACTTTTGTTGTTACTTTAAAAAAATTGAAAATAATTTTAAACTCTAAAAATAATAATGAAATGTTTTCAAAATTTAGTTGTTCTAAAACCCATAATTCACCCTTATCCCCATGTGTATGGAGTCAAATGTATAACTAGTGGCATTAAAACCTAACTAATGTTCAAAGACTAACTGTATTAGGAGAAAGATGTCTTCCAACACCTTTTCTAACAAGAGATATTTCCTAAACACATCCCCACCATTCAATGGAGTTAGGTTTAAATTATAGAAATCTAGATTCAAAATTTTTATTCAAAATATTGTATTAAATTATAGCAAACACTAACCAACAATACGTTTATCCAGTCCCATTAAGTAAATGAAGAAGTAATAGATAAACATGATTTCCTTTGGATCGTAGAGGAAAAGAGGGAATTTGAAATTGATTTCATAACCAAGAATTTTTTTTGTAATTTATTTAGATGATAGAAAAATCCTTATGTTTATAATTTCTATTCCACCAAGGAAATGTGGATATAGGGAATTTTCCAAGCACTGAGCCAGAACAAATTAGCATACAAGGGGAAGCAAATGAATGTTTCATTCATAACCATTTTTCAAGATCTAGAAAGGTTATAAAACATATTTTAACATTTGTTACTAACCAATACCTAAGAGTTAAGAATTTGAAATTCAATCTAATCCTTACATCAATATATGGGAGTGTTTATGAATTTCATAAAAAAATCAAAGAAGTATGAAAACATAGAAAAATTGAATGGATTAGTTCAATTACTTAAAGGTGAAGCTATAAGCTCAAAGATCGGAAAATAGTAAACAACTTCCTCAAACACCTTCAAAAAACTCATGTGATATCATTTGAAATAACATACTTATTAATTGAACGATCTTCAAAGGATTTGACATCAAACGAAGGAATTTCATTAGTTAGAGAATACCAAGAGAAAGAAGCCTCGTCAAGTGGAATCTTCAAAAAGAGAAGAGAAAAGGAAGCCTCCACAAATAAAGATGACTCAACCTCATGGAGAATCATTGAATAATCCTCTTCCAATGAATAAGATGAATTTTACTTGAAAGTATCTCACGAGGAAGATGATTATGAGGTAATTAAGTCATCTTAGAAGCACTTGTTTAAAATAAGTGCTAAGTTAATTAAATAAAATGATAAACTTAAGAAACATAAGTTATACCTTAAGGAATATCTAGAGTTTCATGAAAATAAAAAATAAAACGCTTAACTTAGAAATGACTAATATTAGAAACTAATCAAGTGAGACTCGCGACTCATTAAAAAAAAGGAAGTGATAGGTGTGCACAAAACCCTAGGTAAATTTACTAAGAGAAAATAAAACCTTGACTTAAGGGAAAATAAAACCTTGACTTCATCATATCAAGTTAAATACCTTCCTTAGAATTAAAATAATTTAGTTGGGATTAATTTATTTAATGATAATTAGTTAGAAGTATTCTATTAGAATAAAGGGAATAACGATGTAGAGACAAGAAGGGCAAGATGGTAATATTGTGTGGAGTAAGAGAGGTAAGAGTAAAACAACATATTAAGGATCTTAGGGATAAGAGTGACAAAAGGGAAGAGTGGGGTTTTTGTGTGTTCATTCTGTGCGGTCGAGTTTTGGGAGAAATAGTGAAAGAGTGAAGCATTGAGGAACCAGAGGATTTCGATAGAGAACGTGAAGAGAAAGATCAAAAGCTAAGAATATAAGGTTGTGTTTTGGGTTTTTTTATGAATTTGATAATATGGTGGTAACATGATGAATGTAATGATTTTGATGTGCAATTACCATGATTTGATGTGTATAACATGTATGTTGATGGGTTGTTATTGATCTATGATGATATGATGTATTTCTATGTATTTTTTTACTGAATTACATTAAGGAACGAGGAATGGTTACTCACTTTTTAAGATGATGATTCTTATTTAACATTCTTGTTCCATAAGATCCCTAAAATCTAAACTTTAACCTTCCTACCTTGTCCATGTAGGCTTGATCAAGAAGCTGGATTTTCTTCCCTTTTTCAATGTGTACACCTTACCTTGAATATTCTTCTTCTTCTTCTTCTTCTTCTTCTTCTTCTCTTCTAGCTCCATATTGATCATCAAAGTTATTTCATGATTGAAAATGAGTGTGGGGTGAGATTACATGCAAGCAAGAGCAACTCACAAGTAATCTCTACCTCCGGTTTTCTCTCTTTCTAGTGAGAAAAGGTGTAGAAGAAGAAGTAAAATTATGTTTCAACTTAATTTCCTCTATTTATAATTTTATTTGTAAAATCATCTTCATGCTTCATTAAAAATGTGGTATTACATGTATGTGTAATACGGTGGGAGAACTGACTTTTGGAATTTGTTTTGATTTTGATCGCAAATGTTGCAGATAGCAAGAGTCGCCACCGACTTTTCTTTTATCCAATTAAGGGAAGGTGAAAAGAACAAAAAAAGACCTTCGTTAGATTCTGAGTAAGGGAGAAGGTTATGAAAAGGGAAGGTATTAGCACCCCTTTCCATCCGTAGTTATCTACGGGCTCTTAGTTGCTTTTAGCTCATCTTTAAAAATTTTGCTTTCTATGTGTGTGTTTGAAAAAATGTTTTGAAAAGGCATTTCGCTTTGACTTCGTAATGATTCACGCTGGAATGTATACGAAGTGTTTGGAAATGTTTCGTTTTGAAAAGTGTTTGAACTTTGACAAAAGTGTGAGGTGTGAAAAGTATTTTGATAGAACAAGCAACTAAAAGTCTTATTACCTACTCAGAACGGTCGTTTCTGTGTTATTTTAACTTTCCTTTAGAATAGTGCTATCCATACCATTAGTTGGTAGGTAACCCTATTCGTTGGATGTAAAAGGTACATTCGAAGGGACATCGGATGGTCATAGAAGGCAACTTGTAGGAATATCCTAGCACATTCGAAGGGACGATCATCACTTTTTGTAGGCAACAATCGAGGGACGAGATCATGTATTCGTAGGCCACGTCGAGGGACTATGGTCTTTGATTCGAAGGGACTATGATGATATGTTTGTAGGCAATGGTGCTAGGATACCTCTACGTTCGAGGGACTTGACCATTTATTCGAAAGACAACGAGAGAAAATACTCTAGGGGGTGCATGTGTGAAGAGAGTGTGTTAAATTCAGATATATTATCTCGCAATTAAAAGTGATCTACGTTCGTTTTTATCTTGCCATACACGCCTAGTTACTAGCAGTTTATATGGGTGCGGAAAGTAAATTGCGGAAAGTAAAGTGCGGAAAGTAAATGTCCTACGCTATTACATGGCTTTGGGGCAGTTACATAATATAGGAGTACGGAAAGTAAATCCTAATTAAACTATTACATCCCATGAGCAGTTACATAATATTGGAAAAAGAATGCGAGAAAATAAATCCTAACTATTACAACCTGGAAGTAGATACATAATAATCGGAAAAGAAAAGAAATTCGCATGAGAGAAAATATGTAAGTAAAAAAGATTTTTGAGTTAGAAAAAAGTTTTTAGGTTAGTAATCCTAATTAGATGATAGAACCATTTTTTGGGAATTTTCTGAGTTGATTTTAGTGAGGAAAAGTTATTAAAAGTCAATTTTATGGTTAATTAACAATTAATTCAAATATGCATGCAAAAATATTAATTTTTATGCCAAAAATTAAATAAACATTTTTCTGTCCTAAATGCAAAAGGAAAATATTTTTTGGTGATTTTTTGATGTGTTAGAAAATTGTTTGAAAAGAAATTAAATTAAAAGGAAAAATATGAAAAGAAATAGAAAAAAGTGTTAGTTTTTGCAAAGTGTTAAAAATATGTTGACAGAGCCAGGGATCGAACCCATGCCCTTTCCTTCAACACGCGCGCTTCTTACCACTGGACCAACCTGCGTTTGGTGTTAGTGACATGGAATAAAAACATTATAAGGGAATTAATTTTCTGAAAATCAAAACCGCGCCAAAGCTTCATCGTCTTCCTCGCTTGAATTTTTAAACACAGGCTTTTACCTACGGTTTTTGTCCGTAGCAACAACCTATAGCGACGGCTTCGTTCGTCACTAAAACCCCTGCATATTTCCAAAGTCATATACAAGCAATATAAATTCATGGTGAGTACATAGATCGATTCGGTTTGGTCTCCTGAACAAGAATATGCCCCTAGTTTTGGCCAATTTTTCCTAAATCGAAGGATCCCAATTTGAAGCTTGGAAAACCTAACAATGGCATATCACGATTCCTGCACTTAAAAACTCAATTAAACAACCCATATAGCTTGCAAATAACATCATAAACATGAATATATATAATCAAAATACGTTTAAAATGCATGTAACTATGAATTCGATTCTAAAATTTTTGAGGCAAACCGTGATGTGCAATTTTGTGTTTCTGAATGCTTGTGATCTGTGAGGGTCTGGAACAGATCAGAGGACCTCCAGAAATCGACTGCAAGGCCTGGAATTGTCTGAATTAAAGCAAAACTAGGGCTGCCAATTGCTTGAATGCCATAGATTTTTGAAGTTGCGTAGGGTTCTTGGAGGCAAGGATTTCGTCCCTTGTGCTTGTGAATGCATTATGTACTTATAGTAGAGTGAATTAGGTCAAGAATCATGAAGAAATTATGTGCCAATCAATGAGAGAATATTTGATTTGGAATGAAACCAAATATTGCCTTTTTTGATCAAATCTCATTCAATTCCTTCGCCAATCAATGCAATTTCGAAATTGACAGCTTTTATGGTTTGCTTGGACCTCAAGAATGATAGAAAAATCCATATTGCAATTAATTTTGATTTTCTACCTTTTATTTTAATTAAATTGGCTTTTATATGATTAAAAATCCAAAATAAATAGAAAATAAAAGATAAATTCGTGGCCTTGGTCTTGGAGGTTCCAAATCAGCTAAGGAACATGTTTGAACCAAGAAAAGTTAGGCCCATTTGCAAAATTTTGGGTTTTGTCAAGTATCTCTCTTTGTGCGCCTCCTCAAAAATGCTCAACTTGTGCAAGGTGTATCTTGCTTAATTTTTGACATTTTTGGGTGTTCTTGGACTTTTTAGAAATCTCAAGATGTCCTCTAAACAACCTATTTGGTTTCATCTCAATTGAAGTTTCCATTTTCATGAACACTTCCTTACAAAAAGTTGACTTTTTGTTGACTTTGAAAAGGACCTGTAGTGTTTTGATCCATAACTCCCAAATGAAGCATTTTCTGTCCAAGCTTGTGAGACATGAAGTTGTAGAGAATTGAATTCTCTACAAAATGAGTTATGATGGAAAAATTTCTGATAAAGTATGTGAAAGTTATGCCTGGTCAAAGTTCTGTTGACTTTTTATTCAAAAACCCTAATTTGGAAACTTTGACTTTTGACCAAATCTTGACTTTTCTTGATGAATCGTGATCAACCCTTGATCAAATGATGAATATTACTTCAAAATATTGATGTTGACCAAAAATTATGAAGTTTGACTGTATGTTAACCACAGTTGACTTTTTGTCCAGTACAATTGATTTTCAACCATCTGAGGAATTGTCTGAGGAAACTTGACTTGTAAGGCTTGAAACTTGATATGGAGATTCTTTGAAGCATATGATGAGGCATGATGACCACTGTAAATGTTGGAGACTCACCTTGGCTTGAGGATAGCCAAACCCTAGTTTGGGTTGATTGCTTAGGAGAGGGTTTGGCTGATCAACCCTTGTGAAATTTTTGAGCATGGATATGTGAAATGTCTTGAGAAGTAAGAGGGCAAATTTTGGGGTATGACAGTATGCCTTATATTCTTAATGAAATTCCTAATTATTTCCTTGTTATAAATTCATGGTATAATTACGTAATGATTTTCCATAAATCCTTAGTTGAAATTATTCATCAATGTGCTTAAGTATGAAGATTTTGTCTACTTGTTAATTTGATTTTGATGTTGACAATGCTCTTAAGAGAAATCTTCATCAGCCTTATTGTTCAAGCCTAGTTGGTTCAGATATATTAATTCTCTATTTTGTGATTGTCATTATGTTTGGTAAAACTAACTTAGCAGCAATATGTTGAATAAGATGTTTCAAATTGCAGTTGCAACATGTCGAATGTGATGTCCTAACTAGAAGTGTAGGACATCTTATTTGTTCCAGTTTTACATTTTGGATACAAGTGATTTAAGTTATTGAATATTATGGGTATATTAAGTAATCCTATGTGGTGTCCAATATGGAAGAATCAAATATGTTGATCATGATGTTCTATCATGCAGAAAAATACTTTGATCATTATGCTATCCTATGTGGCCTTCAGTTTAAGGAATAATATATTCAAGCCGAATTCAATGAGTTTTCTTAGATTTTAATTATGGAGATAAATTAGGAAACTAATGATTTATTTCCTATGATTTAGGATATATATATATCATTGTAGCGGCAAAAACTGCGAGTATAAGCCATTGAATTGACTTAACTCAAAAAATTAGCAAAAGAGTCGCCACCACACTTTTAATTTATCCAAAGGATTAGGAAAAGGAGCAAATAAAATCCTAACAAAAAGATCAGACATATGGGATCGGGGGTTAGTTATGAAAAGGGAATGTGTTAGACACCCAAAGCATGTATGGTACTCCGCACGAACCTTTTTGAAAATTTGTATATATGTGCTAAAAAAAGAGTATGTACAAAATGGATGGTGGGGGGAGAAAAGAAGTATTTTTTTTATAATTTTTGGTTTCATAGAACTTCCAATGAGTTTCAGGTCTACATACCAAGATGTGCAATGTTGAAATCAAAACCAAGTAGTTCGGCTAAAAATGATCAAATTTGTGTGTTGGTTGATTTTAAGAAAATGTTAGTTTAGAAAAGCTACAAAGAGCTCAAAAAGTTTGAATGAGGTTAGGTGTTTTTTAGTCTTATGAGAAATGATCAAAATATTATTAAATGGATTGAAAGTTTATTAAGAAAACAAAATTTGAAAATCCATGGACCTAAGTCCAAGTTTTTTTTATGAAAGCGGTTCGAGTTTTGAAAACAAGAATCCTTTGAAAAACAGGGAATATTTTAAAAATTAAAGAATGGGGAGGAGATGAAGAGGTTAACCTATGTACATAAAGTAAAAGGTAAGAGTAAAGAAAGATCTACCCGGGTGAGAAGACTAGTACTTGACATCAAGAGCCAATACCATATCCCATCCTTTGAATTACCACATAAACAACAAATAACCAGACAAAAAAAACAAGATTCAGATAAGTCAATGCCTCGGATGAATTCTCTGGTCTTAAGAAAAACGGGCAGAGTAACGACTGTATTTTGAGGATATTCACTCTTAATCGAGTATAATGGAATAACCTGCATACAAAGATGATAACCAGGCAAGACAGAATAACACCAAGGGCACAAAAATCTCCAAGCTGAGGTAAAGGTCCTAATCGTAAGTCTAAAGATCAAGCTCCAAGCACAAGGATAGTAACCAAGTCCAATTAAGAGTTTTTTGTGTTTAAGTTGAATTATTAGGTATTTTAGAAAATAAATATAAAGCTCAAGTGAGAAAATTAAAAATAACGAGAAAGTAAAATTCTCAAATGAGCAAAAGAAAAAATCACATGAAATGTAAACGCTAAAAGATAAAGGTGCATAAAAGTAAAGAGCGTAAAAGTAAATGCGGGAAGTAAAGAGCGGAAAATAGAAGCAATTAATAAAGGTTAGCAAAATGACCATCTTGAAACTTGTCAAGTATATCATCGAATTGTTAATTATTAGTCGTTAGCAAGGTGATCATCTTGAAACTTACGCATGAAGACTTGTTAGAAGCTTGATAGAATCAACGCGACCACATGAAAAGTTTCAATTGTTTTTTATCAAGTATATCATCGGTTTTGGAATTATCATATCACTTGATCAAAGATGATTGAGAATTTCAAATGGACAAGGTTAGTGGAAACTTGCAAGAAGCTTGATTAGAAATCAACGCGACCACACGACAAATATTTTCAAATCAATAAGAAGAAGAAGAAAATATTTTCAAATTTAATTTTGTATCAGATGAATTTATCCAGTCTAACTTCGTCAAGATCAATCAAATCTCTTGGTGGATTTGGCTAAACGCCTATCAACACCCAAGTTCAATTGATATTGAGGAAATTTATGACTCTAAAATAAATTCAAAATTCAGCAAAATAAAATGAAAATAAAAGTAAAAATAAAAAGGTTTTAAATAATGTTGAAATTAGGTTATTTTAATTGGACTTTATTGACGAAATACATTAACAGTATTTTTTTCATCAAAAGAAAATTCCAAGAAAATTCCCTAAAGTCAATCAGAGGTCAACAAGTGTTGACAATTTTTTCATAATTTTTAAAAGTCAAAAAACTATTTTAAAATAAAAAGAAAATGATGGAATAAACCAAAAAATGGCAAGAAATAGTAAAGTCAGAAATAAAAATAAAATGAGGTCACCAATATTTGTCAAATGGCCATTGGGTCCTTCTAGAATTTTTCCAGAATTTTTAAATGTCAAAAGGTATTTTAAAACAATTAAAAACATCAAATAAAAGAGAAAAATCATAAAAAAATATCAAATCTGAAAATGAAATTATGAAAAAATAAAATTCAGAAAGATAATATTTCAAAATATTTTTGTGAATTTTTTCATAATTTTTGGACTAGAAACGAATTTTATATGATTTTTTGAAGCTTAAAACATTTAAAATAGAAAATTAAAAAATAAAATAAAAGCCAAAAAATATGGACCATCTGATCATAGTCAAAACGTGTTAGTAAGCTAATCCAATGGATCAGACGCATTGTGCTTGATATGGACCTCTTTGGAAATCACACCGGATCACCAATTAAATTAAAATTTTAAAAAATAAAATCAGAATTAATGTTGCGCTTTGGATGGAGTCTGACTAGTAAAAGTAATCAGATTCAAGAGCTCACATCACGCGCGTATGGTAGAATCAAAACACTGGATCCAATTTGAAAAAATTATATGTCACGCCTTCATTGGTTGAAGACAGACACGTAGGTCGTCTTCAACCTCCAGCCTTCATCCATACGTGATCCTCAAACTGTGAAATAAATTTCTCAGACCGGTACCATTCGCTTCGTCTCTTAGAGACGATTCTAATGGTACCCTCACGAAAAAATTATTTCACTTCTATCATAAATAATTTGGAAAAAACATGAATAATTTGGAAAAAAACATGAATAATAGCGAGCACTTGTTTCCAGAAACTCTCAGTCAATACTTGATGAAAATGCAAATGGTGAATATCACAAGGATCAGGGAGATGAAGAAAGTGCAATGATGTTTTATTTTGCAAGATTTCATGGAGATTTCTACCTGAACGAAGTTCACTTTCAGAGCTCTGAAACTGGACTTGGATAGCATGATTCAGGAGGCTTTAAGACACGATTCTTGTTCTATTAGCTTTAGTGATGTTCAAGGAAGAAGAATCAAGGGTTAATTTCAAACTGGAAGTGATCTAAACACGAACTCGAAGTTACAGAAAAACTGGTTATGGAGGAAGTTTGGCAAAGGTTTTTTGGCTATCAAAGCTTCAAGAAATGAGTGAGGAATGATCCTCTATTTATAGGAGAGTGAATGGTGATGAAAATGAGAAGGAATAATGATGAATTCATGCAAAACGAGCTGGCTGAAACCATGCCAAACGTGTGACTCGAATGACATCAAAACGACCTCATTTTAAGTGCAATTTGCATCAAAATGCATTTGGACAATTAGTTAAACATGTTTAGCATCTAAACTTTGAGTAATTTGCCTTGTAATCCAAGTTAACATGTTATAATTTTTATGATTTGAAACAAAATTGGATGACATAGAGCCTCCTTCAAACATGTATGGCTTATTGCTCAGGGACCTTTATGATGCAATCTCGGGCTCTTTGGAAAGATGAGATTGCAAGCTTCATGATGCACTTGGAAAGGTAGCATTTGGTAACTTGAGTTGAAAGTTGTGATCATTTGAAATCACCAAAACCATCTGAATTTTCACACTTAGAAAATTTCTAAGTTTGGCAAAAAATGACCTATAATGTTTTCAAATCCAAACATGGTCTTCCACTCAAAATTTGATCTTTATTTTCAAATATGAAATAAAGTAGATTTCTCAAAGAATATTTTGCAAAAAGAACCAACCAAAAACTCTAAAATTCGAGCAAGTTATGGCCTTGTGAAGTTGATAAAATTTTGTGAAATGACCTATATTCTTTTCATTCTTCAAGCAACTTTCAAACACTTCCAATCTTCAAGACTTATATGGAGATAAATTTCACATGTTCAATATTTTTATGCAAAAATAATGACCTCAAAATGATAAATGATGATCAAGATATGTTCATTTCAAGTTGATTGACCAAAATTTGAGGAATTCATCAAGGACTTGTGTTCTTTGACCTCATAGGCAAGTTTCCAAGCATTTTATTTTTCACCAATTGAACTAAGTTGTACTAGAAATCCTTAGGTTAATTGTGAAATAAAAACACAAGATATTACCAAGTTATGATCCTTTGAAGTCATACAAGATAAATGAAGCATCAATCTAGAGGGTGTGCAATCATAGACTTCTAAAACAATATTTTCATCAATTAAACTTCTTGCATCCAAGAATATTCAATTGGAAGTTGTAACACGGTGAACTGACTTTGTAGGATTTTGTATCCAAATGTGGATAGCAAGAGTCGCCACCGACTTTTATTTTTATCCAATTAAGGGAAGGTAAAAGTAATGAAAAGACCTTCGTTAGATTCTCGAGTTCGGGAGAATGGTTATGAAAAGGGAAGGTATTAGCACCCTTTCCATCCGTAGTTATCTACGGCTCTTAGTTGCTCTAGATCACTTTTTAAAATTTCTTTCTGTGTTTGACAAAGATGTTTTGAAAAAGGCATTTCGCTTTGACTTTGTAATGACTCATGTAGGAGTGTATACAAAGTGTTCTAAATGTTTTTGTTTTGAAAAGAGTTTGAACTTTGAAAAAAGTGTGTGGTGTGAAAAGCATTTGATAGAGCAAGCAACTAAAAGACTTATTTACCCACTCAGAATTGGTCGTTTTGTTGTACTTCTACATTCCTTTAGAATAGCGCTAGCCATACCATTAGTTAGTAGGTAGCTCCATTCGTTGGATGTAAGCGGGACATTCGAAGGGACATCGGATGGTCATATAAGGCAACTTGTAGGAAGTATCCTAGCACATTCGAAGGGACTATCATCATTTTTCGTAGGCGACAATCGAGGGTCAAGATCATGTATTCGGAGGCGACATCGTGGGTCTTATGATCTTTGTATCGAAGGGACTGTGATGATTTGTTTGGAAGGCAACGGTGCTAGAATACCTCTACGTTCGAGGGACATGACCATTTGAATTCGAAAGGCATCGAGAGAAAATTACCCTAAGGGGTGCCGTGTGAAAAGAGTGTGTTGATTTCAGATATTTTATCTTGAAGATTAGAATGGGCTATGTTCATTATTATCTTGCCATACACGCCTAGTTACTAGCAATTATAGGGTGCGGAAAGTAAAATGCGGAATGTAAAGTGCGGAAAGGTAAATGTCCTACGCTATTACAAGGCTTTGGGGCAGATACATAATTTAAAATGCGGAAAATAAAGATCCTAAATTAAACTATTACATCCCGTATACAATTACATTATTGAAAAATAAGATAAAAATGGAAGAATCGTCTGAATCGGATTAACCTGTGAAACAAACGAGAAATCGGAAAATATGATAAAATCGAAATAAGAGAAAATGTTAGAAAAAATGCAATTTTTTATATGGAAAAAATATGACATGCTGGAAATAATATAAATGTATTAAAATAATTTTTTGGGATTTTTTAGATGCAATTTACTAATTAAAATTGAATTTACAATGATTTAAATGCAAAATTACAAATAAAAATAAATATGCATGCAAAAATTATATTTTTAATTTATTAAATTAAATAAAGATTTTCAGAATATAAATGTAAAAAGAAAATATTTTTTTGGTAATTTTTTAATGCAGAATAAAATGTGGAAATTAATTAAAATATAATGCAAAAATATTAAAATATATGAAAAACATGAAAATATGCAAAGTTGAGAAAAAAGAAGCAAAACTGGTGCCCATAGGGATCGAACTCAGGACATTTTGGAGCATCTGGAAACAGTCCACGCCTTAACTGCTACGCCATGTGTGCATTTGTGTTTGAAAATGGATTGAGTGGAAGAAAACACGCGTCACTCTCTGGCTTCCTCCCGCTCGCGCCAAGCTTCGTCTTCAACCTTTTGAATTTTTGAATCTTCAGCGTCGGCCCTGGTTCGACGCTAGGTCCCTGGCAAATATCAAAAACGCAGCACACATAATATAAATTATATCTAAGACCATGGATCGATTCCTCAGGTCATTCCGAATGCAATGGTACAGGTCTTGTTGTCCAATTTTTCCATTTAAGCAAAGCCCTAAATCGAGCTCAGAAACCCTAGCTATGGTGTAAAACGATTCAGGCCATGGAAATTCAATTGGTTTGCCCAGAAAGCTTGCAAACACATCACTAAACACAAAAACAACAACGAAACATGTTAATAATGCATGGAAACAAGAAATCGATTTTGGAAAAAAAGTGACAAACCGAGTTCTGATTTGCTCGATTCTTGATGCTTTTGGATGATGTAAGTATCTGGAATCACTCCTGGGGTATCAAGGAACGTGTTTGGATCCTCAAAATCAATTGAAACAAGCTGGAACAAGGATTGCTAGTAGCTTCAAGAACACGATTTTTTGGCTTTTAGGTTAGGGTTTCTGGAGCAATTTTTTCATCCTCTTTCAATTGGTATGCATCAAGTATAAGTACTGGAAGGATTTGGCATTGTTTTGGGAAAAAATTGATCAATAATCAATGATAATCAAATTTGATTTTTGCAAAAAATCAAATCTTTAAGCTTTGGTCAATTTTCAATCTAATCTTCCCAAATTGATCCAATTTTGAATTTGCTGGCTTTTAATGAATTGATTGGATCACAAGAAGAAATAAAAATCAAATTTGCAATTAATTTGGATTTTATACTTTATTTTTCAATTTAATTTGTATTTAAATGAATAAATTCCAAATTAAATATGAAAATAAAATAAAAATTCGTGGCATTGGGCTTGGACATTCCTAATTGCATGAGGAATAAGTTTGGATGAAGAAAAAGCAAGCCCATTTGCAAAAGATTTGATTTTTGGAAGTATCTCTCTTTGTGCATCCTTTCAAAATTGCCCAACTTGTGAGTGGTGTAACTTGCTCAATTTTCCACATTTTTGAGTGTTCTTGGACTTTTTGGAAAGCTCTAAGAGTCCTCTAACCAACCCTTTTGGTCTCATCTCAATTGGAGTTACCATGCTCAATACATCTTCAAAGCAAAAAGTTGACTTTTTGTTGACTTTGAAAATGACCTGTAATGTTTTGAGCTATACCTCTCAAATGAAGCATTTTTTGGACATTCTTGTGAGACATGAAGTTGTAGAGAATTGAATTTCCTTCAAAACAAGAGGTGGTGGAAAACTTTCTGAGAAGGTATGAGAAAGTTATGATCAGTCAAAGTTTAGTTGACTTTTCACCTAGAAACCCTAATTTAGAAAGTTTGACTTTGGTGCAAATCTTGAGTTTTCTTGATGAATCATGATCAACCCTTGATCAAATGATGAATGTAACTTCAAAATGAGGATGTTGACCAAAAATTATGAAGTTTGACTGTATGTTGACCACAGTTGACTTTTTGTCCAATACAACTGATTTTCAACCATCTGAGCAATTGTCTGAGGAAACTTGACTTGTGAAGCTTGAACCTTGACATGGAGAATCTTTGAAGCATATGAAGAGGCATGAAGGCCATTGGAGATGTTGGAAGTTCATTTTGACTTGAGAGATACCAAACCCTAGTTTGGGTTGATTGTCTAGGAGAGAGTTTGTCTGATCAACTCTTGAGGAATCCTTGAGCATAGATGTATGAAATCTCTTGAGTAGATGGAGGGCAAATTTTGGGGTATGACAGCTGCCTGCTCAATCTTCTTGTACCGGAGGGTTAGATTGACACGCTTGTCTTTCGTGACCGGAGGTAGAAGATGATTGAACACCGAGTACACCGAAATTTGCACTTTTGGTGGATGATGCGGAATGGGCTTACAGATGCCATTTGGATACTTCGCTGGGGGATGAGTCGTACGTTAGACTCGAGATTGTCGATAGGAGAATTGACGGAGATGGGCTTAAGATGCCATCTGGGAAGATCAATGCTGGGGAGTGAGCCGTACGTTAGGCTCTGTAGACGTTTCTGGAAAGGAGAAGAGATGGGTTTAAGATGCCATCCGGAGGGAGTCGTACGTTAGACTTCGTGTTCACTTTTTTTGAATGAAGTTGTTGGTTTGCATTGATTTTTAACCATATATGCAGCATTCTAAAAGTGAAGTACTGTTGATAAGTAGTCGGAGATGGGCTTAAGATGCCATCCAAGGCAACTGAGTCGTACGCTAGACTCTATAGTTGCTGTTGATAATAAGGGATCAGAATAAATCTTCGTGCCGATTACTCTGAGGGAGATAGTAGTTGGCAAAAATGTGGATAGCTTCCCTGTTGTGCATCGGGTGTTGATCCATTGCATATCGGAGGATAACCGAGGTGGTCTTTCGGATAGTTTTCCGTCGGTCGGGCTTAATCTCGACCGGTCGGAGGACAACCAAAGGCGGTCTTCCAGATAGTTTTCCCATCGATTCGGGGCTTAATCTTGGACCAGTCGTCAGAGGATAACCAAGGGCGGTCTTTCAGATAGTTTTCCCGTCGATTCGGGCTTAATCTCGACCTGTTTAAAAAGTGATCACACTGCTTTGGAGAAAACAAGAGGAACTTTGATAGAATATTGGTTAGTTTTATGCAAAGTATGATGCATGACAGTGTATATGAATGACATATGCATGAATTATGACTTCATGAGTAATGTATGGATGATAGATGTTGTAGTATTTCAAAACATATCCATCTTGAAGAAGATGTGGATATTCTGTTTGAGGATTTCTGACTCCTGCTTGGGGAACTGAGTAAGTGAGAACCCTGCTTTGGAAGGAGAGAAAAAAGATATCCTGGGTTCCTCCGATGCATTATCTGACCAAGTCTTGGGCCTAGATATTGTTGAGGAAGGTAGAGATTGAGAAACTCGTTGTTGGAGATCTCATAGACCTCCGAGGAGAACTGGAAGGCAACTGTTGGGGACCTTGTATGTAGATCCTGCCGAGGAAAATTAGGGCGCCCATCGGGATTCGGTGCGATCTCACGGAGAGCATTTGATAGTTCTGAGACCGGCCGAAGAGAGGATCCCATTGTAATCTCCGGGGGAATGAAGATGTAGGTTCCTCCGATGCACTATCTGACCAAGTCTTGGGTCTGGATACTGCCGCTGGGGAAGAGGGACAGACTGAGAGATACCCACTGGGGATGAATACCTTGACTGGGAGTGAGGTGTTACTGCTTGGAGACTGATGTAATATTACTTAGTCGAGTGGAATTGCTGCTCGTGGATTCCCTTTTGCTCTGTCGGGGAAATTGTGTTGTGAGTGACACCTTTGCAGGGATCATGCTCTGTGGGGGAATGCTTTGGTGACTTTCGCCGTCCCCAGAGCCTGTAGTAAGTACTTTTGTATGTTCACTTTTCGTATGTTTGTGATTAGATTCTTATTGTCAAATGCGTATAGTCATTCAAAGTAAACGTTGGACTTATTGCAAATAACAACAGAGATTGTAAAGAGAAAGAAGCTGTATTCATTTGAAATGTGGCGTATGGCCAAGTAGTTTGTACACAAGAAAAGTAAAAAGCTATGCGGAAACAATCTCGTTAATTTCCAACTATGCTAGTACTCATACATTTCGACTATCTCATCTCCTTTGTTAGTAGAAAGTGAGTAGATGATCTTCGCCATTCGAACCTTGAATCGATAGTAGTCCGAAGGTGTGATCCGGAAGAGACATAGTTGTACGCTTAAATTCTAACTTTGCCTAGACCGCCCTTTCGGTTTTCACCTACGATACCCTTTTTGCCCAAGCCGCCTTTTCGTGTTTTCGACTTGCAGTGTACATGTTTTGTATATATCCTTTATTTTGCCCGAACCTTTTGGTTCGCCAGATGCCCTTATTTTTGCCTAGGCCACCGACCTAGCGGGTATCTTTATGCGTAGTATTTTTGACTATGCGTTCACTGTGTGGGAAGTCTTCACCGTCCATGGTGCTAAGTATCATAGCTCCGCCGAAAATCGTTTCGACTACAAATGGTCCCTCGTGTGGGAGTCCATTTGCCCCTGGGATCACCTTGTGGAAGAATGATGCGCTTGACTACTAGATCACCGACTTGGTAGACTCGGTGCTTGACCTTCTTGTTAAATGCTCTAATCATTCGCTTCTGATAAATTTGTCCATGGCAGATGGACGCGAGTCGTTTCTCATCGATCAAGTTAATCTGGTCAAGGCGAGTCTGAACCCAATCGTCTTCGCCTAACTCTGCCTCCTGGAGGACTCTAGTTGAGGGTATCTGAACCTCGATAGGTAAGACGGCTTCCATACCGTATACGAGAGATAAGGGGGTTGCCCCTGTGGATGTTCGTGCTGAAGTGAGATAACCATGAAGAGCAAATGGTAACATCTCATGCCAATCTTTGTAAGTCACTGTCATCTTCTGTATGATTTTCTTAATATTTTTGTTGGCGGCTTCCACTGCGCCATTCATTTTAGGCCGATATGGAGAAGAATTATGATGCTTGATCTTGAATTGCGTGCAGAGTTCGGTGATCATCTTGTTGTTGAGATTGGAACCGTTATCTGTGATAATCCTTTCGGGAGTGCCATACCGACAGATAAGATTATGTTTGATAAATCGAGCCACAACATTCTTGGTAACAGATGCATACGAGGCTGCTTCTACCCACTTGGTAAAGTAATCAATTGCCACAAGGATGAAACGATGTCCATTGGAAGCCGTGGGTTTGATTTCTCCAATCATGTCAATGCCCTACATTGCAAAAGGCCAAGGAGAAGTTAAAACATTCAGAGGTACTGGAGGTACGTGTACTTTGTCGGCATAACGGCACTTGTGACAAGATCGAGCATAGCGGTGACAATCGCCATGGTGGACCAATAGTAACTGTTCTCAAAATCTTCTTAGCCATGGTGTGTCCAGGAGTGGTACCAAATGCGCCGTAACTCTTCCATGATACGCATTGCTTTCGATCTACATGAGTAAGCACAAGTCGTGGTTGCGCTTGTATAAGATGTCATTGCTGAGAAAGAATTTGGATGCGAATCTTCTCATGAATTTCTTATCATTGATAGATGCCCCTGCGGGATATTCCTGAGTCTCAAGATACTTCTTCACGTCATAGTACCAAGGTTTCTCTTCCGTCAAGCTCACAACAATCTGTTGGCCGAACTTCTCAATGATGATCTCGGGAGCCTCGTTGTCCCATCTGACCTTGAACATGGACGACATAGTAGCTAATGCGTCTGCCAACTGATTCTCTTCTCGTGGAATATGATCGAAAGTGATCTCTTCAAAGTAGGGAATCAAACTCAGAACATGCTCTCGATATGGAATGAGATTCGGATGCTTCGTATCCCACTCGCCCTTAATCTAACTGATCACTAAAGCTGAGTCTCCATACACTTGTAAGAACTTGATTCTTAAGTCAATAGCTTTAAGACCCATGATGCACGCCACCGGCCATGTTGTTAGTGCAATGAAACACAATCTGGCGGTGAAAGGCGATGTCCGCTGTAGGGATGTAATGATGGCGCCAATGCCATTGCCAAGTGCGTGAGGCTCCATCAAAGATCATAGTCCATCGGGATCTGGTTCGGTCCTTCGTCTGGGCACAGTTCTTCACAATCGTAACTAGTAGAACATCCTCATCCGAAATTAACCGCATAGATCGATAGTCATCTACGGCGATGAGCCAAATGATCGGCTACCACACTTCCTTTGATCGCTTTCGAGAAGTGTCTTGGATGTCATATTCGGTCAAGATCATTTGCCATCTTGCAATTCTTCCGAGAGAGTGGTTTCTCAAAGATGTATTTTATCGGATCCATCTTGAAATCAACAAGGTAGTGTGAGTCAACATATCTTGCCTTAGTCGTGAGCACCCAAGCCAAAGCAAGTTTTCTCAAGTGTGAGTATCTTGTTTCACAGTCGGTAAACTTTTTCTAAGGTAGTATATTGCATGCTCTTTTCGACTGACTCGTCATGTTGCCCCAACACACACCCCATTGAGTTCTCTAACACCGTACATGATAAGAGGTCTTCCTTTGCGACATCAGGATAGGAGGATTCTGTAGGTACTCCTTGATTTTGTCAAAAGAGATCTGGCAATCGTCATTCCATTCCACTACTTGATCTTTCTTTAATAACTTGAAGATTGACTCACAAGTAGCAGTTAAGTGTGCAATGAATCTGGCAATGTAGTTCAATCGGCCCAAGAAACCTCTGACCTCCTTCTCTGTGCGGGGAGCTGGCATCTCTTGAATAGCTTTAACCTTGATGGGGTCAACCTCAATACCTCTTCCACTGACTACAAACCCTAGGAGTTTTCCGGATCTGACTCCAAAGGTGCACTTGTTAGGATTCAGTCTCAATCTGTACTTCTTCAATCTGTCAAATAGTTTCTGCAAATGATCAAGATGTTCTTCTTCGTGATCGAGCTATCATGTCGTCGACGAGACCTCTATCTCGTGATGAATCATGTCATGAAATAATGTCACCATAGCACGATAAGTGGCGCTGCGTTCTTCATCGAACGGCATAACCTTGTAGTAGAAAGTACCCCGTGTAACAAAAGTAGTCTTCTCCATGTCTTGGAGCCATTTTGATCGATTGTAACCGGAGAAACCATCCATGAAGGAGAAAACCTTATCGAGTATTGTCAACCGAACATCAATATGAGGAAGTGGAAATCATCTTTCGGACTTGCTTTGTTTAGATATCGTAATCCACACACATTCGTACTTGTCATCCTTCTTAGGTACGGGTACCACATTTGCAACCCATCGATAAGAGGTGACAACTAAGAAACCATTGAACGCTTCATAACTTCGGCTTTGATTTTCTCGACATCTCGGACGATACGACGAACCTTCATTTCATTGAGAAAACCTTCTTTGGAATCGGTACCACGATATCAATGTCCAACCACGCATGTGTTCGTATGACCAAGCAAAACCTCAATATAGTCTCGTAGCATCTGAACCAACCTTTCTTTAACACTGCTCAAGACCCGCTCCTATCTTGATCTCTTTCTGTCTTCGTCAAGACCCAAATTCACAACCTCAACTTGCTCTTCGTGTGGTCAGATAACTCGCTCTTCTGTAGCAGCGCAAGTTCTCTTGGCACTTCACAATCTTCCTCACTTTCGTCTTCGGCTTGGTAGATCGGATTATCGAAGTCATATTTAGCACTAGCATAGTTGTTATTAACGAGATTCGGAGTGATTCTGCAGTGTATCACGTGGGTGTGTGTAAGGACACATAGCTTTTTGAAGGGGTGATAAAGTAAAAGAAAGAAAACAAACAATTAAATGCAAAAGTCCAACGAATTTATTGAATGAAAATACGCAAACGACAGATAATAACCCTCGCAAACGAGCCATGATGCCCCGGGCAAGGCACTAGGCTTTCAAAGTTTATTGTTCAAAACATAAAGAAATCGAAAAGCAACAAAACAAGAGCAATTACTCGACTAAAGGAGATTGGTATAGCGTCTTGATCTTCCAATTCTTGAGCCCATGATCCGGAGTTGGGAAGATCCACTTGCGATGTCAAGTCGTTGTCGTCGTCTTTTATAGCATGGATTCTACTGGGATGCGGAAAGGAAGTTGGCCGCACGTCGCGGCGTATCATCTTCGACCTTTGATGGTGAAGCCTAAACCGCCTTGTCGGATTTGAAAGGAAGATTAGGAGCTGTCCCCAAATAGTACTCTTTCCTTCTTCAAAGACTTGAGCATCTTTCGTGAGGCCATCCTAGGCGGAACTTGTGTAACCGGGAGTGACGGGAGTCAGGCATGACTGGTATTTTTCAAAAGCTTGACAGGAGTCTCAAGAATTCGCCTTCCATCTCAAGATAACGGAACGATTGCAGATGACCATATATTCCTCTTCACCGCACGTAACAACCTTCCCTTTCACCGGTACTTCAACTTCGATGTAAGGTGAGGTACGTACGCCCCATGTATCCAAGGCGTCCAAGTAGGCAAGAGTCGGACGAATGTCCATGACAAAGAAAATAGAGTCAAAAGTCCGGAACCGACTTTGGCAGTGAGCTCTCCAAGCATGTTCGCTAACCATCAAAAGCTCTTACAATAATGTCACCGGTCTCGAACCAACCCTTCGACATCAAGTCGATCAAAAGCGATCTTCGAAGGATATTCAAAGCGAACCGGTATCCACCAAGACATGAGATGTTGTAGTGCCCTTGCATTCAATAGAGATGTGCAAGGCTTTGTTATGTTTCTTTCAGAGTCAAATCAAGATCGAGAAGCCTAGTTGTTGTTGGCTAGCGATACAAACTTCAAACCGGTCGTGGTAGTGTTTGCGGCACATGAGCATTCTTGAAACTTCACCAAGGCATTAGCATGAGCCTCGAGCACAAGAGAGCAAGCATGGAGATTTTGGACGAGTCTGTCCTAACTGCTCCACAACATTGTAATCACTCTTCTTGATGATCTTTAGAATTTCCTCCATTTCTTGTTTGGAGGTGTCTTCAGTAACTTCCTTTGGTACTTCTGGTTGAGCAGGATGAGCCACTGGTTCTTTCCCTCTAGCTTGGAGAATGGGTTGAATAGCTGGAATGCGAGCTGGAGTCGCGGTGTCTTTTGGAGGAGAGATATCTGGAGAGAATACTCTTCCGGTTCTGGTCACCTTACTAGATCCGGTGATGTTGTCAATGTCAGGAATGGTAGCTTTGATGGTAAGATCTTCAATGGTCAGAGGGTCTTGCTTGACGCCATGATAGTAAACATCAGCTCCATAGTTCCAAGGGATAGCTTTGTTAGAGGAATATGGAACTGGTCTTGGAGAAGTGATAATGAGAGGTGCCACTCTAGGCACAGGATCAGCAGAGGAAATCCTTATTGTGTTAATATCAGCATAGTCTTCTGGGAAATCGTCACCCCATCCGGTCGCCTTAACATCTTCAATAGGAATCTTGTAACTATCAGGGACAGTGTACTTCACCATGTAATCATACTTTCCACTTGGCTGCCCCAAGGTATCCCACACGATGGTACAGTTTCGCATTGTCAATCTTCAACTTAGACATTTCTTCACACTTACGCACGTGGTTTCGAAATAGTATCTCACGGTTATCCATCATGCATTCTCAACCAAGCACAACCATCGTGCGGATGGGCACCAACGACAATTCTCGGGCATCTGATTGACACCGGCAACAAATTCTTCTTAACACCATCGAGGAATGGTCAAGGCATCTATGTTGAAAACATAAGTATCGCCACCGATTGGAACTCTTGTCATGATTAGGCATAGGCGCATTGATCACATTCGAGTCTCAGCGGAGGGTCAAACTCAATGCTTAGCTTCAATCATATCCCGAATCTTGTTCTTGAGCCCAACAATTGTCGTGTCGTGCCCTGTTGGAATGGTAAGCACACTTAGCATTAGGATTGTACTGAGAGGAAGTGTTGACATTCGAGGAGGATCCTCAAGGTAATCGGCTCAACATGTGTTGCAAGGCTTGCGACAAAGGCATGTTAATCTTCGAACCGCCTTGGGCACGCTGCCACGCACGTTGTCTCGCCGAGGTTGTCCGATGTAGGATTGAGATCACAACCGCCTACGATGAGCACGGTCGGTTTTGGCTCGGATTTTCGACCATACAGATTGGCTTCCTTCTTACCACCAAAAGATTTTTCGCAAAGATTTGAAGATGACTCTACATGGATCTTCCCACTCTTGATACCGGCTTCAATGCGTCAATATCATTTGAATCCGGATGAAGAGTCTCCAATCGATGTTTGAAAACGGCCTGTCGGTGTTCCCATGAACATATCAACCAACTCCCTATTGGACAAGGGTGGTTGAACTCACCGCTAGATCTCTCCACTTGAGCATACTCCTTGAACTTCTCGTCACGACCCATAGACATGATTTGTAGTTGCATGCGGTGTCAATTCAGATTGACTCATACTGTCAGAGAAAGCATCACCAAATCACTCCAAGTACGGATACGGTCATTCTCTAGTGATAGTACCATTCCAACTGGTTCCGACAAACTCTCTTGAAAATAGTGCATCCACAACTCGTCATCGTGTGGGATTGATTTTACGAACATAGGACTTCAAATGCGCTTAGGGCAAGACATGCCATCATACTTGGCAAAAGTAGGAACTTTGAATTTGGGAGGAATCACAACACGTGGACAAGACTCGGATCATCAAAGTTCAGCCGGACATCTTCGAGTTTTCCACAAGATTCGAGACGGTCTTGAGTTGCTTGTACTTGTCATCTTCATCGAGTATGGCTATAATCGAGCGGTCCTCCCTCTTTCTTTGGCTCACGGTCATCTTCACCACCCTTGGTACTCCCTCGGTATGGACACTTCCTTCAGAGCTCGATCCGACCGACCACTTTTGGACCCCTTTGTAGCGTCTACCCATGTTGAGGAGACCAACAACCTTCTTCTTGTTGATGAGCTTCTTCGATCTTCTTGGCCTTGGACCAAGCGGTAAACATCTCTGAGCATTCGAGCTTGAAGATCTTTGACAGTCTGTTCAAGAGCCATTTCATTAAAATAAATAGCGAGCAAATGAGAAAACCAATCTCCAATGTACGTGATGCAATGTTATGCTATGATATGCAATGTTTATGCGAATGCAATGCAATGTTTTCAAGGACCTTAGAGATTTAAATTTGTTAGACAAGCAATGAACAAACATTTATTAGTACTCTTTTTATTATTTTTTTCTCTTTTAAGTACAAGAGATAGTTCAAACAATAAAAGAAAACATAAACATCCTAAAGCTCTAAGTCTCCCATGGCGCTTCCTCTTGGTGCCGATGTAGGCATTGATGCTTCGCTCCTCATGAAGTAGCTTTGTCAACTCTAGCACTTTCTTCTCACTTGCATAACAGAGCTTCAAAGGTATCCTCTCTTCTTGTGAATCCAGATCTCTTCAAGTCTTCAAAATCGTAGGCATGTCGGGATGGAGAACAAAGATAGGTACGCACCTATAGCAACAGTTCCATAATTCTTGGTAAAACAGCGTGAATGGCATCATGAGGTTTTGAGCTCGAGCTCGCACCCATTTGAGGTAAGGCTCCCAAGGAATGGAGTTCGGTGCCCCAAAGTCTTGGTATCGCCTTTTTACCATGCCCCAAGCATGTATAAACCTTCGCTTAATTCGAGATCGTGATTGTAGTCGAACACAACATCTTGGAGAAGCATATCATGTGGACCATCTCTTCGAGCAAAACCAAACTGACGTAGAGCTAAAGAAGGGTTGTAAGTGATACCTCCCCTTATACCAAGTAGCGGTACATTAGGGAATTCTCCACAACGCTCAATGAATGTGAAGTCCTTTTGAGAGAAAAGGCTCCAACGGATATCTTAATGAGAGAGTGACATCAACCTTTGAGACCATCTCAACCTTTGTTCATTCTTCAAAACTGATGGAGGAAGGTGCGAAATAAACCACCTTGAAAGTAACGGTATACAACACATGAGAGTTCCTTGTCTCTTAGTAGTACGAGTGTGGAGAGAGTGCAGGATGTCTCCAAGTAAAGTAGGCACAGGATTGCGGGTAAGAAATAATTTGATGGCATTGATATCTATGAATTGATCCGAGTTAGGAAATAGAACCAAACCATAGATTAGCAAGGCCACAACGTTTTCAAATGCATGGAAACTCATAGCTTTGAGGAATTCTCGGGCTTTCTTAATTAGAAACTTAGCAAGTAAACCCTTAACTCCACTTCTAGTTTCCCAATTGGCTTCAATGTCTGAGCGCTTAAGATGTAAGGCGGATGCGATGTCTTCGAACTTAGGAACCTTTTCCAAACCGGTGAATGGCATTTGGTCAAGAATAGGTATCCCAAGTAGCTTAGAGAACTCTTCCAAGGTAGGAACCAACTGATAATCCGGGAATGTAAAGCAATGGTGTTTCGGATCAAAGAATTGGAATAGGACATGCATCATATCTTCTTCAAAACCGGAGATAACCAAGTCAAGTAGATAACCATGTCTTTTGATGAACCGAGCATGGTCGGAATTTCAAACCAATTCTTTGAGTGAGAAGGTATACCCACGGTTGATTCGGATAGTCTTTCTAGAAGCCATAATCCCTACAAAACAGAGCAAAGATAAATCCCTAGGTCCTTGAAATAGTTAGAAATGATATGCAATGCAAATGATGTCATGATGTCATGTTTAGCACACACAAACAATTCACACAATGAGCCTAGGGTTAAGGCTTGCATGAGGTATAGGTGATTACCCCACCAAAAGTTTGAGTTGGTTCATCCTGTCCTATAATAGTAACCGGTTCTAGGAATCTCACATCACGATCTTTCTCGTAGGCGCTTATTTTAATACGACGGCCAAGTGGTCGATCGAAAATGTCCCAAAAGTCTAATCTCAATGAGCGTAGCATCGAGTATCAACCAACCTTAGTCTGTACCAAAGCCGGCCATCTCACTACCTTCTAATGGCTAAGATGGGTCAATTAAGGTTCTAAAAGTTTAGTTAGCGCTTGATGACACCACGCAGAAGCCAAATACTATCTTCAACTTGGGAATGAAGAGTATCGGGACAACCAAAGTGTCACGCTAACGTAGCCATCATGTTGACCGTTTAGTTATACGTCTAACGGTCGCGATGATCTAATGCTACTTACCTAAAAGGAAACCCGGATCCGGGTGTAGGATCCCCCACAAATATAATACCCAAGCAATAATGATGAAAATGAGAAGGAATAATGATGAATTCATGCAAAACGAGCTGGCTGAAACCATGCCAAACGTGTGACTCGAATGACATCAAAACGACCTCATTTTAAGTGCAATTTGCATCAAAATGCATTTGGACAATTAGTTAAACATGTTTAGCATCTAAACTTTGAGTAATTTGCCTTGTAATCCAAGTTAACATGTTATAATTTTTATGATTTGAAACAAAATTGGATGACATAGAGCCTCCTTCAAACATGTATGGCTTATTGCTCAGGGACCTTTATGATGCAATCTCGGGCTCTTTGGAAAGATGAGATTGCAAGCTTCATGATGCACTTGGAAAGGTAGCATTTGGTAACTTGAGTTGAAAGTTGTGATCATTTGAAATCACCAAAAACCATCTGAAATTTTCACACTTAGAAAAATTTCTAAGTTTGGCAAAAAATGACCTATAATGTTTTCAAATCCAAACATGGTCTTCCACTCAAAATTTGATCTTTATTTTCAAATATGAAATAAAGTAGATTTCTCAAAGAATATTTTGCAAAAAGAACCAACCAAAAACTCTAAAATTCGAGCAAGTTATGGCCTTGTGAAGTTGATAAAATTTTGTGAAATGACCTATATTCTTTTCATTCTTCAAGCAACTTTCAAACACTTCCAATCTTCAAGACTTATATGGAGATAAATTTCACATGTTCAATATTTTTATGCAAAAATAATGACCTCAAAATGATAAATGATGATCAAGATATGTTCATTTCAAGTTGATTGACCAAAATTTGAGGAATTCATCAAGGACTTGTGTTCTTTTGACCTCATAGGCAAGTTTCCAAGCATTTTATTTTTTCACCAATTGAACTAAGTTGTACTAGAAATCCTTAGGTTAATTGTGAAATAAAAACACAAGATATTACCAAGTTATGATCCTTTGAAGTCATACAAGATAAATGAAGCATCAATCTAGAGGGTGTGCAATCATAGACTTCTAAAACAATATTTTCATCAATTAAACTTCTTGCATCCAAGAATATTCAATTGGAAGTTGTAACACGGTGAACTGACTTTGTAGGATTTTGTATCCAAATGTGCGGATAGCAAGAGTCGCCACCGACTTTTATTTTTATCCAATTAAGGGAAGGTAAAAGTAACAGAAAAAGACCTTCGTTAGATTCTGAGTTCGGGAGAATGGTTATGAAAAGGGAAGGTATTAGCACCCCTTTCCATTCGTAGTTATCTACGGGCTCTTAGTTGCTCTAGATCGCTTTTTAAAATTGCTTTCTGTGTGTTTGACAAAGATGTTTTGAAAAAAGGCATTTCGCTTTGACTTTGTAATGACTCATGTAGGAGTGTATACAAAGTGTTCGGAAATGTTTTTGTTTTGAAAAGAGTTTGAACTTTGAAAAAAGTGTGTGGTGTGAAAAGCATTTGATAGAGCAAGCAACTAAAAGACTTATTTACCCATTCAGAATTGGTCGTTTTGTTGTACTTCTACATTCCTTTAGAATAGCGCTAGCCATACCATTAGTTAGTAGGTAGCTCCATTCGTTGGATGTAAGCGGGACATTCGAAGGGACATCGGATGGTCATGAAGGCAACTTGTAGGAAGTATCCTAGCACATTCGAAGGACTATCATCATTTTCGTAGGCGACAATCGAGGTCAAGATCATGTATTCGGAGGCGACATCGTGGGTCTTATGATCTTTGTATCGAAGGGACCGTGATGATTTGTTTGGAAGGCATGCTAGAATACCTCTACGTTCGAGGGACATGACCATTTGAATTGAAGGCATCGAGAGAAATTACCCTAAGGGGTGCGTGTGTGAAAAGAGTGTGTTGATTTCAGATATTTTATCTTGAAGATTAGAATGGGCTATGTTCATTATTATCTTGCCATACACGCCTAGTTACTAGCAATTTATAGGGTGCGGAAAGTAAAATGCGGAATGTAAAGTGCGGAAAGGTAAATGTCCTACGCTATTACAAGGCTTTGGGGCAGATACATAATTTAAAATGCGGAAAATAAAGATCCTAAATTAAACTATTACATCCCGTATACAATTACATTATTGAAAAATAAGATAAAAATGGAAGAATCGTCTGAATCGGATTAACCTGTGAAACAAACGAGAAATCGGAAAATATGATAAAATCGAAATAAGAGAAAATGTTAGAAAAAATGCAATTTTTTAAATGGAAAAAATATGACATGCTGGAAATAATATAAATGTATTAAAATAATTTTTTGGGATTTTTTAGATGCAATTTACTAATTAAAATTGAATTTACAATGATTTAAATGCAAAATTACAAATAAAAATAAATATGCATGCAAAAATTATATTTTTAATTTATTAAATTAAATAAAGATTTTCAGAATATAAATGTAAAAAGAAAATATTTTTTTGGTAATTTTTTAATGCAGAATAAAATGTGGAAATTAATTAAAATATAATGCAAAAATATTAAAATATATGAAAAACATGAAAATATGCAAAGTTGAGAAAAAAGAAGCAAAACTGGTGCCCATAGGGATCGAACTCAGGACATTTTGGAGCATCTGGAAACAGTCCACGCCTTAACTGCTACGCCATGTGTGCATTTGTGTTTGAAAATGGATTGAGTGGAAGAAAACACGCGTCACTCTCTGGCTTCCTCCCGCTCGCGCCAAGCTTCGTCTTCAACCTTTTGAATTTTTGAATCTTCAGCGTCGGCCCTGGTTCGACGCTAGGTCCCTGGCAAATATCAAAAAACGCAGCACACATAATATAAATTATATCTAAGACCATGGATCGATTCCTCAGGTCATTCCGCGAATGCAATGGTACAGGTCTTGTTGTCCAATTTTTCCATTTAAGCAAAGCCCTAAATCGAGCTCAGAAACCCTAGCTATGGTGTAAAACGATTCAGGCCATGGAAATTCAATTGGTTTGCCCAGAAAGCTTGCAAACACATCACTAAACACAAAAACAACAACGAAACATGTTAATAATGCATGGAAACAAGAAATCGATTTTGGAAAAAAAGTGACAAACCGAGTTCTGATTTGCTCGATTCTTGATGCTTTTGGATGATGTAAGTATCTGGAATCACTCCTGGGGTATCAAGGAACGTGTTTGGATCCTCAAAATCAATTGAAACAAGCTGGAACAAGGATTGCTAGTAGCTTCAAGAACACGATTTTTTGGCTTTTAGGTTAGGGTTTCTGGAGCAATTTTTTCGTCCTCTTTCAATTGGTATGCATCAAGTATAAGTACTGGAAGGATTTAGCATTGTTTTGGGGAAAAATTGATCAATAATCAATGATAATCAAATTTGATTTTTGCAAAAAATCAAATCTTCAAACTTTGGTCAATTTTCAATCTAATCTTCCCAAATTGATCCAATTTTGAATTTGCTGGCTTTTAATGAATTGATTGGATCACAAAGAAGAAATAAAAATCAAATTTGCAGTTAATTTGGATTTTATACTTTATTTTTCAATTTAATTTGTATTTAAATGAATAAATTCCAAATTAAATATGAAAATAAAATAAAAATTCGTGGCATTGGGCTTGGACATTCCTAATTGCATGAGGAATAAGTTTGGATGAAGAAAAAGCAAGCCCATTTGCAAAAGATTTGATTTTTGGAAGTATCTCTCTTTGTGCATCCTTTCAAAATTGCCCAACTTGTGAGTGGTGTAACTTGCTCAATTTTCCACATTTTTGAGTGTTCTTGGACTTTTTGGAAAGCTCTAAGAGTCCTCTAACCAACCCTTTTGGTCTCATCTCAATTGGAGTTACCATACTCAATATATATTCAAAGCAAAAAGTTGACTTTTTGTTGACTTTGAAAATGACCTGTAATGTTTTGAGCTATACCTCTCAAATGAAGCATTTTTTGGACATTCTTGTGAGACATGAAGTTGTAGAGAATTGAATTTCCTTCAAAACAAGAGGTGGTGGAAAAATTTCTGAGAAGGTATGAGAAAGTTATGATCAGTCAAAGTTCAGTTGACTTTTCACCTAGAAACCCTAATTTAGAAAGTTTGACTTTTGTGCAAATCTTGAGTTTTCTTGATGAATCATGATCAAACCTTGATCAAATGATGAATGTAACTTCAAAATGAGGATGTTGACCAAAAATTATGAAGTTTGACTGTATGTTGACCACAGTTGACTTTTTGTCCAATACAATTGATTTTCAACCATCTGAGCAATTGTCTGAGGAAACTTGACTTGTGAAGCTTGAACCTTGACATGGAGAATCTTTGAAGCATATGAAGAGGCATGAAGGCCATTGGAGATGTTGGAAGTTCATTTTGACTTGAGAGATACCAAACCCTAGTTTGGGTTGATTGTCTAGGAGAGAGTTTGTCTGATCAACTCTTGAGGAATCCTTGAGCATAGATGTATGAAATCTCTTGAGTAGATGGAGGGCAAATTTTGGGGTATGACAGAAGTCCTCTTAAGAATCAAATGGCTTTTAATTCATCCACAAACTTCACACAAACATCAAGATATGGTCCTCAGAACTCCAAAACCCTAATTTCAAGAGAGATGGCCATAAGATGGAGAATTCTTTGAATTTGATGATCTCTTTAAAGCATGAAGCATACATTCAATATAATATAGCATGGTTAATAATAATATAAGTCTTCAATGAGAGACAATACTTTCAAAATCTTGAGAATTGATTAGAGAAGGCATGGAAATACACTCATGGACCTATCAGCTCTTTGAGGAACTTGTGCACCATTCACCTACAACATTTAGAGAGTAAAGTATACACATCATGATTAGTCAAATAGCATTCACCATACACAAGCAATAATCACTTTCACAAGGTGCTTGGTGATCTCCCAAAGGGCAAACCCTACAGATAAAAGAGAGAGAGAGAGAGAGAGAGAGAGAGAGAGAGAGAACCAATTTGTGATCTTTGTGCAATGCAATTGTATGAAGTATGAGAGAATCTTAGGGGGGAAATTTGAGGTACAACAATCATCAAATTTATTTGCAATATCCATCTGCGGTATTGAAGCCCAATCCAGCCCAGAAGATTGTTTTAAATAGAGGGTTACAAATCTAATTTATGTGTGGAACATAATGTAAATTTTATTGAAGGGTTTGTGTGCCATTGTTATTCATGAGCCACTCTTGCATTGTTTGATGCTTGAGTTTCACTGTCCGTATTAGGTTATGAGTATTGTCAATCACTCTTAAGCTTTTAAGTATTGAGTGATTATGTGTTTTTAAAATTTGTCTTCTAATTCTTTTGAATTGTGTTCTTGTCACTGTTTATGACTGAGGGGAAGTGAGAGGGGTCTCATATCTAACAGTTCCTAGGTAGCAGTATAGCATGGGTAGTGATTAAGTGATAAGTTGTAAACAAAGGAGTTTAGCTTTAAATTGATACTATTTAGTGGATTCCCTTCTTGGCTATGTAGCCTCCAGATGTAGGTGATGTTTCACCGAACTGGGTAAACAATTATGTCTGTTCCTTTAATTTTTTGTATCCTTAATTGTGATGAGTTTTATATTGTTCATTATGTTTCAATCACATATCAATGTCTCGACATCTCATAGAACATCTAATATCTGCATACCAGAATTTCAATTGGTATCAAAGCAGACATCCTGATATGTATCTTAGTGATATTTAGGGAAGATACTTCCTAGAAATGGGCAAGGAAAATGGATATGTGAATCGGTCACCCATTCTTGCTGTATCCAACTATTCTTAGGTGATTACAAGTGAGGTCAGTGGTAACACTCCTAAAACATGTGACATATGCAATGAGTGCAGGAGGTTATTTGACAGGGGGGAAAATAGACCATCTGAAGATGATCAAGATTGTCTTGTTCCTAATGTTATAGTGTACTTCTGCTGCTACTGTTGATGGTGGTATGTGTGTGTGTGCATGATGTCTTACCAAATGTTATGACATCTTTCTAGATGTGTGAACTAGGAAAGTTCTTATTGGTTTGATGTTTTGAATTTTCTTGTACCATGCTATCATTGAGGGGGAGAATTTGATGATTCTCTAAGCGAGTTTTGAGGGGGACTTTCACTGCTGGTTTGGATTGTGATCAAGAGATGTCGGACAAGATGTCGTGACATTAAACTAACTAAGGATTTAATTTATCCTTGTTTCTATGATGAGTAGCTTCCATTGTACTATGATGAATGTTTTGCTCCTGGTAATTGTTTGATGTTTGTATTGGCTGTTGCATCTCTGATGTATGTGTTTGATTTATTTTCAAATCGGAGTTGTTTTGTTGATTATGTGTGCAAGGATTATTAGGTTACTTTAGCAAAAATAAGCCAAATGGAGAGATTTTTAATTCTCTATTTTGTGATTTCCATTATGTTTGGTAAAACTACCTTAGCAGCAACATGTTGAACAAGATGTTTCAACTTACAGTTTCAACATGTCGAATGTGATGTCCTAACCAGGAGTGTACGATATCTGGTCTATTACAGTTTTACAATTTGGATACAGGTGATTTAAATTACTACATCTTATGGGAATATTAAGTAATCTTATGTGGTATCTAAGATGCAGGAATCTGAGATGTTGATCAAGAGGTTATATCATGCAAAAAAACATGACGAATAAGATGTCCTATGCAAAATCATTTGACATTGAGACTATGTACAGTTGCACAGTTGGATTCTTTTAGTTTGTTACAGATGCTGAATATTCTAGGAATATTATGATATCCTACGTGGCACTCGGTTTAAGGAATAATATATTCAAATGAATTTAAGGAGTTTTCTTAGTTTCTAATTTTGGAGATAAATTAGGAAATTAATGATTGATGTCATATGATTTAGGAGATATATCAACAACTATATTTGTAATATCCAATTGCGGTTTTGAAGCTTAATCTAATCTATAAGATTGTTTAAAAGAGAGGGTTACAAACCTAATTTATGTGTGGAACATATTGTAACTTTTATTGAGTTTTAGGGTTTGTGTTCCATTGTTATTTGTGAGCCACTCTTGCATTGTTCGATGCTTGAGTTGAACTGTCTCTATTGAGTTGTAAGTATTGTCAATCACTCTTAAACGTCTATGTATTTAGTGATTATGTGTTTTTAAAGATTGTCTTCTAATTCTTTTGAGTTTTTTTCTTCTCAGTGTTTGTGACTGAGGGGAAGTGACAGGGATCTCATATCTAGAAGTTTCTAGGTAGAAGTACAACACATGTAGTGATTAAGTGATAAGTTATAAACTGAAGAGTTTAGCTTTGAGTTGATATTATTTATTGGATTTCCTTCCTGACTTGGTAGTCTCTAGATGTAGGTGATGTTGCACTGAACTGGGTAAACAATTATGTGTATTTCTTTAATTTTTATGTACCCTTAATTATGTTGTGTTCTATATTGTTCATTGTGTTTCAACCAGAGATCAGTGTCTCGACATCTCATAGAACATCTAATATATGTATACCAGATTCTCATTGGTATGAGAACATGCATCCTATTTTGTATCTGGATGTGATTCACAGAAGATAATTTCTAGTACAATGGACAAGGAAGGTGGATATGTGAACCTACCATCCATTCTTGATGGATCCAACTATTCTTAGGTGATGACAAGGGAGGTCAGTAGTAATACTCCTAAAACATGTGACAAATTCAAGGAGTGTGGGAGTTTATTTGACAGGGGCAAGAGGTGGAAGACCACCAGAAGATGATCAAGATTGTTTTGTTCTCAATGCTATAGTGTGTTTCTGTTGCTACTACTGATGGTGGTATGTGTGTGTACCAAATGTTATGACATCTTTCATGATTTGTGAACTTGGGTGGTTCATATTGGTTTGATGTTTTAATTTTTCTTGTACCTTGCTATCATTGAGAGGGATAATTTGATGATTATCTAAGCAAGTTTTTAGGGGGAGTCTCACTGCTGGTTTGGATTGTGTTAAAGGGATGTTAAACAAGATGTCCTGACATCAGACTGACCTATGATTTAGTTTCTCCTTGTTTCTGTGATGAGTAGCTTTCACTATATTCTAATAAATGTTTTTATGTTGATAACTGTATGATGTTTGTCTTGGTTGTTGCACCTCTGATGTGTGTGTTTGATTTATTTTCAAATCTGAGTTGTTTTGTTGATTACATGTGCAAGGGGTATTGAGTTGTTTTAGCCAAAAGGGGAGATTGTTAATTCTCAATTTTTTTATTTGTATTATGTTTGATAAAACTAACTTAACTGCAACATGTTGAACAAGATGTTTCAACTTGCAGTTTCAACATGTTGAATGTGATGTCTTAACCAGAAGTGTAAGACATCTGGTCTGTTACAGTTTTTACAGTTTGGATACAAGTGATTTAAGTTACTGAATATTCTAGGAATATTAAGTAATCTTATGTGGTGTCCAAGATGGAGGAATCAGAGATGTTGATCAAGATGTTCTATCATGCAGAAAAAACATGTTTAACAAGATGTCTTATGTAGAATCATTCAACATCGTGACTATGTACAACTATACAATTAGATTCTTTTAGTGTGTTACAGATGCATAATATTCTGGTAATATTATGTTATCCTATGTGGCGCCCAGTTTAAGGAATAATAGATTCAAGCTGAATTAAAGGAGTTTTCTTAGTTTCTAATTATGGAGATAAATTAGGAAACTAATGAATGATTCCTATGACTTAGGAGATATATCAACAACTTTATTTGCAATATCCAGTTTCAATTTGAAGCTCAACCCAGTTCAAAAGATTGTTTTAAATAGAGGGTTAGAAACCTAATTTATGTGTAGAACATATTGTAACTTTTATTGATATTTAGGGTTTGTGTTCCATTGTTATTTGTGAGCTACTCTTACATTATTTGATGTTTGAGTTGAACTGTCTTTATTGAGTTGTAAGTATTGTCAATCACTCTTAAGCTTCTAAGTGTTAGTAATTGTGTGTTTTTAAAGTTTGTCTTCTAATTCTTTTGAATTGTGTTTTTGTCACTATTTGTGATTGAGGAGTGGCGAGAGGGGTCTCATATCTAGGAGTTCCTAGGTAGAAATATAGCACGAGTAGTTATTAAGTGATAGCTTTGAATTGATACTATCTAGTGAATTTCCTTCCTGCTTTGGTAGCCTCTAGATGTAAGTGATGTTGCACCAAACTGGGTAAACAATTTTGTGTGTTCCTTTAATTTCTATGTACCCTTAATTGTGTTGTGTTTTATAATGGTCATTGTGTTTCAGCCAAATATCAATGTCTCGACATCTCATAGGACATCTAATATCTGCATACCAGAATTTCAAGATAATATCACTTGATATGTAAATCAAGCTATAGTGCTTGACATACTTCTAATCATCTGGTGGTGCTTGATATATGTATCAAATAATGGTACTTAATATGTTTATCAAACCACATAACAATGCTTGGTGCTTAAAACTCAAGATGTTTTGATCAAGATATGTTGATCTAATATGACCAAGTGATGGTGCTTGGTGCTTGAAGCTCATTGATATTTCACACCTCAAATACACATAAAACATATTTTATAACAAAAGTAAAAGGATTTTTTTGAAGAAGAAGAAACAAAAAAGGAAGAAAAAAAATGAAAACTAATAAAGAGAACTTGAATACGAAGAAGACAATCATAACATATCAGAACAATAGAGAGCAATGGTATTGGCGGGTGGCGATAATAGTTATTCGATGAAAGCAAATTTTTGTGACTTATAGTTTCTTTTTACGTTTCGAGTTTGATTATAATTGCGTGTTTTGCTGAAAGGAAGGAAGCGTAAATAAAAATTGAGCTTAATGATAAATGAAATAAAAAATTTAGAATGTAATTATAGTCATAAATTCAGTTCATCGGTTTGACGATTCCTAAAAACCAAAATAAAAAATCAAATCAAACCAAATCACCTTTATTTTTATTGATTTAATTCTGTTTTAAATATGAACCATAAACAATCTTTTTTTCTGCCTTGGTTTAATTTGAATTGTCAATTTAACTGATTATTATCTTATCTGATTACACCCCTATAGTGATAGCCACCAAATCAAATACATGTCCCTCTAATGTGAGAATTACTTAAATAAATAAAACAAATGAAAAATCTAATCATTGGACATTAACAAGAACCCGCAAGCCACGAGATGACATGGAAACTAATTATTGAGATGAAAATAGTTCATAATAGGTGACATCATCAAATATGCAAATCCAAATAAAATAAAGACAAATGAAATTTTGATTTCCCCTTTGATAAGCCAATAATACACCAGCAAAGTGCTATTCTTCCACTAGTTGCCATTTTCAATTTGTACTGCTTGCTGCAATATTCAACCAAAAGTTAGGTGTAATCTAATAATCATCCAACATTCTAGCTAAAGTATATTCCTTAAACTAGAAAACAACAAATCATATATAATTTGAATTAATCATTCAATGAATATGTTCTCAAACCTGAAAACATGACAGGGTGTACTGCACATCACTTGTTGAAATTTGGTGGTGGAGAACAACTCTCAACCTGTAATATGTAATATGCAGACACTCTCATTAGTCTCTTTCTTTGTAAGCATTTTGTCCATACAGTAAAATGTTTGGAACGTAGCTCATGTTTCTATATTATAGTTTCAGTAGTTATCTGATGTATGAAACATGGCCAAATGAACTGAACAAACTCTTAAACTGGAGAATATTTAGAAGCTTAACAAGACCTTGATGGTTTGTCATGCATCACAAGGATACCGCGATCTTCTAAGTATTTGCATATCTTTTCTGTTGTAGTCCTTGTACCATCCACAATATCAATAAATATCTAGTATCAGGGAAAGAAAGAACTTATTGTTAGTATAAAGATACATAAGAAATTGCCATCTATAGAATTTTCATAGTTAAGGTTGAAACCTTGACAGAGACACTAAAACTAGATACGATGTAGTGTCAAACAGTGACATGTTTCAGAGACCAGACACGTCTTTGTTTAGAGGTGTTGGTGTTATAGATGTTATACATGATTTGTTGACACTTATCACTATTGGCCTAGTATATTGGGTCATAAACAAAGCAATAACATCTTAGGGCGATGGAAAAGCCGATCAAAAGATGGCAAACCAAGCAACCGGAGCAAAAATGTTCTTCCTCTCGCATAAACAAGATACAATATACAAAATACTTACGATATTGGTCTCGACGGAGGAGGGGTTAATTCTGAGACCTTTAATTTCATTCAACCCATCTGAAATGAGGGAAACGAATTATAACAGACATAAAGTAAGTTTGAAAAGAAGGAAAAAGGATTATGACTTCGGTCTGCAATCTGCTCGTGATACTGTTTTAAATTGCATGATTCTTACCAGCCAAAAGTCTAGTTTTCTTGTGATCACTTTCCAGTTTTCCAACATTTTCCTTCAAGGCAACAAGTGCAGCAGCACAAAGGATGCCAATCTGTCTCATTCCACCACCTAAGGTTTTCCGGAGTCGCTTAGCCTAAAATAAATAGAGAAGCTAGACTTAAATATCATTCCTTAAGGAAAAATTTACCTGGTAACCAAATTTTTTACCTACCTTAGCGATGAAGTTCTTGGAACCAACAATAACAGATCCGATTGGAGCACCTATGCCTTTAGATAGGCAAACCTAATTAATATTGTCAAACAAATCATATGTCGGTTAGGAAGATTACTACTCGATAAGATATAAAAAGCAACTAAGTTTGCCAGGCAATAAAATTGGCCTTTCAATAAGACAGATGACATTGCCAAAGACAGAAGCAATATTGAATGACAGTTAAAAAAAGGAAAAGAAAGGAAGAACATACTGAAGCCGAATCAGCTGCTTTGATAAGCCTATCCACAGGAACACCGAGTGCCTGAAAAACCAACAAAAATCAACTTTTGTTATGAAAAAATGAGACGCATAAGTTGATTTCAACTTATGCGAGAAACTATAGTTTATGAGACATAGAGACTATGCAGGTTCAAATCAACTTATTTTCCTATTAGTACATACTGAGGCGCGATAAGGCTTTAACATAAATTTTAGTAGAATTGTTAAAATACAAATCTACTTACAACTGATGCATTAAAAATACGGGCTCCATCAATGTGAAGCTTCAATCCATGCTTCTTAGCAACCTCTCCAACTTTATCAGTATACTCAACAGATAGACATCTTCCACCCGAGCTGCATTGAGAAAGTTTATCAGCCATAACTCATCGAACAAATTCATGTACAATATAGAAAATGCGAACTATAAAAGCGAAAACAGAACAACAACAAATTGCTCACTTTGCGTGACTGTTTTCCAAGCAAATAAGCCTAGTCGTCGGAAACATTAGCTCCCCCCTAGGATCTCTAATCACAGACTCAATCAAATCAATGTCAATTGTTCCATCATCGTTATTTTTCAACTGTCTCGAATGCACTCCTCCAATAGTCGAAATACCACCATTCTCGTAAATATTGATATGACAAGTGTCACCAAGAATAACTTCACTTCCCCTAACCTCACAATGAACAAGTACAGCAATAAGGTTACCCATAGTCCCAGATGGAACAAAAAGAGCTGCCTCCTTTCCCATTATCTTGGCCATCTCTGCCTCTAAGAGCAAAGCCGTGGGATCATAGCCAAGAACATCGTCATCAACTTCAGCACTCGCCATAGCAGCCCTCATTGACTCAGTGGGCTTTGTCACTGTATCCGACCGAAGATCCACTGTTCTGGTTACCATTATCTCTGCAACTACAATAAACCAAAGCAAAATTCAATTACCATTACAATTCACACCTTCTGAACACAGTTGATCATTCAATCAAGATAAAAACTGTCCAAAAATTGGACAGTCTTATCTTGATTGAACGGAACAACTAACGATGTACTGACTTAATGAACCAAACCCCGATGCTACAAATTCCATATGTTACAAAACTAATCATAAAAAATAAATAAACCAAATCACCAATATAAAAATATAAAACAGAAAAGCAAAAAAAAAACCTTTCACAGTTTCATGTAAACTGGGAGGAGCCATTTCTACGAAATAGAATGAAAAAAATGAACAACATGAAATAATAGCATATAGTTCGGATATTTAGAGAAAGTGCGATAAACGGCATTGCCACGTATGATAGCTAAGATTCTGACACAAAAAACAGAGGCAAGTCACAAGAATGGGGAAGAACATGACGCATGCAAGACAACACGTGAACCAATACTCTGAAATCAAGGTTATTTTTGCCTTGGTCTGTTTCATGAAATTTCGTAATGTGTGTGTGTTTTATAAGATAAAAACAAACAAGAGCTGAAAGAAACAAAAAATAATGATGAGTATGAGTAATGAAATTGAGAGGGGGTGAAATTACCAGATGATCCAAGGAAATTGATAGCAGATTTAGGGTGTATCTGTAATAATGTGTCTGTAGTTCAGAGATAAATTCAAACGCTTATGAAGAATGAACATCATGGAGTTTATGTTCTCAATTTATATAATCATCTTTGAGGGTGTATATGGTAGATATTTTAAAAAATTTGTAAAATTATTTTAAATATATATATATATATATATATATATATATATATATATATATATATATATATATATATATATATATAATAATTTTGATATCCAATAGTATAAATATACATAGTTAAAAATTAAATTATAACTAAAATTACATGATTTTTCAAACAAAAATATATAATTTATAAAAGCTTCTTCTTATAAAAGTTAATCAAAAGAGTATTTAAATATATTAGAAAATTTTTTAAGTAAATATATATAATATCAAAAAATATTTTAAAAAAAATTGAAACAAATATATTAGTAATCTTATATCAAAAATTTAATAATAGTAGTAGGTAGTACAATATTCCGTCAGTCCCAAATTTTAAAACACTTTAATAAAAAAAAAATTCTAAATTATAAGTCATTTTATAATTTTAATATAACATTAATACAGTTTTTTTAATATATATTTTATCATTATTATTATTTTTATATATTTTCTAATATAATTATTAAAAAACACTTTTATAAAATTATATATATTTTAACTTCTCATAAAATAATAATTACATTTTTTTAATTCGTCTAAATTCTCTAAAATATGACGCATAGTTTCTTTTTGTTACAAGTTTATACTATATTTAATTTTCATATTGAATGTAAGCGATCATGTGTGCTGCTCCCTCTCATGTTTCATATATTGCCCCAATGTTTGCCCTCAATGTATTAATGTTATTGACTATGTATTAGATCAACATAACTTACATACGTACAGTAATTTTTTGTTTCTAAAATAAGTGTTATATTTAATAAGAGGAATGATAATATTACACTAAACTTGACAACTGCACTTTATCATCATATGGTTTGGTTTTTTTATTATAATAATAATAATAATAATTAATTTTTCACTTTTTCTAATACAAATGTAGTACATGCCTTTTGATATATTTGATTTGGTATAAATTTTACGGTGTAACATTTTTGGTCTAAGCATATCACTACTCTTTAATAAAATTATGTATTTTAATAAAAATATTACTTTCTAGTTTTTAGTATAATTTTTAATATTTTTTAATTATATATTTTAATTAATATTTTTAATATATTATTTTCACATTTTATATTTATAATTATTCGAATACATTAATGGTAAAGAATCAGAATATGCATTAATAAATAAATAAATAAATAATACTTTTTTATAAAATTTGCTCAAAACAAATTATTTTTGTGATAAAAATATTAAAATCAATTTCAAAACGTCTCTCTATAATTTTGGTAACTGAACATTTCCATCAAAACATTTTAATCGATTTTAAAATATAATAATTAAATATGCATAAGACGTGAAAATATAAATTTATAGAAATAAAGATTGTAAAAAGTAGCAAGATATGCAACATATCTATTAATTTATTTATTTTATTTTTGTTAAACAGTTTAATAGTTTTATTTATCAAGAGAATTCCAACTCGCAGTGCTGTTGTCCGTGATGTTTGTAATGATCTTGAAGTTTGGTAAATATGGATACGTATTAGTGTTTATCTAGTTTCTTGTTGCATTCATTTTTCTCTTTTGAGGGCTCATATTTGTAATATTGAACTCAACTTATTATAATTGTTCCTTTTTAAAAGAAAATAGTTATAAACGTTGGCAATGAGTCAGCTCCACCATCCTCATCTTATTTATCTATAGTAATATAATATAGAGGGAAGCTATCATTTTCCTACATTGTATCATATACAATAAATTTTATTAAAAAAGAACTTTCTTCACAAAAATCAACATAAGAAAAATTATTAAGGAAATTGAATGCATGCCTTGTGTATATATATATATATATATATATATATATATATATATATATATATATACACGGTGTTGGTGTATCAAATGGTGTAAACTTATCATTTGCTTATAATATATGATGGAATAAACTTTTGAAGGGTAATTTAGTATTTTAGTATTGATTTTGTTTTTTGAGTTCGTGTTAAATCTCGAACTGAAACGTAACAGAATCATATTTTCTGATTTTGTGGGATTGGGAAAGACTGTGTTTGGTGAGATTTGAGTGACTTGCACAAGGTTGAAGATGAACGGAAACGGTAGTCTGAGCACCAAATGTCCAGTGTTTGATGGCAAGAATTGGAATCGTTGGATGATTCAGATTCGTGTATTGTTTAGCGCTCAAGATGTTCTTGATCTCGTCAACAATGGTTATGTTTCGGTTGCAGCAGATGCGACGAAGCAATAGAGAAACACTCAAAGAGATACAAGGAAAAAATATCAGAATGCGTTGTTTTATATCCATCAGTGTGTGCATGTAAATGTGTTTGAGAAAATCTTTGATTCCACGACGGCGAAGGCTGTGTGGGACACACTGGTTAGGTGTTACTGTGTTGACGCATTAGTGAAGAAGGTGAAACTTCAGTCTCTACGAAAGCAATATGAAAATCTCAACATGAAGGACATCTTCAGAGTGATTCTGATCACTAATGAGATGAAAACTCATGAAGAAACTCTTTCTAAACAAGTAATCATTGAGAAGATATTGGAGTCTCTTACTCCTCAATTTGATTACATTGTTGTAGCAATTGAACATTCTACAGATCTGGACACCATGAGAATAGAAGAGTTGCAAAGAAGTATAGAGGCACAAGAGTTGTGTCTGACTGAAAGAACTTCAGAAAGAGAAGTTGAGCAGACTCTGAAGGCTTCTTTTGTCAAGAAGGGCCAGAAGCAAAAAAGATATGGTAGGTCTCAGAAGTCATAAACCTTCATTTTTTATGAGAAGAAACATCAGATAGGAAATGAGAACTACGACAAGAAAAAGATTCAATGGTACTGTTGCAAGAAGTTTGGCCATTTTGCTAAAGATCATTGGTCAAACAAGGGAAGGAAATCAAAAGAAGCAAATATAGCCAGAGGAGATTCTGATGTTGAACCTGTGTTATTAATGGCTTCTGAGTTTGATGGAAAATGTTTCGTAGACTGGTGGCATATGGACATTAGCTGTTCAAATCTCTTGACTGGAAACAAACAATGGTTGATAGGTTTTGACTCCAGAAAGAGGACAAAGATCAGATGTGTTGATGATAAGTACCTTAATATAGAAGGTATGAGAAGTCAAAATTAAAGTGAAGAATTGGAAGACTGTTATGATCAAGGGTGTTTGGTATGCTCTTGGAATTAAGAGCAATCTGATGAGTGTTGGTCAGCTCATTGAAAAAGGTTTCTTAGTTGTTATGAAGAACAATCTATTGAAGTTGTATGATTCAAATCAAAAGCTGATTATACAATATGAATAAGGAAGCAACATAACATTCAAGGTGAATGTGAGGACAATTTAAATAGAGTGCCTTAGTGTAGAAGGCGCTGAAGGTGATAATAAGTTATGTCACAAGAGATTGGGGCATCTGAACTACAGAAGCCTAGGGCATCTAAGTTCTAAAAAGCTTGTGTGTGGCATTCAGAAGGTTGTAAATCCCGAGAAGTCATGTGAGGTATGCATGAAAGGCAAGCAACCCAAATTGCCATATGTGTCAGAAATAGCCCAAGAGCAAAGCATGATTTGGGTGTAGTGCATTCTGACGTGTTGGATCATTTCCAGAACCTTCACTTGGAGGCAACAAATACTTTGTGCCTTTTATGGATGAGTTTACAAGAATGACGTGGGTGGCACTCATTAAGTTTAAGCATGAGTTGTTTAGCCAAGAATATAGTGTTAAATGTTTATCTTGGTAATGTAATTGAAAAGGGAAGAGTAGAAGAGAAAGTAGTTGCAGACTTTAAGATCAACAATTTAGCCAAGAATTCCTATCTATCACACACAGCAGCGGTCCAACTATATTCCTGCATTATGAGGGTAAAACGAATTAGTACCATTATTGTAATACACACAAGAAACTTACTTTTCTGTACAACTAGCATATGATATTTTAGCATGAACCATAAGCCATAATGGAACATAGTAGAAAAGGCCATGTGTAGGAATTGAGTAATCTTAAAAAAGGGAACATGTTATATATCATTGACGCCAAGAGTTAAAAAAATGACAGATTAAACTTACTCTTTGTTCGCTTAACATTCCTGCATTTAGGGCCACATGTGCACCGAAAGATATCGCTGTCGATGTTGAAGTGAAAGCAAGATACGGAAACGATGTAGGAAATATTGAACCTGTAACTGTAAGAAGAAAGGGGAATGGTGGAAATGAGTTTGGGAGAGTGAAGATAGGAGAGAGATATGGCATTAACCCTAATGCTGCCTTAAAAACTCTTAAAAATATTAAATGTCATCAATTAATTCAACAATATTTCCTTTTATTTAAAACTATAAATGTCATTAAATATTAATCAATTCTATTAATTAGAAGAAGTTTTAATTTTTAATTTGTGATTTGAATTTTAATATATTAGACTTAATAAAATGTAATTACAAATTTAAAATGGCTTCAGGTACTAATTTCAAATTCATGTAACTCTATTTAATTATGAACCGTGTTATTTTTCTTTTTTTATCCACACACTCAACATTAATTCTTGCTTTACTTTTTAATATAAAAAGTTGGATTAAAAGAAAATAAGGATGTTGTATGATTCACATTTAGAGTGCTTGTGATATTGGTACGAATACTAATTTATAAGTTTTGTTAAACCCTATTTCAAACGTAGAAATGATTGTAAATTCTATTGGGGCAAATTCTGATATAGTTAAAACGGTTCATCATGCAGAAATTTCATCAACAGTCTACAATTACAGCCTTCATTATATGAAAGAATGGATTTTGTATCATTTGAAGATGCAAAATCTTGCTATACAAGGTATGCAGAAATATAGGTATACAAGGACAAATGAATTTGAAAATTGATCAAGAGATTATTTGTTTAAAGGAGGAGAAATTATCTTCCCATCCACTAAATTCAACCGGTCACCTTTCTCAAAAAATTTATTTCAAAATTATCTCTTTTGTAATTTTCAGTACTCCAATGAAATTTTTGATAGATTTTTTAAAATTTTCGATAAGTTTTTAAAATTTTTTTTGTAATACTAAAAATTTCAAATACACTGAAATTTTCGGTATTAAAAAGAAATTGAAAAAATTATGTATTTTTATTGAAAATTTCATAAATATTTGGTTTTTATTTTAAAATTTTGGAATATACTGAAGATTTTGTAAATTTCATATATTTTTTTGAAATTTCCGATACCGCCCCCTTAATTTTTGCGTTTTTTATTTTAAATTTTTGATATGGAATTCAAAATTTCTTGAAACTTTTGATATACTCCCAAATTTTTTTAAAAATTAAAGATTTTTACTGGAGTATGATGATGGTAAAATTATATTTTTGAAAAGTGACAGATATATAATTCGGAGGACAACAAGATAGATCATCTTAAAAGAGGGATATCGAGCTAAATAAATTAGATTCTATTGATAAATGATAAATAAATTTCATTATACAAAATAATACAATTCAAGATACTTCTATACTTCTATATTGTATTTTCACGAAGAAAAGAGAGTACAGTCGGTTTTCACTATCGTACTAGGCAGCCACTACATAACCCGTCTTTCAAAAACTCAAAAAATCCACTGAACCAATAATAGTAATACTGCTTGTTACGGGTAATTTAGTAATCTAATTAGCTTACAAGGTTTTATATTAAAAAAAAAAAAAGAGTAAAAACCCTGCGAGTTCTGAATTGTGAAGTAAACCATCGCAGCCGTCTCTCGCGTTAAGCCTCAACCAAAACCTCTCTTCACCGTCTTTCCATCGTAACCGCTCGATTCCGATCATCACGCGGAGGTTTCCGGTAAACTCAGTTTTCCATTCCTTTTCACTTCTCCGGTCAACGACAATACAACATGCTCTGCTTTCAATAATTGACATTGCATTGAAGATTGAACTATGCATTGCGCGAATTTCACAGCATTGCTTTGTTTATTCGTTGTATTGCAAATTCATTGACCTAATATCTAATTTAGAATTCGGTTTTTCGTGTTTAAATCAAGATCGGCGTTGGATTATTATGGATTCAAATTTTGATTCAAAGCCTCCTGCACGAAGAAAGGTTTGATTTTATTTCGCTGTGTTGTATTGGATATTTTATTTGTTTCGATTTTCTTTTAGTGAATGAGATGAGTTTTTCTTTTTGCAGGTTAAATATGCACCAAAAGCTCAGCCTAAAAGAGTGCCAAAGATAGAAGTTAAAAGGTTTGTATCAATCTGTTTGACATAGTTTTCTGTTAGTGTTATCAATTGCGGATATTAGAAGATAGCGGTTTGTACAGATTCCGCTAATCGGCATTGCCAAATATTGGTCGCTGTTGCGTAAAGGTTTGTTTTCGTGATTTCGGTCGGTACAGGTGTTGCTATGCTGAATGCGTTGCGGTGAATTAACTACTGAATTAACTACGATTTGTTTTTAACATAAAATTAACGAATAATGGTATCTGTACTTGCCAATACCGTTTTGTCCTGATTGTTTTCATAGTCACAGGCCTTTTTTAAAACCTTGAGTGCCACAATTTCCGGTACACAATAGTGTTGTAGGCCTATAGTGCTGCATTTTAACAACATTGACTTAATTTGATCGTTCTGTTATTTGTTCTGTTTCTGCAGTGAAGTAGTTGAGGAGGATAATAAAGCATCAGCGGCAGAGGCTAAGGAACTGCTTCGGCGTTTCCATGTATATGTTAATCCCTTGTTCAACTTTTCTCGGACTTCAATTTAATTTTGTTATCCTGAAATTTTATTTATTATATTTTCGTAGGAAAATGAGAGGAAGGCAAGGATGAAGGTTGAGAGAAAAGGTATAGTATCTTAGTACTACTTTTGGGTGAGCAATTGAGGAACATTTACTCATAATATGTTTCATATCATGTGAAATAATTTGAGAATGAAAACAACCTCTTTTTTTGTTATTAGTTTCAGCTTTTTTACATTTTAAGCGAACACATCGTACTTGTTTTTCATATAGCTAACATTTACTATCCCAAATGCCTGTCCCCTTCCTATGAAAGTTTGATTGATAAAAATAAAGATGAAATTGGACAATTTGGATGCTTGCCATCTAGTCCGAGATCTCATGATAATGATGTCGGAAATGATGCTTTTCACCAAAGCAGGAGTAGAATCGACCTTGTAGCTTTCTAAAATTGCTTCGTCCATTTTATGGTTTGCAGTGTCAGCTTCTCAAATTGCTTTTGGTTCTGGAGGCCAATCAAGTTATCACAAACATGGTGTTGAGAGCAAGACCAATGGCACGGAAATTTCAGCATTCGTTGGTATGTCTTGACCCAAAGCGTTTTCATTTTATAAATTGCCATAAAATCTTTGCTGCATGATACTTCCTTTCATTAACCATATTATGTTGATGTTGAACCACAGATGCAAATGGGAAAGAGTACAAAGAACCATGGGTAAGTGTACTGAGTGAAATAAATCTGCCGTTTTATTCATTTTCTATTTATATTTGTTTCCCGTGTGAATGTAATTATGTAACTGCAAATGTAATTGTTCATGCGTGTTCCATCCTAAAGTATTGGCTGTTGGATGTTGCTACAGGACCTGTACAGTGATTATCCAATATCTCTTCCCTTGAGGAAACCATATTCAGGCAACCCAGGTAAATTCCAGGAATTATCTTTGATTATAAACCAAAAAAGAAAAGAAAATTAGTATAGTAAATTAGATGGAATTTCAATTTCACAAGAGTTGAGTGATACAAATTATTCTATTTGGTAACTAAATTTGCTCTGCAATTTTACATGATTATGATATTTTAGATTTACCATTACATTTATGTATCATCAATCTTCCACTGGAGTGAGTTAAGTTGAAAATTAAACACACTTCGTTGTTATGCTATGTTGCTAAGTCAAGTGGTGTTAACTTCACATAATTTTTTGAATTTTGATAGAATATCTTGATAAGGAGGAGTTTGGGGAGGGTGCGGAATCCAGAAGAGCTTATGATGAAAATGCAGCAAATTCAGCAGCGGAGCTTGGCCTTTTGGTAATTAGCTCAAATTTAGGAAATAAAATCTATTAAGTTCAACTTATTTAAAATTATTGTAATAGTGTCTTGAACAAATTGTTGGCAGGAGGAAAACCCAGAGGCAATGTCAATCTTCATGAAATTACCACCAGTTTTTCCTATGATTAAGATGAATTCTAAACGTCCCGGAGGTCGTAAAAATGAGGTGAAGCTCTACAAGTTGGATGAAATGCCACCTGGTCTAATTGGCAAAATGATTGTGTACAAGAGTGGTAAAGTTAAGCTGAAGATTGGAAACACCCTTTATGATGTAAGTACTGCATGCATTAGATAAATCACAAGATGCATATCTGAGCAGTTTTTTTCTCAGTTCTTACTTTTTATATACTCAATAATTAACACAATGAAATGTCTTACCCGTACCTATTTTTATGGAGAAAATGAGGGCATTAACAAAGGAAGTTGTTTTCACACAATATTTGAGAATACAATGAAAAATGTGACAACTTTGAAATTAAAAGTAAAAACATGAAATAGAAATAAGAAATGTTCTATGAAGCTCAAATTTTTACACAAACATCTTACATGAACACATACACACGGACCCGAACACATGCACACTTTCACTGGCACATTGTTAATGTTAAAATTAGAAGACACTGGCACTAGTTCATATATATTTGTTTATATGAAAATTAGTTATATAAAGTAACTAAAATGAGAGTTTAAAGATATATGTGCATTTTAGTTTAGCAGTTTGCTTATTACAAAAAAGTTACTAAAAAAATAGTATAGTTTTTCATCGTCACTCATCCATCTACTATATCGAAAAACCTAAAATTGATATGATCAATTTTATTGTCCTAATTCTTTCATTGATCATCAATGTTTCTACATATTTTATTCCCCCATAGAAGTGTCTAAGGTGTGCTAAAACAAGATACTTGTCTGAGTTGTTGAAATGGGTCGTATGCGTGTTAGACACCGATGCATGTTAAAAATGTTCGGGCATCAAAAAAATGTTTTCGCAAATAAAAAATTCCTAAAAGTGAGTAATTGTCACAAGTTCTCAAGTGAAAGAATGTGAAATGTCTAGAGCTCTGAATTAATCCACTCTCAATCTCAAATGAGAGATACATGTAGTTTACTTCAAAGTTGGATAATAATACATGAAGTTTACTCTAATTATGCTAATCATAGAGGCCTAAATTTAGCTAAAAACAGTTGAATTTGTACTGGAAATAAATGATATATAGTGGAAATAAAACTTGTAAAAATGGACGTTAGTCAACAATAATAATTGACTCGAGGTCCATAGTGGGGGATGATGCAATAGACAGGTGGAATGGATAAAGTATTCATGATGTTCTGCATGTCATTTTTGTTAATGGATAAAGTAGCATATTATGTGGGGTTGGCGATCAAATTCTGCCATGATGTTCTATCAAAGACCATGTTTCTATTAAATTCGTAAATCTAGAGATCTTTCTTAATAGTTTCTTTTTATCGTTTTTCTAGGTCTTCCTCTACCTCTAGTTGTTAATATGTTCTCTATGCTTAAGCTAAATTTGTGTTATTTATTTAACTGGTTGCAGGTTTCATCAGGAATGAAATGTATATTTAGTCAAGAGTTGGTGGCAATGAATACTGCTGAAAAGCATTGTAGCTCAATTGGGGAGATCAGCAAGCAAGCCACTGTAACCCCCGACGTTGATGCTGCACTTGATTGTCTTAATGATTTAGAATTATAATAGTTTTCTCTATATTCTAGAAAATTTTGAAGTCTGATATCTTGAACAATAAATCGAGAAGGGAAGTAGATCGAATTAAGTCTTATGCTTTTTATTTAATCTAACAAGCATAAAGATGGCGATTTTTTAATGAGGAAAGATAATAACCATGTCAACTCACCAACTGCTGCCTTCTTAGGACAACTTCATGGAACAATGAAGTTAATTTATATGACTAGTTTCATCCTAAATTTAGCGCGTTTATGCTTCTTGCTCAGGTAGTCTAGTGCGGTATTATCTCGTATGATGTCCCTTGTTCACAAGTGTTTATAGTCGTAACTTTAGAATGAAATGTTTGAGTATGTCTATAGTACGAGGACTGATATAGATCCACTTGTAAGGAACAAATGTCTGAAGTCTTGACAATGCATTTGCTGGACTGTGGATTTGTAGAGATAACTACATTAAGTAAGTGGCTCCCAACATTTCAATTTGACCGACCAAGTCTTATTGAGCACAATACTAGTTTGAATATTCAAGTATTGTCTGTGGCTTGAACTCGACCAGATCAACCTCATGTTCGATTAGGTTGTGCAAGTTAGTTTGTCGTGGTTGTGCCCTAGGACTAGCCATGTTACACAGTGATGTAAGCTTTATGCAGTGGTGGAGCTAGAGCACTTTTATAGAGGGTCATACTCCATGGCTGAACTAAATAGTAAACTCATAAGTAAATTAATGTTTGTGCAGTGGAAAATGTAGGAAAATTTTGGGGTACGTACATGATTCATATCCAGAGACATTTTTCAAACTAAAAATTATAAAAATTCGTCTTAAAATAATTGAACTTTAGATCTGTTGTGCCACCTTAGATTAACAGTAAAGTCTTACACAAATCATACATAAATATATGATGACAAGATATTTTTTTTGATCTCTTAAATTTATTTCGGGGTACATTCTAGCCCCTTATTTTTTTAAAATTTTAAAGTGGTTCTTTAACTGTTTAAAAAAATACACGTTAGTTGTTCAAAAAGATACACGTTCGTAGTTTGAGAAACATCATCTTCAATATCATTAAATTTTTAAAAAAATCAAAAAACTTTGGTTGAAGGCAAGAAACACATGTCATTTCCTTTGAGGAAAAACAAGCTTACCACCCCGCCACTTTTTATTATTGCATTTGGGTTTATATTAATATAAAATTTGCAAATATAATAATAAATGAATTAATATTGAGCATATCATTCTTTAATGCTTTATGTTTATTGCTTTGAAATCTCTACATTTCATTATTATATACTTTAATTTATTTTATATTGTTTTACAATATTCATATTACAATATACTTACCAATTAAATTATAACATATTATTTTTTATGTAAAGTATGTAATATTTATTTAAAAATTATTATTATTATAAAATATTAATAATGATTAGAAATACATAATTATGAGCTTAAAATTCAAATATGAGTGAAGATAATTCTTCCTTTCTGATACTATTATATCTTATTTATTGATTGAATACATATTATATTTATAATATAAAATAAAAATAAGTACATTAATATAACAGTTTTAATGATAATTTTTTATTTTATGATTAAATTAACAAAAAATTTAACGATGATTTTAATAAGAAAGACTAAAAATATAGATAAAATTTTTTAAATAGACAAAATATATTTAACTCTATTTTAAAATAGCAATTACATATTAAAAAATTAAATCAATTGTAATTTATAGGTATAGTGTTAATTTATATGTTCAGCTAGCATTGTCAATTCTTGTTTTCAAGTTAAACATGTATATGTATGAGTAAAAAGAATGAAGACAAAACAAATGAAATAAATATAGACGTTAAAAAAAGAAAAAGTAATGGAAATAGAGTTAAAGAAATTACAGAAGAAAAAAGGATATAGTCACTAAAAAAAGCTACATTTGCAAGCGTTTTATATTTATATTAAGTCGTTGGGCGGTGAGCTTGCTTCTCCTCAAGCAAAATGACATGTGTTTGAAACCTAGTATCAACCAAATTTTTAAAAAATTTAATGATCTTGATGATATGTGCCAAGTCACGTGTCACGCATATGATTATATTTCACATCAGATGTCATTCAAACAAAATTTAGCGTTATAATATAGATAAAATAAATGGACGGAAAAGACTAACAATATACTCTGAGATAAATTTAAGGGATCAAAAATAGTATTTTATCTATCATATTTTGTAAATTGTAGATAATTTTTAGATGTTTGGGTGGCCATGACTACTCAGTTGTCCACGTGTAACTCCGCCCATGCTATAATTATGCATGTAAACACAAGATATAATAGAAGAGACTCATGGGATACTCTTAAATAACTAAGGTAAAAAATCTCTCATTTGTCCATCCATACCCATTAAATATTCATCCAATTTCTCTCATTTATCATCCGGTACAAGTAGTCACATGTATAATTATAGGTATCCAGGAAGATATTTTATACTTATCCCTGGAGTCTCTTCTATTATATCTTGTGTTTATAGGTATATATCCAGGAAGAGATTTTATACTGCCTCATGAGGGCTGCTATTATAGTTATGTTCTTACTAAATTTTTTTGGATCTTTTAAAAATTTATGCAAGTATTGGATTTTTCGTTGATGCGCTGAATTTTTTATAGTTTGAATGAAGAAATACCGAAATTTTTAAAAAAATATCAGGTATTTTGCAAAATTTCGATACATGTATACTGGATTTTTGAGAAATCCGATGCAATTAAACTAGATATGTTGAAAATTACAGTTATCTATAAGATCTATTGAATATTTTGAAAATTTTAGTAGAAACCAAATCTTTTGAAAAATCATATAGGCACCCGTGATATTTATAAAAAAAAATATAATTTTTTTGACATTTTTAACTAACTATATCTGATAAAATAAACACAATGCGAAAAAGCTACTATATCAATATAAAATAAATTATGTTGACTTTTTAATTTCTTCCCGGTACCTAATACGTCTTACATATGTTGATTTTCATGCTCTTGTATTTTTACTACAGTTCTGCCTCCATCGGTCTGTAATGGGAGGCAAATTGACAATTGAGTTTTAAGTTCACCTGAATCCAATGATTATTGTTAATAAATTCAGCTGCAATAGTTTTGTATCTACTTGAAGTTATGCATGGAGCTATGACATGCTCTCAACAAATCCTCCAATGATTGAATAGTTCTCTCTGTTTGACCATTCGTTTGCGGATGATATGCCGAACTCAATTTCAATTTCGATCCCAATGCATCCTGAAAACTCTTCCAAAAATCAGAAGTGAACCTCGGATCTCTATCCGATACAACACTTGACGGAATACCGTGCAACTTCACTATTACTCGAAGATAAATCTTCGTTAACTTAGAAACAGGAAAATTAATACTAATTGGAATGAAATGAGCTGATTTCGTTAATCTATAAATTATCACCCAAATTGTATCGTGCCCTCTCTAAGTAGTAGACAATCCCGTCACAAAGTCCATTGATATGTTATTCCACTTCCATTCTGGAATTTCCAATGGTTCCAACAACCCCGCCGGTTTTTGATGTTCAACCTTTGACTTTTGACAAGTTAAACATGTATACACAAATTTTGCGACATTCCGTTTCAATCCAGGCCACCACAATAACTTCTTCAAATCACTATACATCTTAGTAGCTCCCAGGTGAATACTCAAACCCCTTTTATGATCTTCCAAAATCATCTTTTTCATCTCTACATGGTCAAGAATACAAATTCTACCTCGAAATCTCAACACACCTTGGTTATCTACTTTAAATTCACCATCTTTCGATTGATCATTCCCCACCATCAAATCTACCAATTTCACATCTAACTTTTGGGCCTCTTTAATTTTATCCAAGAAATCACTGTGAATCTTAAACATCCCAAATTTCACACTTTGCGGCGTCATTTCACATACCCTGGTTCAGGTCCTTCGTCTGGTCCCTGTTCTCGCAATCAGTGACTAACATAATATCCTCGTCTGGGAATTCGAAATGTATAGACTGGTAGTCAACTACAGCTTGATGAACCAAATGATCGGCTACTATACTTCCTTTGATCGCCTTCTAAGTAGTATATTGGATGTCATATTCAGTCAAGATCATTTGCCATCTTGCTATTCTTTCGGAGAGAGCAGGTTTCTCGAATATATATTTTATCAGATCCATCTTAGATATCAACAAGGTAGTGTGAGTCAACATATACTGTCTTAGTCGGCGAGCAACCCAAGCCAAAGCGCTGCAAGTTTTCTCAAGCTGTGAGTATCTTGTTTCACAGTCGGTAAACTTTTTGCTAAGGTAGTATATTGCATACTCTTTTCGACCAGACTCGTCATGTTGCCCCAACACACACCCCATTAAGTTCTCTAATACTATTAAGTACATGATGAGAGGCCTTCCTTTGGCAGGTGGTATCAAGATAGGAGGATTTTGTAGGTACTCCTTGATTTTGTCAAAAGATGTCTGGAAATCATTGTTCCATTCCACTACTTGATCTTTCTTCAGTAACTTGAAGATTGACTCACAAGTAGCAGTTAGATGCGCAATGAACCAGGCAATATAGTTTAATCGTCCCAAAAAACCTTTGACTTCCTTCTCGGTACGGGGAGCTGACATTTCTCGAATAGCTTTAACCTTGGCAGGGTCAACTTCAATACCTTTACCACTGACAACAAATCCCAGGAGTTTACCGGATCTGACTCCAAAGGTGCATTTGTTAGGATTAAGTCTTAGTCTGTATTTTTTCAGTCTATCAAATAGCTTTCGTAAATGATCGAGATGTTCTCCCTCAGTCTGTGGTCGAGCTATCATGTCGTCGACGTAGACCTCTATCTCGTGATGAATCATGTCATAGAATAAAGCTACCATGGCACATTGATATGTGGCTCCAGCGTTCTTCAGTCTGAACGACATGACTTTGTAACAGAATGTGCCCCATTGTGTAACGAAAGTAGTCTTTTCCATGTCTTCGGGAGCCATTTTGATCTGACTGTAACAGGAGAAACCATCCATGAAGGAGAAAACCTTGTGTTGAGCAGTGTTATCAACTAGGACATCAATATGAGGAAGTGGGAAATCGTCTTTCGGACTTGCTTTGTTCAGATCTCGATAGTCCACACACATACGTACTTTGCCATCCTTCTTAGGTACGGGCACCACGTTCACAACCCACTATGGATAGGAAACCGGCATTGAACTGTTTCATAACTTCGGCTTTGATTTTCTCGGACATCTCAAGACGCATACGACGAACCTTCTGCTTCACAGGGAGAAAACCTTCTTTCGTCGGTAGTTGGTGTACCACAATGTCAATGTCTAGACCTAGCATGTTGTAATACAGTGAACTGACTTTGAGATTTTGTATCGCAAATGTGCGGATAGCAAGAGTCGCCACCGACTTTTCTTTTATCCAATTAAGGGAAGGTAAAAAGTACAGAAAAAGACCTTCGTTAGATTCGAAAGTAAGAAGGTTATGAAAAGGGAAGGTATTAGCACCCTTTTTCATCCGTAGTTATCTACGGGCTCTTAGTTGCTCTTAGATCATTTTTAAAAAGTGCTTTCTGTGTGTGTGTTTGAAAATGTTTTTGAAAAGGCATTTCGCTTTGACTTTGTAATGATTCATGTAGGAATGTATACAAAGTGTTCGGAAATGTTTCATTTTGAAAAGTGTTTTAACTTTGACAAAAGTGTAGGGTGTAAAAAGTATTTTTGATAGAGCAGGCAACTAAAAGTCTTATTACCTACTCAGAATTGGTCGTTTTCGTATTATTTTACTTTCCTTTAGAATAGCGCTATCCATACCATTAGTTGGTAGGTAACCCTATTCGTTGGATGTAAGCGGGACATTCGAAGGGACATCGTATGGTCATAGAAGGCAACTTGTAGGAAGTATCCTAGCACATTCGACGGACTATCATCATTTTCGTAGGCGACAATCGAGGTCAAGATCATGTATTCATAGGCGACATCGTGGGTCTATGATCTTTGTATCGAAGGACTATGATGATTTGTTTTGAAGGCAACGGTGCTAGAATACCTCTACGTTCGAGGGACTTGACCATTTGTATTTGTAAAGGCAACGAGAGAGAATTACCCTAAGGGGTGCATGTGTGAAAAGAGTGTGTTGATTTGAGGTATTTTATCTTGGAGTTATGAGTGATCTATGTCCAATTTTATCTTGCCATACACGCTTAGTTACTAGCAGTTTATAGGGTGCAAAAAGTAAATTGCGAAAATGTAAAGTGCGGAAAGATAAAATCCTACGCTATTACATGGCTTTGGGGTAGTTACATAATAAGAGTGCGGAAAATAAAAGTCCTAATTAAACTATTACATCCCATAGGCAATTACATAATTGAAAAAAGAAAAGCAAGAAAAATCGTCTGAAACGTTACAACCTGTGAACAGATACATAATCGGAAAACGGAAGAAAATTTCATAAGAGGAAAATGTTAGTAAAAACAAATATTTTTGAATGAGGAAAAAGGTTTTTGATTAGTAATGATATTAATATGATAAGGTAAATTTTTGGTAATTTTCTGAATCGGTTTGATAATTTAAAAACAATTAAAAGTCATTTAAATGATTAATTAATAATTAAATTAAATATGCATGCAAAAATAATAATTTTAATTTTAAAAAATTAAATAAACATTTTTCTGATGATTATGCAAAAAATAAATATTTTTGGTGTTTTTTAGATGCATGATAAAAATATTTGAAGATAAATTAAAATGCATGAAAAATATTAAAAGAAAATAGAAAATAGAAAAAATATAAGTTAGTTTTCAAACTTGTAAAAATAATTGCCATGGCTAGGAATCGAACCGGGGTCCTTCTGGTGACAACTTATACTCCTTTGCCTTAACCACTGAGCCAACGCGCGTTTGGTGTCAAATAAATGAAACGAATCGTTTTTGTACAGATTTGAATTATGGGAACCAAGAACACGCGCGAAGATCTTCATCTTCTTCGTTTGAATTTTTGAAAAGTTAGCGTCGGCTGGACTCGACGCTAAGGCCCCTGCAAACATCAAAAATCCAGTACAAGCAATATAAATGAAATTCAAAGCCATGGTTCGACTCCTTTTTGTCCCCTAATCATTCTGGTAGCCTTGGTTTGGTCCAATTTTACCTATTTCGTGAGATCCCAATTCGAACCATGGAACCTTAGCTATGGTGGATTTCGATTCAGGCCACTAAAATGTAATTAAACTATGCAGAAAGTTTCCAAACATCATTCTAAACACAAAACAAGCATCAAAACATGTTAAAAACGTATGAGGATTAAAAATCGATTTTGGAAAAAGTAAGAACAAACCAAATCGTGTTTTCTCAATTCTTGATGTTTTTGAGAAATGTAAAGGTCTGAATCGACTCCAGGAACTCCAAGGAATGCAAAGGAATGCTTAAAACCAATTGAATCGAGCTGGAACTATGACTGCAAGTTGCTTGAAAGGCACGTTTTTTTTTACTTAGGTTAGGGATCCTCGAAGCAATTTTTTTGTCCTTGTTCATGTTGTATGCATTGTACATTTATAGTGGATGGATTTTGGGCTAATTTGAGGAACAAATAATGATCGATCAATGCAAAAATTATTTGATTTTGTACAAAATCAAATTTTTCTTATTTGATCCAATTTCTTGCCAAATCAATGCAAATTTTGAAATTTGCCAGCTTGTGTGAGTTACTTGGATCTCAAGTATGAGAGAAAAATCAATTTTGCATTTAATTTTGATTTTATACCTTATTTTTTAATTTAATTTGTTTTTAAATGAATAAAATCCAAATTAAATAGAAAAATAAAGACAAAATTCGTGGCATTGGGCTTAAAGGTTCCAAATAAGATAAGGAACAAGTTTAAACCAAGAAAAACTAGGCCCATTTGCAAAATTTTGGATTTTTACAAGTATTTCTCTTTGTGCACCTCTTCAAAAATGTCCAACTTGTGCAAGGTGTATTTTGTTCAATTTTCCACATTTTTTAGTGTTCTTGAACTTTTTAGAAAGCTCTAGGTGTCCTCTAAACAACCTATTTGGTTTCATCTCAATTGGAGTTTCCATGCGCAATAAATCTTCAAAACAAAAAGTTGACTTTTGCTGACTTTGAAAAGGACCTGTAATATTTTGATCCATACCTTCCAAATGAAGCATTTTATGAACATTCTTGTGAGACATGAAGTTGTATAGAATTAAATTTCCTTCAAAATGAGATGTGGTGGAAAAATTTCTGAGAAAGTATGAATAAGTTATGCTCAGTCAAAGTTTAGTTAACTTTTCATTGGAAAACCCTAATTTGGAAAGTTTGACTTTTGAGCAAATCTTGAGTTTTCTTGATGAATCATGATCAACCCTTGATCAAATGATGAATGTAACTTCAAAATGAGGATGTTGACCAAAAATCATGAAGTTTGACTGTATGTTGACCACAGTTGACTTTTGTCCAATACAATTGATTTTCAACCATCTGAGCAAATGTCTGAGGAAATTTGACTTGTGAGGCTTGAAACTTGACATGGAGAATCTTTGAAGCATATGAGGAGGCATGATGACCATTGGAGATGTTGGAAGTCCATCTAGATCTGAGGATAGCCAAACCCTAGTTTGGGTTGATTGTCTAGGAGAAGGTTTGTCTGATCAACCCTTGAGGAATCCTTGAGTATAGATGTATGGGATGTCTTGAGGAAGTAGGAGGTCAAATTTTAGGGTATGACACATGTCTTAGTAGGACCAAGCAAAAATCTCGATATAGTCTCGCAGCATCTGGACCAATCTCTCTTTGACATTACTCTCAAGACCCGCTCCTATCTTGATTTCCTTTCTGTCTTTGTCAGTACCTACATTCACAACCTCGACTGGCTCCTCGTGGGTCAGATAACTGTTTCCTGTTGTAGTAGCCTGACAAGTTCTCCTGGCACTTCACAATATTTCTCACCTTCCTCTTCGGCTTGGTAGATCGGATTACCAAAGTCATATTTAACAATAGCAGAGTCGTTATCGACGAGATTCGGAGTGGATATGCAATGTATCATGTGGGTGTGTGTAAGAACACATAGCTTTTTGAAAGGGTGATAAAGTAAAAGAAAGAAAAGAGCATAGAATTTGAATGCAAAAGTCCAATTTTATTGAATGAAAATATGCAAATGACAAATAATAACCCTCACAAACGAGCCGTGGTGCCCTGGGCAAGGCACTAGGCTTAAAGTTCATTGTTCGGAACGTAAAAAGCGAAAAGCATAACAGAAAAAGAAATTACTCCTGTCTAAAGGAGATTGGTATGACATCTTCAGTCTTCTAATTGTTGAGTCCATCGTCTCGAGTTGGGAAGATCCAATTGTTGATGTCGAAGTTGTCGTCGTCGTCTTTTATAGCATGGACTCCGCTTTTGTTGATGTGGAAAGGAAGTTTGTCGGCACGTTCGCGGCGTATCATCTTATGACCTTTGATAGTGAAACCTAAACCAGTCTTGTCATATTTGAACGGAAAATCGGGGAGCTGGCCCCAAATACCACAATCTCCTTCTTCAACCGCAGCTTTGGCGTCTTTCAGTGAGGCCATCTTCGGTGGAACTCTAGTAACTTCAGGAGCGATAGGAGAGTCAACAGGCATGACTCGTGGAATTGCTTCGAATGCTTGACAGGGATTTTTGACAAATTCACCTTCCATTTTGATGTATCGGAATGACTGTAGATGGCTTACCAGATATTCTTCTTCACCGCATACTGTAACAATTTTCCCCTTCATTGGGTACTTCAGCTTCTGATGTAGGGTGGAGGTGACAGCGCCTGCCCCATGTATCCAAGGACGTCCGAGTAGGCAATAATAAGTTGGACGAATGTCCATGACAAATAAAGTAGAGTCAAAAGTCTGGGAACCGACTTTAACTGGAAGGTTGAGCTCTCCAAGTACTATTCTTTTTGAACCATCAAAAGCTCTTACGATTATGTCACTGGGCTTCATGACCACTTCTTGAGCTTTAAGTCGGTCGAGAGCGCTCTTTGGCAGAACATTCAGAGCAGAACCAGTATCCACCAATACGTGAGACAATGTAGTGCCCTTGCATTCAATGGAGATGCGCAAGGCTTTGTTGTGTTTCCTTTCGGCAGGAGTTAAATCAGCATCAGAGAAACCTAAACCATTATTGACGGTCAGGCTAGCAATACATCCTTCGAATTGATCAGTAGTAGTGTCTTGCGGTATATGAGTATTCCTCAAAAACTTTACTAAGGTCTTAGCATGAGCCTTAGAGCACAAAAGCAGAGCTAGCATGGATATCTTGGACGAAGTTTGTCCCAACTATTCCACAACATTGTAGTCGCTCTTCTTGATGATCTTCAGAATTTCCTCCATTTCTTGCTTGGAGTTATCCTCAACAACTTCCTTTGGTACTTCTGTCTGAACAGGATGAGTCACTGGTTCTTTCCCTCTCGCTTCGGGAACTGGTTCGATAGCAGGAATGCGAATTGGTGTAGTGGTGTCTTTTAGAGGAGAGATCTCTGGAGAAAATACTCTTCCGGTTCTGGTTACCTTGCTTGATCCGACAATGTTGCCGATGTCAGGATTGGTAGCCTCTACTACAATGTCTTTAATGGTCAAAGGTTCTTGCTTGACGCCATGATAGTAAACTTTGGCTCCATAATTCCAAGGTATAGCTTTGTCAGAGGAATATGGAATTAATCTGGGGGTGGAATAATGAGAGGTGCCACTCTAGGCGCGAGATCGACAGAGGTGATCCTTATTGTGTTCACATCAGCATAGTCTTCTGGGTAATCGTCTCCCCATCTAGTTGCTTTGATGTCTTCGATTGGAATCTTGTAACTTTCGGGAATGATATATTTAACCATGAAACCAAACTTTCCGCTTGGCTTCCCCAAGGTATCCCAGACTTCTGGTATGGCTTCGTCTACATCTTCGATCTTCATATTCTTAAAAATGTCTTCACATAAATTCTCCACAGATGGAGGTTTCAAAAATAGCACTTCTCAATTATCCATCATGTGTTGAATACGCCTCTTCAACCAAGCACATCCGTCAGATTCAGATGCACACCAACGACAGTCATCAGGGCATCTTGGAAATACACCGGCTTGCAGCAAATCTTTCTTAACAGACATCAGAGGAATAGTCAGCCTGTTCACATCATAAACATAGGAGTCATCGTCAATAGCATTGGAACTTTTACCATGGTCAGACATTGGTGCATTGATCACATTCGGAGTTTCGATAGGAGGGTTGAATTCAATTTCCCTTGCTTCAATCATGTCTTGAATCTTGTTCTTCAGAGCCCAACAGTTGTTGATGTCGTGCCCTGGACTGTTGGAGTGGTATGCACACCTTGCATTAGGATTATACTTTGGATAGGACGTGTTGATGTGTTGAGGAGGATCCCTCAAAGTAATCAACTCTGCTTTCAACATGTGTTGCAATTCTTGAGACAACAGCATGTTGATCTTTGTAAATTATCTTCGTGGCGCGTTCTGGCTACGCGTGTTGTCTCGTTGAGGTTGCGCTGGTGTAGAATTTGAGATCACGACTTCTCCCACAGATTGAGTGCGATTAGCTTTGTCAAGACTCTTTTGACCATACACAACATTGGATTCTTTCTTACCACCAAAAGATATTTTCGCAGCATTTGAGGATGACTCTACCTGAATCTTTCCGCTCTTGATTCCAACTTCGATACGTTCGCCTGTCAATATCAACTCGGTGAATCCGGCTGAAGAGTTTCCAATCAGATGATTGAATAATGGGCCTGTCAGTGTTCCCATAAAAATGTTAACCAACTCCCTATTGGACAAGGGTGGTTGAACTCTGCCTGCTAGATCTCTCCATTTCTGAGCATACTCCTTGAACTTCTTGTCACGATCCATAGACATGCTCTGTAGCTGCATGCGGATAGGTGTCAATTCAGCATTGTACTAGTATTGCTTGTAGAAAGCATTTGCTAAGTCATTCTGTAACACCCCATCTAAATACCCGCGTAATTAATGATTAAATCAGAGTAACATGTAAAACAAGGGATGCCACAATTCAAAATAAATATAAAACTTCAAACAACAGTAGTCATGCTTCACTGAAGAACTTATTAAATAGTCAAAATCATTATCATGTTCTACACAGCGGAAAATTAACATAAAAGAAATCCGGAATAAATTCAACTCATAATTATTCCAACACAACCAAAAGAAATAGAGTTTAAAACTGTAACTCTAAAGCAATCGTCCCCCAGTGTTACAACTACCAGAGCATGACACTGACACGCGAATAACTAAAACAACACAACTCTATAAGCCATCCTCACCAACTCCTGAACTGCTAACTTTAATCTGAAATCATTAAAGTAAGGGTGAGATTTCAGCGCAATATAAATTGCATTATACGTTTCTAAATACAACATAACAACTCAATATATTATTTCACCCTCATTAGCATATCAGATTTCAGTTCATAAATATAATTCACACAGTTCATTATGCATATAACAACAATGAAATTATAACACTGGAAACCATCCTAGCATGTTAAAATTTCATACAAATGCAAATGCAGACCCAATGCATGTGGTACCAAAACATGAACTAAGTCACCAACATCGATTCAACCACAATCACCCGGACATAAATCCAGCCTCACCACCCACATCACCCGGGAACGGTTATTGGCAATACGAGTCAAATTTCACACAATGAGAATTAACTCCACCAGAATGCATATGCATGCACATCATAAAGCATGCAACATTCAACACAGGTTATGACCACATTAGACATCATAAACCATCATCAACCACAACATGATATCATCACCTATCATGAAATAAATCATCAAAAAGCATAAATATGTCAAACGTTTACCCTTCAATTAGTAAGACTATCACTAGTATATACAACAACAACAACAACAATGAGATCAACAACCACCAAGTATATACAACATCAACAACAAATCATGATATCAACAAGCACCATGCATATACAACATCAGCAACAACACATGATATCAATACAATCATGAATAAACAGCAGGAAAATAACATACAAGCTTCATTCCACGTTCAACCTGTCAGAACAATCATATACTCATTCATCCACCATTCCCATAACTCCCACTGTTCACAAATTGGAGAAAAGGCTCTTTTCAAAATAAAATCCATTAATTATAATTTTCTTCATTTTATAAAATAGAGTGTTTAATTTAAGAAACAACGTCCAAAACGACGACTAAAACGGACTTACGATTTGAAAGTTATGAATTTTTAAAGTTTAGTACTTTTCAAAAAGTAACAGTGGGAACGGGATCCTCCAAATGAAGAACAAATGGGGAACCGGTTCCTGCGTTCAAAAATGCCATTTTCACTAACCAACACACTGGGAACCCGGGTTCTCCCACATGGGAACCGGTTCCCACGACTCATGAAGAAAACACTAGTTTTGGAGATGTTTCCAAACTTATTCCATAACATTCCCATACGGATCCAAACATCAAAAACACTAATTTTCCTCCAACAAACACCAGTATCATACTACATGGCATAGTTCATTTATTCCCAAACATTCCATAACATTACTACGGTTTCAAATTCCTATAATTTGACACATTTAGGGATAATCCTACAAAACCTAAATTATCTAATTTCAAGTTTCCTAACATACTCAATCATTAAGTTGGATCCCAAAACCCATAAGGCATAATAACCGAATGAAATCACCCCTTACCTCGCGATGATTCTTCGAATTTTTGGCGTTTGGCTTTTCCTCCTTCTCTTCTCTTCTCCAATCTCACGTATGATGCAATTTCTCAAATGACTCTCTTTTTCCTTCTTTTCCTTTTATTATTCCTTTTATTATTCCAATAAATGAAATAAAATAATAATTAGTATGGGTAGAGTATTTTACTCCTCACACCCCCACATTACTCCTCACACCCTCACACTACTCCTCACACCACCAACTATCTCATTCCTTTAATTAATTAATTAATTAAATTCATTAATTCAAAATACCAATAATTAAACTTCTAATTAAATTAGTAATTAAAATTCTAATTATTTAATAATTGAATTATTTGGGGTGTCACAACTCTCCCCCACTAAAAAGAGTTTTCGTCCTCGAAAATATACCTTAGACGAAAAGTTCGGGATAAGAGTCTTTCATCTGGCTCTCCAGCTCCCAAGTAACATTTCCACCTGCTGGTCCTCCCCAAGCCATTTTCACCACCGCTATCTCTTTACCACGCAACTGCTTCAACTTCTGATCCTCAATTCTCGCAGGTAATGCTTCAATAGTCAGATTATCTTATCATCTACGAATCTCATGAGACGGATCGAATGTACTTCCTCAAGAGATACATGGAACACATTATGCAAATTCAATGACGTGTAAAGCAATCGATAAGCAACTTTTCCAACCTTCTTCGTAATCAAAGACCAATAAAGCGCGGGTTAACTTTTGACTTCAAGGCTCGACCAATACCAGTCATCGGAGTAACTCGCATAAACACATGATCTCCTTCACTAAACTCGAGATCCTTCCTCCTCTTATCATGATAAATCTTCTGACGATTCTGAGAAGCTCTCATCTTCTCCTGAATCATCTTAATCTTTTATGAAGTCTGTTGGACAATTTCTGGTCCAATCACAGCACTTTCTCCAGATTCGTACCAACACAACGATTTCCGACACCTCATACCATACAATGCCTCAAACAGAGCCATACCAATACTCGAATGAAACTATTATTGTAGGTAAACTCAATCAATGGCAAATAGTTATCCCATGCTCCACCTTTTTCCAACACACAAGCTCTCAACAAATCCTCTAACGACTGAATCGTCCTCTCTGTCTGACCATCCATCTGCGGATGATAAGCAGAACTCAATCGCAACTTAGTACCCAAAGCTTCCTGCAACCCTGTCCAGAATTTAGATGTAAACCTCGGATCTCTATCCGACACAATGCTAGAAGGAATACCGTGCAAATTCACGATCTTCTCAACATACAACTCTGCCAACCTCTCCATAGGATAGTCCATCCTTATCGGAATAAGGTGAGCAGACTTCGTCAGCCGATCAACAATAACCCAAATAGAATCACAATTCGTCGTTGTCCTCGGCAAACCAGATACAAAATCCAGAGAAATGCGATCCCATTTCCAATCCGGAACAAACAACGGTTCCATCAACCCCGACGGTTTCTGATGTTCAATCTTTGACTTTTGACAAACCAAACAAGCATACACAAACTCAGAAATTTCCTTTTTCATTCCAGGCCACCAAAACAACTTCTTCAAGTCATGGTACATCTTAGTAGCATCGGGATTAATACTCAATCCACTGCGATGTCCTTCTTCCAAAATATTCTTCTTAATTTCCGCATCATCCGGAACCCACACTCTGTCACCAAATCTCATAACACCATTCTCATCAATTCGGAATTCACCTCCTTGACCTTGGTTGATCAATGTCAACTTATCGACTAAACCAACATGATATTTTTGTCCCATTCGAATTTCCTCAAGAATACCACTTGTCAGCTTTAACATACCCAATTTAACACTATCATCAGTAGTCTCACATACCAAACTCAAGTCTCTGAACTGTTCAACCAAATCCAATCCGCGCACCATCAACATCGACATATGCAACGACCTCCTACTCAATGCATCTGCAACAACGTTTGCCTTACCAGGATGGTAATTCAAACCAAAATCATAATCTTTCAGGAACTCTAACCACCTTGTCTGCCGCATATTTAGTTCTTTCTGATCGAAGAGATACTTCAGACTCTTATAATCGCTGTATACTTCGAATCGAGAACCATACAAATAATGCCTCCACAATTTCAAAACAAATACCACAGCTTCCAGTTCTAAATCATGAGTTGGATAATTCCTTTCATGAATCTTCAACTGTCTCGAAGCATAAGCCACTACTTTCTTATCTTGCATCAAAACACCACTTAATCCCATCAATGACGCATCATAATACACAACAAAAGATTCCGCTGGATTTGGCAAAATCAGAATCGGAGCACTAGTCAACCTCTTCTTTAACTCTTGGAATCCTTTCTCACATTCAGAATCCCAAACAACCACTTGACCCTTTCTTGTCAACTTAGTCAACAGCAAAGCTAACTTCGAAAATCCCTCAATGAACTTTCTGTAATAACCCGCAAGACCAAGAAAACTACGGATTTCAGAAGCATTCTTTGGTGCTTCCCACTGAGATACCGCTTCTACCTTCGTAGGATCAACAACAATAACATTCTTGGAAATCACAAGACCAAGAAAGCTTACTTCACTCAACAAGAATTCACACTTAGCCAACTTCGCATAGAGCTTCTTATCTTTCAACAACTCCAACACAATTCTAAGATGTTCTGCATGTTCTTCATCACCCTTTTTTTAGACCAGAATGTCATCAATAAAGACAACCACAAACTTATCAATATACAGGTGAAATATCATGTTCATATACTCCATGAAAACACCAGGTGCATTAGTAACTCCAAACGGCATAACAAAATACTCATAATGTCCATACCTCGTTCTAAATGCAGTTTTCTGAATATCTTTCGTCTTCACACGAATCTGATGATATCCAGACCTTAAGTCAATCTTACTGAATACACAAGCTCCAACTAATTGATCCATCAAATCATCAATCCTCGACAATGGATACCAATTCTTGATTGTAACTTTGTTCAACTGTCGGTAATCAACACACAGTCTCCTCGAACCTTCTTTCTTCTTAACCAACAACACAGAGCACCCCACGGCAAAACACTCAGACGGATAAACTTCTTCTCCAGTAACTCTTCCAACTGCTTCTTCAATTCAGATAATTTAGATGCCGACATGCAATAAGGCACCATCGACACCGGACTAGTTCCAATAATCAAATCTAGAGTAAATTTCACTTCTCTCTCAGGTGGCAACTCACTAACATCTTCCGGAAACACTTCTGGAAATTCATTCACCATTTCCAAACTACCAAGTTTACAAAAATCGGGAATTCGACTCTTTTTAAACTAGATTCCATAAAATGATATTTTCTTTATTTTATAAGATAGTATTTTTAATTTAAGAAATACTACCGAAAACGGCACTCGAATCGGAGTTACGGTTTAGAAAATATGAGTTTTTAAAGTTTTAAGCATTTTGAAAATCAACAAAGTGGTAACTGGTTCCTCCCAGGGAGAACCCGGTTCCCACATTCCTCAAAAACACACTCTCTGGATTTTACTATGGGGAACTTGGTTCCTCCATACTGGCAACCGGTTCCCACTAAGATTATTGGTTTTCCTTGCAAATTTTGATCTGGGAACCCGGTTCCTCCCGAGTAAGTTCCCAACAAATTCCATCTCCTGGTTTTGTACAGAACCAGTTCCTCCACATGGGAACCGGTTCCTGCGACCTGCAGAACCAAAAATATGCAGTTTTAACAGCAGCTTGCAATCCAACTCAATCAGAACAATCTCAAAACAATTCTTCACCACTGGCAATTATCACTCTTAGCTTTTCCTTTCACTTCCGTTGAAGAATACAACATAAACACCATAGCACCATCATTAACAGCTGTGTAACTCTGATCATCCATCTTAATTCATTGTTCTTATTAGAGTCTTCGTCAACTCATATGGTTCACAAGCTTCTACCAACTTCATTCATATTCATCACTATAGGCCCCACTTAGATAGAAACACAATTGTATACCATCCAATACGATTCCGTCTACTATCAACAAGAGATTAAGGGTGACCAAGTCCTCAATTTGTCAATAGACATCCGATAATCATACTGGAGCATAAACCATCATTACCAACACTTTCTGTTCTCAAAATCGTACTCGCCTTTTTGCACTTCCAACTATGACTCACGGTCCCAACGATTCCAACAACTCTAACCACTCTTGCATTGTCTTCTCAAGCAGTACCTCGTACCAATGACTTACAATCGGAACATATCCGGGAAACATCTTTTCTCCCCCACTTAGTTTCACACTACTCCTGCAATAATCATTTAGAAAGCAACAAGTACTGACAGTGTTGTACACACTTGTCGTGTACAAAAGGGATAATGACATTAAGACATTGGTCACAACGACCGACTATGCTCTGATACCACTATTGTAACACCCCTTCTAAATACCCGCGTAATTAATAATTAAATCAGAGTAACATGTAAAACAAGGGTTGCCACAATTCAAAATAAATATAAAACTTCAAACAACAGCAGTCATGCTTCACTGAAGAACTTATTAAATAGTCAAAATCATTATCATGTTCTACACAGCGGAAAATCAACATAAAAAAAATCTGGAATAAATTCAACTTATAATTATTCCAACACAACCAAAAGAAATAGAGTTTAAAACTGTAACTCTAAAGCAATCGTCCCCAGTGTTACAACTACCAGAACATGACACTGACACGCGGATAACTAAAACAGCACAACTCTATAAGCGATCCTCACCAACTCCTGAGCTGCTAACTTTAATCTGAAATCATTAAAGTAAGAGTGAGATTTCATCGCAATATAAAATGCATTATACATTTCTAAATACAACAGAATAACTCAATATATCATTTCACCCTCATTAGCATATCAGATTTCAGTTCATAAATACAATTCACACAGTTCATTAGGCATATAACAACAATGAAATTATAACACTAGAAACCATCCTAGCATGTTACAATTTCATACAAATGCAAATGCAGACCCAATGCACGTGGTACCAAAACGTGAACTAAGTCACCAACACCGATTCGTCAACAATCACCCAGACATGAATCCAGCCTCACCATCCACATCACCCGGGAACGGTTATTGGCAATACGAGTCAAATTCCACACAATGGAAATTAACTCCACCAGAATGCATATGCATGCACATCATAAAGCATGCAACATTCAACACAGGTTATGACCACATTAGACATCATAAACCATCATCAACCACAATATGATATCATCACCTATCATGAAATAAATCATCACAAAGCATAAATATGTCAAACGCTTACCCTTCAATTAGTAAGACTATCACCAGTATATACAACAACAACAACGACTGAGATCAACGACTACCAAGTATATACAACATCAACAACAACTCATGATATCAACAAGCATCATGAATATACAACATCAGCAACAACACATGATATCAATATAATCATGAATAAACAGTAGGAAAATAACATACAAGCTTCATTCCAAGTTCAACCTGTCAGAACAATCCTATACTCATTCATCCACCATTCCCATAACTCCCATTGTTCACAAATTGGAGAAACGGATCTTTTCAAAATAAAATCAATTAATTATAATTTTCTTCATTTTATAAAATAGAGTATTTAATTTAAGAAATAACGTCCAAAACGACGACTAAAACAGACTCGCAGTTTGAAAGTTATGAATTTTTAAAGTTTAGTATTTTTCAAAAAGTAACAGTGGGAACGGGTTCCTCCAAATGAAGACCAAATGGGGAATCGGTTCCTGGGTTCAAAAATACCATTTTCACTAACCAACACACTGGGAACCCGGGTTCTCCCACATGGGAACCGATTCCCACGACTCACAGTGGTAGAAAACACTAGTTTTGACAGCAATATGTTCCAAACTTATTCCATAGCATTCCCATACGGATCCAAACATCAAAAACACTAATTTTCCTCCAACAAACACCAATATCATACTACATGCCATAGTTCATTTATTCCCAAACATTCCATAACATTACTACGGTTTCAAATTCCTATAATTCGACACATTTAGGGATAATCCTACAAAACCTAAATTATCTAATTTCAAGTTTACTAACATACTCAATCATTAAGTTGGATCCCAAAACCCATAAGGCATAATAACAGAATGAAATCACCCCTTACCTCGCGCTGATTCTTCGAATTTTCGTCGTTTGGCTTTTCCTCTTTCTCTTCTCTTCTCCAATCTCACGTATGATGTAATTTCTCAAATGACTCTCTTTTTCCTTCTTTTCCTTTTATTATTCCTTTTATTATTCCAATAAATGAAATAAAATAATAATTAGTATGGGTAGAGTATTTTACTCCTCACACCCCCACATTACTCCTCACACCACCAACTATCTCATTCCTTTAATTAATTAATTAAATTCATTAATTCAAAAATACCAATAATTAAACTTCTAATTAAATTAATAATTAAAATTCTAATTATTTAATAATTGAATTATTTGGGGTGTCACACATTCCAGGTATGAATGTGGGTATTCTCTAGCTGATAATACCACTCCAATTGAGTTCCAGATAAACTCTCTTGAAAGAAATGGATCCACAATTTCCTGTCTTCAGTATGAGGATGGATCTTCTGAACATAGGACTTCATATGTAGCTTCGGACAAGAGATGCCATCATACTTGGCAAAGGTAGGAGTTTTGAATTTGCGAGGAATTACCACACCAGGAACAAGACTCAAATCATCAAAGTTTAGCCCTGACATTTTCAGATTTTCCACAGCACTCAGACGGTCTTCAAGTTTCTTGTACTTTTTGTTGTCAGGATACTGCTCGCTCATATAGTCTTCTTCTTTGTTTTCAGACTCATGATGGCTTCCTTCATTGTTTTTGATACTTTCTTCAGTTTCACCTCTCTTGTCTGAGAATTCGAGCTGTCTGACCACCTTGACTGGACCCTTGTGATTTCTTCCCATGTTGAGAATACCAATGGTCTTCTTCTTTCTGGTGATGAGCTTCTTCAGATCTTTCTGGCCTTGGGCCAAATTGGTGAACATCTCTTGGAATTGGGCATTCTGAGTCTGGAGATCTTTGACAGTCTGTTCAAGAGTCATTTCTGCTGAAATAAACAGCAAGAGAATAAGAAAACCGGTCTTCAATGTACCTGTTATGAAATGTTATGCCATGATATGCGATGTTATGCAATGCAATATTTTCAAGGACCTTAGGAATTTAAATTTGTTAACCAAGCACGAACAAACTTTTTATTAGTTTACTTTTAGCAAGTACAAAAGAAAGTTTAAACAAATAAAAAGAAATTCCTAGAGCTTAGGTCTCCCATGGGCGCTTCCTCTTTGCGTTGAAGTAGGTGTTAATGCTTTGCTTCTCGTGAAGTAGCTTCGTCAACTCTAATACCTTCTTCTCACTTGCATAGCACTGAGCTTCGAATGTATCCCTTTCTTCTTTAATCTGAATCCAGGATCTCTTCAAGTCTTTGAAATTAGTAGGCATGTCTGGATGGAGAATGGTATAGGGTTCATCACCTATAGCAACAAGTTCCATAACCACTAGTAGAACAACTATAAATGGCATCATGAGGTTTTGAGCTCAAGCTCGCACCCATTTGAGGTAAGGTTCCCAAGGAATGGAATTTTTATGTCCCAAAGTCTTGGTATCAGTCTTCTTTACCATGCCCCAAGCGTGCGCAAATCTTCGATGGTAGTTCTGGAGATTGTTTTCATAGTCAAACACAATGTCTTGGAGAAGCATATCATGAGGACCATCTCTTTGAGCATAACCAAACTGACGTAGAGCTAGAGAAAGGTTGTAAGTGATACCTCCCCTTATGACAAGGAGTGGTACATTAGGGAATTCCCCACAACGCTCAATGAAAGTGAAGTCCTTTTGAGAAAAAAGACACCAACGAATATTTGAATGAGAGAGTGACATCAGCCTTTGAGACCACTTTAACCTTTGCTCGTTCTTCATTATTGATTGAGGAAGGTGCGAAATAAACCAACTAGAAAGTAACAGTATGCAACACATGGGAGTTCCTTGTCTTTTGATAGTACGAGTGTGGAGAGAATGCAAAATGTCTCCAAGTAAGGTAGGCACTGGATTACGAGTGAGGAATATCTTGATAGCATTCACGTCTATGAACTGATCTGGATTAGGAAATAACACCAAGCCATAGATTAGCAAGGCCAAAGTGTCTTCGAATGCATGGAAACTCATAGCCTTTAGGAATTCTCAAAAATTAAACAACCAATTTTATTTTCCGAATCGAATAAAATTATAAGTAGTATCTTCCAATGTAGAACAATCGATAAAGTAAAGTAGTGATGTTTCGTATCGAAGATATGGAATGATCATATCTTCTTCAAAACCGAGATAACCAAGTCATAACCATGTCTTTGATGAACTGATCGAACAAACTAATTCTTTGAGTTGAGAAGGTATACCCATGAAATTGATTCAGATAGTCTTCTTGGAAGCCATAACTCCTACAAAACAGAGCAAAGATAAATCCCTAGGTCCTTGAAATAGTTATATATGATATGATATTATGATGTCATGTTTAAAACAAGTAGCAAACACAAGCAATTCACACAACAACCCTAGGTTTAAGGCTTTCATGAGGTATAGGTGTCTACCCTACCAAAGTTTAAGTGGGTTCAACCTATCCTATAGTAATCTATATATCATTTATTTTCTAATAATGGTTAAACATCCCGAAAGTCGAATCTTAATGGCGTAGCATCGATCAACCAACCTCGGTCAGTTCTACCTTACCAAGATGTTTCTAAAACTTATGAACACGATACTTTCCAACAGACATAATATAGCATCATATCATACTATTAATATTATCAAATTACCTAAGATAAAGCATACAAGTCAAAAAAGTGATCTAAAATAAGGTAGCTTCTCTTGAGAATAAGTCATCACTAAACAGAGCAAGAAGTTTCCACCGACTTTTCTTTTATCCATTAAGCGAAATCAGGAAAAGACCTTCGTTAGATTTTGAAAATGAAGAAGGAATAGTTTCCATTCGTAAGAGCTCTTAATAGCTCACTTTATAAACATTTCAAAAGATTTCAAAAGATTTTGATAGATTTGAAAAGAGACTTATTTAATGTAAAATGGTGCGTTATTTATAGATTTGGTTATCCTGATTTATTTATTGTTGGTAGATAATTATTGGTAGATAACTTCATTGGATGTATATCGGATGGTCATAGAAGGAAACTTGTAAGGATATATTAGCATATTTGTAGGGACGATCGTCATAGAATATCGAGAAATACATCATCACTATGATGATGAAGCTATGATGAGATCTTAGCTGATTAAGACAACGAGAGATACCCTAAGGTGGGTGCATGTGTGAAAAGAGTGTTGTATTCGAGATATTTATCTTGTGATTAGGGTTAGCTACGTTGATTGAATTAATCTTGCCATACACGCCTAGTTACTAGCAAATATGTGCGAAAAATAAATTGCGGAAATGTAAAATGCGGAAAGTAAAACCCTAACTATTACATGACTTTGGAGCGACATAATAATAAAAGTAAAAACTATTATATCCCATGAGATTACATAATATTGAAAAAAATGCGAGAAAATAAACCTTATTACAACACAGCGATTACCATAATCAGAAAATATTACGAGAAGGATCGAATTGTAAATAATGGAAAATAATGTTAGTAAAAAGAAAGTTTTGAGTTAGAAAAAAGGTTTTAGGGTTAGTAAACCTAATTAAATGTAAAAAATATTTTTTGGGAATTTTCTGGATTAATTTGATATGGAAAAAGTGATTAAAAAGTTAATTTCCGATTAATTAACAATTAAATAAAACATGAGTGAAAAATAATATTTTTTATGTCAAAAATTAAATTAAAGTTTTTCTAACCTAATTATGATTTTTTTTTTGGTGATTTTTAGTGTATTAAAAAAATGTTTGAAAATAAAATAAATTGAAAAATAAGAAAAATATGTTAGTTTTGCAAAGGAGTAAAAATAAACGGGGTAGCCAGGGATCGAACCCCTGCCCTTGATGTCACCAGCACGCTGCCTTGCCAACTGAGCTGCATATGTTAGTTGTTTAGCAAATGAAACAAATGCAATATAAGTGAAAATAACTTCTGAAAAAATAATTTAAAACGAAAACGCGCCAAGGAGTCATTTTCTTCGTGTTTGAACCAGACTTTTACCTACAGTTTGTATCCGTAGCAAAAGCCTATAGTGACAGCCCCGTCTGTCACTATATCACTTGCAAAAATTAAGAATCCAGAATATGCAATATAAATTAGCTATGAATACATGAATCGATTGGAATCGATCCACTGAGCATGATGGTACCACTCGTTTGGCCCAATTTTGCTTATTCTGAAAAACTCTAATCCAAGGTTTCAAACCCTAGCAATGGTGGATCCTTCGTTTTGCACCTAAGCTTTAATTAAACTATCCAGACACCATCGGAACTTCATCACAAACACAAATATATGGTTAAATCCAGTTAATTATGCATGAAAATATGAAATCGATTTTGAGTTAGAGTTGTGCAAACCGTGACTGTGAAGTTACGATTCTGGACGTCTGGATGCTTGGTGAATGGCTAGAACGATTCAGAGAGTGATGAGGAGCACATTGCAATGCTTAGAATGCCTTCAATCAGAGTAAAATTGTGGCTGCTAGTTGCTTGTGTACCACGGTTTTTTGAGAGTTTTTCTAGGGTTCTTGGCTGCAAAAAATCCTCCTCTAGGATTTAGAAACCTTCTGAATTTCAATGAGAAAATATTTGATTTGTCAATCTTTTCCATTTTGATCAAATGTTTCCAATCTTGTACCAATCTCTTGCCAATCACATAATTTTGAAATTTTGGCCATTTAATGGGTATCTTAGACCTCAAGAATGTCAATTATTCAGCCTTGCATTGATTGATTTATTTTTGCTATTTTATTTTAATTAAATTGACTTTAAATGAATAAAAAATCAAAATAAATAAAATAAAAAGTTCAAGGGCGTGGCATTGGGCTTGGAGGTTCTAATTGAGATTAGCAACAAGTTTGAACCAAGAAAAGTTAAGAACATTTATAATTTTTTTGATTTTTTCAAGTATTTCTCTTTATGCACCTCCTAAAAAATGCTCAACTTGCACAACTTGTATCTTGCTCAATTTCTAATATTTTTGGGTGTTCTTGGATTTTTTAGAAAGCTCAAGATGTCCTCTAAACAACCCTTTTGGTTTCATCTTCATTGAAGTTTCCATGTTCATGAACACTTCTTTGCAAAAAGATGACTTTTTGTTGACTTTTAAAAGGACCTGTAATATTTTGATCCATAATTTCCAAATGAAGCATTTCTAGCCAAAGCTTGTGAGACATGAAGTTGTAGAGAATTGAATTCCCTTTAAAATGAGCATTTATGGAATTTTTTTTGATAAAGTATGTGAAAGTTATGCCTGGTCAAAGTTCTGTTGACTTTTGTCTGAAAAACCCTAATTTAGAAACTTTGATTTTTGATCAAATCTTGAATTTTCTTGAGGAATCATGATCAACCCTTGATCAAATGATGAATATTACTTCAAAATATTGATGTTGACCAAAAATTATGAAGTTTGACTGTATGTTGACCATAGTTGACTTTTTGTCCAATACAGTTGATTTTCAACCATCTGAGCAATTGGATGAGCAAATTTGGCTTGTAAGGCTTGAAACTTGACATGGTGATCCCTTGAACCATATATTGAGGTATGATGACCACTTAGAGCACAGTAAATCCATCTTGACTTGAGAGGAGCAAATTCCTAATTTGAATTGATTGCTTAGGAGAGGGTTTGTGTGGTCAACCCTTGTGAAATCCTTGAGTATGAAGTTGTGGATTGTCTTGAGAAGTAGGAGGGCAAATTTTGGGGTATAACAATCACTAACCACCCATAACCTCTCCTTTTAAATTATTTTAACTCTTATATTTTATTAAAAAAATTAAATTAAATATATTTTAATAAATATTTCCATGATTATAAGTATAATCGTTTAAAAAAATATACCTATCAATAATGCTCCAACCTTGAGGCTTGGAGAAAGATCGACTAATTTCACCAAATGTTAACTTAACGTGAAATAGTCTCACATTATTTGGGAGCTAAGGCTAATGGTGGTTTATACACAACATCAACACATCTTGATTCAACAAGATGTCTTTTCTAAAGAACAAAACAAAAAATTTCACACCTAAAACGAACAATACATCATAACTGCAATAACATAGACTTGAGATTGACCAGAACATTAACAATAGAAAGAAGAGTCAGACCCACATACTTGTACCTTGTCTCATAATCTCGCTTAAGGACCCCTTATCTCATAATTTCGCTTAGGGACCAATTGTTTGGTGAACAATACCTCGTAACTGCAGTGGCGCGAACTTGAGTTTGACCAAAATATTAATGTTAGTAGGAGGGACCGGACCCACATGCTTGCACCGTGTCTCTTAGACTTGATTGAGAGACAACTTTTTCAGACTAACCAAAATAATTATGCATTGCTTGAAAATCAAACGTAAAAATAATTTATATAAAACACTCACACATCTCAAACAAAGTACGTATTTTTTTTAAAAAATGGAAAAAGTACTAGGTGTGGTTAAACACTGATAGGAATCAATTTGGTTGTTAAAGTTAGATCAAATATTTAAATAACTCCAAGAAAGTAGATAAAATATTGAATAAAATAATAAGAAAATATATGCAGGAAATCCAATTCCGAGAGGCAGAAGTTGACAGACTGACGAGACGACGACGGCATTTCTGACCCGTCTGTCACTCCGCTGCAATCTTCATGTGCTTTTCATTTCTTCTCTTCTCTCACCACTCATTTCCTCTCTCTCAGATCCAATCTCTCCCATTTCCTTTCATTTTCACGTACTTTCCCCCCTCAATTCACCGAAACTTCCACACAACCTTATCTAACCACCAAATGCACTAACCATTTCAGATTCACTTTATTTCACTCACTCCACATGGAAGATATCTCAAAATACGCTCACAGTCCTGTCCACGTCGCAGTTGCCACCTCCGACCACGCTTCCCTCCGCCGTCTCGTCTCCACCGTCCCCAACCTCCCCAAACCCGGCCAAGTCACCACCGAATCCCAATCTCTCGCCGCCGAGACTCTCGCCGATGCAGTATCAGCCGTCATAGATCGCCGCGATGTCCCCGGTCGAGAAACCCCTCTCCACCTCGCTGTTCGTCTTAAGGATCCACTCTCCGCCGAGATTCTAATGTCCGCCGGCGCCGATTGGAGTCTCCAGAACGAGCAAGGCTGGAGTGCTTTACAAGAAGCGGTGTGTAACAGAGAGGAATCAATTGCTCTTGTTATCGCGCGTCATTATCAGCCTCTTGCTTGGGCGAAATGGTGCCGGAGATTGCCCAGGATTATCGCTTCCGCTTCGAGGATTCGAGATTTTTATATGGAGATTTCTTTTCATTTTGAGAGTTCTGTTATTCCTTTTATAGGGAGGATTGCTCCTTCTGATACTTACCGTATTTGGAAACGCGGTTCCAATCTTCGGGCTGATATGACTTTAGCTGGTTTCGATGGGTTTCGAATTCAACGCGCTGATCAGAGTTTTTTGTTTCTTGGTGAGGGTTATACTTCGGAGGATGGTAGTGTTAATCTTCCTCATGGTTCTTTGCTTGCTCTTTCTCATAAGGAGAAGGAGATTACCAATGCTTTGGAGGGAGCTGGTGCACAACCTACTGACGCTGAAGTTGCGAGGGAGGTTGCTTTGATGTTTCAGACGAATATGTATCGGCCTGGGATTGATGTTACTCAGGCGGAGCTTGTTCCCAATTTGAATTGGAGGCGTCAAGAGAAGACGGAGATTGTTGGAGATTGGAAGGCTAGGGTTTATGATATGCTCAATGTGATGGTTAGTGTGAAATCGAGGAGGGTTCCTGGTGCTTTGAATGATGAAGAGGCTTTTGCGAATGGGGAGGGGTATGATGATTTGTTGACTGCCGAGGAGAGAATACAATTGGATTCAGCGTTGAGAATGGGGAACTCTGATGGTGTTTGTCAAGATGAAGAACCTGGAGGTGGTGGAGGAGGAGAAGGATTTGATGGTCGCGAAAATGTTTATGAGAATTGTGAAGTTAATGGTGTGGTTAAAGAGAAGAAGGGCTGGTTTGGATGGAACAAGAAAAGCTTGAAGAATGGTGGTGATGAACATGAGGATTCAAAGAAGTTTTCAGTGTTGGGCCAAGAAGGTAGCTACCAGAAATTAAGTGAACAGCAAAATCCACAGCCTGACTTTCAGAAGGAGGATCACGGAGATAAGAACTCGAAGAAAGGAAAGGATCAAAACTTGAAAAAGAAAAAGAAGAAAGGAGCAAGTAAGGAGTCTAAGAGTGAGAGTGAGTTCAAAAAGGGTGTAAGACCTGTCTTGTGGCTGACACAAGACTTCCCTTTGAAAATAGAGGAGCTTCTTCCATTACTTGATATCTTAGCAAACAAGGTGAAGGCTATTAGGAGGCTCAGAGAACTTTTGACTACTAAACTTCCTCAAGGAACCTTTCCGGTCAAGGTAACCCAAATACTATCATAAACATTATTGCTTCATTTTTTATATTTGCTGCTGATAAGGCTAGTTTTAGCTGTGATTCTGTTCATATATTTGTTACTACATACATTATATCTTAGGACCCTTTCTTCGAGTAAGAAAATTTTCCCAGAATAGAACAATGTTGAGTAATCTAAAGAATGACGATTGCTAAAGAGATACTAGAATTCTTTATTTTACAACAATAATAGAAAGGAAAAGAACAGGATATTCTCGAAGGAGCACTCTCCTTTCAGACTGTATTTACTGGTCATAAAACTCAATTATTCAAAGCTATCCCCCACTCTACCACTTCAGGACTATTTTCGTAACAACTCTTAACTATTCAGATTATCCTTTATTCTATATCCTCACAGGATGTGTGTCTATTATTTCCCCGTCTGTGCCAAGAGTAGTGAGTTTATGAATAAACACATACTTTTACTCTCCACTTATAGCGATGTCCATTATTCTGGTTATCAGATGATTTTTCCATCAATTAAGGGTCTGTTTGCTTTCAGAAAATGTTATTTGTTTCCATTATCTGTTTTCATGTCTAATTACCAAATTGTCTTATTGTACATAAAACTGAGGAGAAACAGTTTTTTTTCTATAACTAATTTCTGTATGAAACTACTAATATTTGAAAGCAGAGAACATAATGAAAATAATGTGGCATTTTTGTAATTGTAAGGGGAAAACAGGAAATGGATAGAATGAATGTTTTCTCAAACTGAACAGGCTAGGGTTCCTCAATAATGCAGCAACATTACATCAGACATCCCTATATATTTTACGTCAACTCAGTCCCATGATAATGCAAATCAAACTAGTCTCAGTCATGCAAAATGTCATCAAACTAGTCCCTAAGTCAAGGCTCCTCCTCTGCTACACATTCATGTCATTCTGACGAAGAACTGATTTTGGTGACATTCTGCATAATTGAGTCGATACCAAAAATTTCCAAGAACTTAAAAGTAATAAGTGATAACACTTGTACTTTATGAGGATGAAAATAGGTGTTTATTCTTTAAGTTTTTTTGTTGAAACGGTTGCAGTTTGTCTAGCCATTCTCCGTGTTATCAAATTGCGGCACCATTGCCACTATGGTGAATATACATGGCAGTTTTTGGGCTCACCGAAATGGTAAATATCGGCGGATATTGCGGTTTTCCGCTATAACGGCGCCGCAGAGCTGCCGGTATGGCAGGATTTTGGCTCTCCGCCATGGACCGCCATCCACCATCGACAACACTAGGCCCATTCTCCCCCTTTCCTTGAAAGTTTTTTATTTCTTATGGTTGGGTTGAGGGTTATCTACATTTCATTGATAGTGCATGAGTGATAGTACTTTCTCTATTGTCACAAGTGCAAACCAAATGTGGTGTTTTCTTCTAGAAAAATCCACATGATTGTTTTAGTTGATGCATATTTCTCTATTATTTGTTTCCTAAAATTTTCATTGAGAATTTATTGTAAATTATTGTAGTCTCATTATAAGAAGTCATTGACTGGTGAACTAAATATAACAGCATTACCCTGCTTTTTCTACAAATCTCCTTGATTTCCACCGATCTAGTTTCTAATATTGATCGTTTTCTATATGGAGATACTATTATCATTCTGTAGTCAAATATGTGACTCAAGCTTCTTAGCATCAATAGTTAAGATATTTATGGTTCCTAGTTTTTTTCTTCTTTGGAATCTTTGTGGTAATTGAACATTTGCATTGAGATGTGTTAAAAGAATAAGAAGTTTATCAAGTCCCTGGCTTATATCCGTCCGTATTCATATAGTTTGTCTGTTGCGACATCGTTTCTCATGGCTCTGGTTATACTTCTGCTGTGCAGGTAGCTATTCCTATAGTCCCTACTATAAGAGTTATTATCACTTTTACAAAATTTGAGGAACATCAGACAACAGCAGAGGAGTTTTCAACACCACCCACTAGCCCAATCTACTTCCAGGATCCCAAATCCAAGGAATCAGAAGGTTCGACATCCTGGATTTCCTGGATGAAAGGAAATCGTGGTGTGCTATCTAGTGACTCTGATAGTCATAGTCTCAGTCACAGATATAAGGATGGAGTAGACCCTTTCGTTATTCCTTCAGACTACAAATGGGTGGATGCAAGTGAGAGGAAGCGTCGCATGAAGGCAAAAAGAGCCAAAAGTAAGAAAAATAAGAAGCAGACAGTCCCTAAAGGAGGAGATGGAGCGCAGGGGAGTGATGATGTGGGAGAGTTAAACCAATAGTGTGGTATATCTGCATGGCTACTTTTTATAATCGCCACCAGAGAGAAAGTGTAAAGACAGTATTTTTGCACAGCTGACTATACTTTTCACGTTGGATGAACTTGCCACAAATTTACTGGGAACTTTATGCCTCTTATTCGCTCGTTTGTTAGATCGGATCAGAGTTGTCATCATCTGAAAAAATTCTGTATTGTAATATGAAGCGAAGATGAAGCGAGAGTATTTAGTTGGCTACTTGGTTTCATGCTAAATTTCGTGAACATACCAATATTTGTATCTGCATCTATGTCTGGTTGTCGATCTTGCATTTCTGTGAGTAGTATCTCAAGTCTGTATTCATTGTTCATTGCTCAAGTTTTTGGCTATTTTTTGAACTAACATAGTTAAATTTGTTGATTACTGTAACTCTTTCCATATTGATAGTTTGAATTTGCGTTGTTGCTTTTTCTTTTCACGAGGTGGATTATTGAATTTTCTTTACATTTTACATATTCTTATCTAAAGAAATCAATCAATATTCTTGAAGGAATCTTGCTTATGTAAGTGATATGCCTTAAAAAGATCCTACTTTTCTCTTTTGACTCAAACAGATCGTAGTTAAGTAGTTAGAATATCCATAATAACAAAGTTCTAAGTCCATGCCTCCTATGAATGAAATCCCAAGACAGAACAGAGAGGAACAAGACAAAATTAAAAGACTTGTGCAACGAATAATCAATCATATTATTGTCATATTTACAAATGATAAGCTTTACAAGACATTACCAAAATCTATCCTTGTTGACACTCAAGTATCCAGCCATTACCTTACCCCCAGTATTTCTCATTCCATCTATAAGAAATGACCAAGTAGAACCCAATGCCCCAACAAAAAAATCTGAATCAGCAGCCATTAAGAAATTAACTAGTGGATAATTAGTACTGGTCTCTCTACCTAGTCCGGCTTCATAATCTGCCATCGACATATTAGCCCTAGCTTGGCGTCCCACCTTCGTATAGTGAAAGGTCCAATGTGAATATTCTCTGGTTTTGACAATCACTTGCTGAATCAAATCAACAGTAGAATTTGTATTAGACTCAATAACAAACTAGCAATTAGTGTCATACTTAAACAATTCAGACCATCAGAACAAGATCAAACGAACGGGCCGTTCTTGGTTTGATAGTCCAAATTGTTCAACTGCAGCCATGCGGTATTCCTTGATCGCATGGAATTCAGATAGATAACTATTACCTGCATCTCAGTAGAAAGCCAAATGCTATTAAGGTTTGGAAAGTGACTCCGAATTTGATCAGCAAGCTGCATGTATTCTTCGAATTCAACAACCTTCATTTCGACTGCTTTGTCTCCCATCCTTACATGCATGCTTAGAAGAGGCCTAGGGACCCAAGGCTTGTGATTAGACCATACATATTCATCAATTTCAGACCTTGCTCTGTCACTGCTTTCCTGAGACAATGGATAGGGTAAATTTAGGTAGTTTTTCTTATAGGATAATTTTTCATGCTTCGACTTCATATACTGATGAAAAGCAAAGTTAAATATAATATACTTTTAACTCTTAATACTCATTATAAGAAAAAGAGTGCAAAAAAATTTAACAACCACCTTAGACCAGTCTGCATCAAGACTTTGAAGAGCTATTTTTGCAGCTAATTTTCCGAAGGCAGCGTGACGGGCCTCATTCATTAAATTGCATGTGTATTCAGTTGGAAACCTCATGAAGTAGCGTACAGCCTGAAAACCATATTAATGATAGCAAAGTTATGGCCTGTTTGAATTGATTTATTCGAACTTATGAAAACAACAAATAACATGTACGTAAGTTGTTTTCAATTCATTTTCTTTAACTCGGTGATAACCTATGACAACTATAACCAAGATAAGTACCTGTGCTCTCCACCACCTTCTATCCATTTTTCTATGAGAAATCAACAAACTCCCATTTATATAGGTTGTAGGTTGCAAATAAATCCATGGAAGTCCCCACTTCCTGTAAGTACATTCAGAATCTCAGCATGGAAGCAATCATCATCATAAATGAAGCTCTGATAAATTTACCTAGGAGTTGGTCCATTCCATATATGCTTTGTTGTATAATTTTCTTTCGTGGTCACAACTCCTTTGCTCCACGCGTCTTCACTTTTCATAAGTTCAAATGCTCGCTGACGACATTCAAGGGATGTTTCCAGAAAGAAGTAACAACTCCAACTAGACCTGGAAGACCCTGCATGTGAACGAGTTCACCTTTTCATATCACCACATTCGTACCGAAGCATATATGAAGATTCTTGTTGGTAACAGGGTGATTTCTCTCAGAAAATCATATACCTTTGCAACCATCATGATCTGCTCGGTTGTAATGGTTGGCAACTAGGACTCTTCCTTCATTGATCGCAATACCAAAAAGTCCACTCATTGAAGCAATCTGAGCACCAATGCCATATCCAGGCAATCTTTCCCAATCAGCAACAAGGAACTTCACATTCGGGTTGTTACAGTTTAAAGGGTGTTGATGGATCCATATGTCGCGCTGCACTTTTCTAGTCAAGGGATAGTTATCTTCATCAGATCCTACAATCTGCAAAAAAAAAAAAAAGTTCAGATCAGCAATGTAAGAATCCTTTTATGTTCTAGCAAAATTCATACTTATTGTTTCTTAAACTAACGCATGATTGTTAGTTGAAAATCGTACCCACGGTGGATAAGCTCCTTCAGCTACGGCCTCATCTTGCTTTGGATTTTGTATGTGCTCATTTGGAACGACAGGCAAAGTCTGCAAAAATCCCTTCCAACTTGTCCATAACGGAAACGTCTCATTTCCTACACGCTCGTCAAAATTGCGATATAGTTGTGTTTTCAACTTGCAGTTTTCCAAATGTGGAGCATTAGGCAAACTAGACCATAAGTCCCAATTGTCCCCATTTCTAGATTCATTCAACACTGCACTCCAAACTGAATAAAGCGACGAGACTCTTTCGTCGCTGTCTCTCTCTCTACTGCTCTTCAAATCCAACAATCTCTTCGTTTCCTTAAGCTTAACATTGCAGTTGGCTCCTGTAACCATGTCTAAGAAAACAAACAAATCATGTTCCTCCATTGATTAATCACTTGTGAGACTATTTGGAAGTATAGCTTTATGCAAGCAGCTTATGGTGTCCATAAGTTGCTTCATACACAAGCATTAACTCCTTCTCATCAAGTTAGCTTCATGGTTAAAATTCATTGAATACACCAAACTTTGATTAAAGTGTATGAGTCACCATAACTTTGATTTGAGCAGGACTCATAATCTCTAATTTCTAACACTGACACCTTTGAAAAAAGTGTATGAGTCAAAGTTGGACACTAATATATCATGTCCGGTGCCTGTGTCTGTATCCGTGTAAGAGAAAAAACAATGATGAAAAACAAGAAATGGTTGAAATAAACTTACTGATATTGTTGTGAGAAGTAGAATTATCATCCATTGACATAGATGAAAACAAAATGGGGCCAAAATGAAAGGTACCAAAAGAAGTCAAAGCAGCTAAGAAGAGAGAAGTTAAGCAAACTCCAGAGAGAAATCCAACAACACAAATTTGACAAGAAAATGAATTTCCCATTTGTAGTGCTCTTTGAGAAACCACTCTCTCAATAGATTTCTGATTCAATGCTTCCATTTTTCAATTGTATTGTACTGTGCCAAGCCAACTACTTCACAAATCACACAATTATTTGCACTTGGAAAACTGTTTTGAGAAGAATGGTAGGTATGAGTTGTTATGTAGTTAGAAAGTTGAAAAGAAAAGCATCATAAGAGAACACAAAAACAAACACATGCAGAGAAAAGAACAAAAGTTTCAATCGGTGAAGAAGATAAGAATATGATACAATACAATACAATACAACAGCTTTGTGTGAAAGAAAGCCTTTGGAACAGAAACACAATTTTTTTTTTTATATATATATATATATATATAATAACATAACATGTATGTGTGTGTGAGTGTGAAACATTGTTATAGTATAATAAATTACAATATCTTGCTTATAATATAGATATATCAATTACAAAACACATCAACATTAAATGTAAATAAATATGTGTGTTTTATATCAGAATAAGATAGGTCTTTAAATTTGGTCCTTGAAATAATATGATTGATTATTTGAAAAGGGGTAAAAGGATAGGACAATTGGACTTACCAAATGAAAAAAAGTGGGAAAGTGATGGGAGAGGGTGATGGGAGAGGGGTGATGGTATTTGTGCATAGGAAGTGGAAAGAAGACAAAGCAAAACCAACTGGAAACATCCATGCAGATGCAGTGCTTCAAAGATGTAACCATGAAGTGTAGAGTGGTGGTGGGTCCAAACAAAGATAAATAAGTGTATTACTTCTCTTTCTCTCCTTAATAGGAGTTCATGTGAAATAGTCAAAATATTGTAATTAAAAAAATAATTGTATATTTTTTAATATATGTGAATAGTCAAAATATAATAACTGTTCTATAAAAAGTAATAATTGTAAATTTTCTCAATAAATTGAAAAGTGATAAAGTTTTTATAAAATACATATATAACTATTTTTAATTAGATTTTGATTTATCTCAAAAATTAACTTAAAAGACAAGATATAAGAACTACAAACAATTTTAATAACATTAATACTCTTATGCACCCATCCAATCAACTCTATGGGTATTGTTTCTTTTATGGTTTAAGATTGTATTTTTTAAATGATATTTTTAAAATTATTATTTTTGAGAATATTATTCTAATTTGTGCGTGTTTGGTAGAAATTTAGAATCTTAAAAATATTATTAAATTTGCTTAATTTTAAATTATAAAAAAAAAATAAAAAAATAAAAAAATATGAGTGATAGTGAAAAATTATAGTTGGTTGAACTTATTCTTATGAAAATGTTATATTTTCATATTTTATGCATTAGATAAGAATAGAAAAATTATATAATCTTTTAGTATAAAATTTCTAAAACTTGAATCAAACATCAGAACGTTGTCTTAATATTTTTTCAAAAATATTTTTATAACTTTAAAACAGATACACCATATAACTAATACAATTACATGAATGTAAATTATTTGATTAGCCATTGCCCTTTCCTTTTGTGATATTTCCACTATCAAAATGACAAATGGATAATCAACTAATGCACCAATATAATTCACTATTATGTTAGAATAATTCACGTTCATCTTATTTCGTTGGACATGTTAAAAGTTTGTTTCACTTTTGAATATATAATCTATTAAATTAATTTTGAAAATAATAATATAAAATATTTTATTTTATTTGAAAATCATCTTATACTAATCAATATTTTTCGAGCATTATGTAACTCAATATTCATTTTTAGTTTTTTAGTGGTTAATATTTTTCTCAATAATTATAGTTTTTGTCCAACTTTCTTCTATACTTGTACATTTTGTAAAGTATCAAATTTTACGCTGTGAAGAATGATTTGGTAGAGAAGAAAGTGTTGAATGATGAATTTGGAATATTGAACAAAATTATAACTGTTAAAGAACGGGAGATAGATAATGAGTTACATAATGTTCGAAAATTATTGAGTAATGTAAGTTGTTTTTCAAATATAACATGATTTTTTATATAATTATATTATAAATTAATTTGAAAGGTTATATGATCGGTTAGAGTTTATTGAAATAAGTAATTCACATGAGATATAATAAACTCAAATGTATATTTCTCATTGGTTAAATGACAAAACTGAGTGGAAAAGTATTTTTTTTTGCCATTTAAAAATGCAAAAGAGTTATCATTAGAGATCAAACCCATGACTATTACATATTTCTTATCGATGAAATTTTAACTGAGATAAAGTAACACACTTTTAATGACACCCTTCGTTACATCACATACGAAACCGAGATAGCACTTCATATCTAACAGAGATTAAAAGTGTTTTTCGTAGTAGTGTAATCATAAGTCAATCTTCTTAATACTTTCAAGAATATTTCTTAATCACTACTTTTATCATCATGCCAAATTGTAATGATTTATTATGTATATGTCCTTGTTTATATACTAATGTGTTAATGGTGATTATGTTGAATTTTAATGCTCAAAGGTTAATCTTCTTAAATTTTTGAACAAGATTTCGAAATCACTACTTTTTCTTTCATGCTAAACTGTTTAACACAGATTCTGATTTTCTGTTTATGTATGTGTCTTGTTTACTTATGTTATTTGTCATCTTAATGGTCAAAAGATTACACTTTTATGCTTTTTAAGAATATTTCTTCATTTGATAAAAAGTATATTTCTTCACAGTTACTTGTAGTGTCATGCTAAATGGTCAAAATGATTAAACTTACTTATGTATATCTATATTTTGTTCAGTACAATTTTTGCTTTCAAGGATGTCAATTCCTCGTATTCTCATTTGTCATTTGGTGAAAGGTAACTAACTTTTGAAGATAAATATCTGAGTTGTTAACATATTAAGTAAATAACATACCAACAAAATATTAAGTTAATAACACAAGATTCAAAGGTAATCATTATATTCTCTTGTACTAGTCAAAATGTACAAGTGTTCACATTACCCCTGCAAGAACGGGGTACTCGAGGCGGAAAACCATGTATAGCAGTGTTTATGATGGTTTAGAGGACCTGCTCACGTGATGTGAGAGGATCTGTCTATAGGCATAATGATTTAGGGTAAAAATATGTAAGGTGATCTGTGTGAGTTAAGATCTGTCTCCTTTTCATTGGAGGAAAAGTGTTTATAGAGACCTTTTGGGCCCAGGGTTTAGGAAAACCCTAGAGGTAGTAACCGCTCCCCCATGATCAAGGGAGACTATTGACTACCTATTTATTAAGGGGTCGTGGTATGACTCCTTCTCACATAACTAATGAGAATAACGATACTATACACATTATCTTCCCCAAGGGAGAGCTACCTACGTTCTATATGGATGTCTCCCGAGTTTAAGACTCTCACAAATATAACACTACACATTCTCTCAAGCGCGAAGGCTTTGTAAAAGGTGAAATTATTTTAAGGATTCTTTAGTTGGTAGTTGGTGAGGTACATCCCTTAGCTAAATGTAACCATTTTAATGAGAGGCGAGTCCCTCAATTTAGGGGAACCTTTTCAATGAGAGGTGATTCCTTCATCTTGATGGGAGTTCCTCAACTAAATGTGACCTTAATGATGAGAGATGAGTCCCTTAACTTGTGGTGAGTCCCTACACTGAGGATAACCTTTTTAATAAAGAGGTGAATCCTTCAGCTTGGGGAGTCTCTTAGCATAATGTAACCTTTTTAATGAGGGGTGAATTTGTCTTTATTCACATAAGCCCATGAATGATGGATGAATCATCTCCCCTTTACATATATCTCTTGATTAGCTTAAATATCAACTGATAATGTCAATCAATCATTCAGTTGGTCACACTTACTTCTATATAATATAAGTAATAATGGTTTGTTTTCAAGACCTTAAAAGCCATAGGCACATGTCAGAAACATGCTGAGTTTTTCAAAATTATTGGGAGGGGGTCTAAAATGTCCCTTATGGTTTTAAATCCCTTAAAAAGCTTTCTACTTCCACCTTATTTGCTCTATTTTTCTCCCACAACTTCTGCAAGCTCGTCTGAACTGTACAACTCTTATTCACCCCTGATACTTTGTTCACCACTTTTTTCCAGATATGAATTTATCTTTCCCTAGCTTCTTTCTACAGTGAATATTTTTTATGAAGAAATAATCAAAATAGGGATTAGGCTAACGTAAGGCCATAGGTTTTGAGGGTTATAGTCACCCCATTTGTCTATTGTGTTGGTGGTGATTTCTATTTGTTTTAATAATTTCTCTAGAACAAAACGACAATAGATGTCCTTTCCTTCATGCCCAAAGACGCTAAAAATATTAGATCTGATTACATTTATGATGAACAGATCCTTAATTTTCGGTTGGAAGTGGAGGTTTCTTCTTTGGATGATGAAAACATGGTTGTTGTAAAGGCTTATTCCCCGTCAGAGAGAGTGATCACGCCCTTTTCCTCTGATTCTCCTTATCCTTAATTTTACTTATAGCTTTATTTTATCAAGGACATGTTTTCCCTCCTCTCCCCTTTTTAATGGAGGTTTTTAGGGTTCTCAACATCGTGCCCTCCCAATTGTTCTATAACAGTTGGGGTTTTATCAGGGTCTTCAAGATGGTATGTGAATACTTGTATATTACTTACACCATGGGATTATTTTTCTCTTTTTACACCATGAGGCCAATTAAGGGTAGTTGGGTGTCTTTATGTGCTATGTTGGGGAAAGTTTTTTTTATCTCATCCCAATCACTACAAGAATTAGAAGGGCCAATTCATCCATGTAAGGGAGTGGGATGATTCTCTTAAAGTGTTAGGGGTTGATAATGCCTCTTTTTTACACTATCCTAGACAAACGATCTTGTGGTGATCACATGATATGACAATGAATACCTTACCCTTGAGGAGGCGAGGATCGTCTGCCTCCTGGGGAAACTTAAAGTTATGGACACGTGCATAATAGTTAAACTATGGTTAGAGGGCGACACTCGTCTTTGTGTTAACTTAATTAATTTAGAATATCGTTTTTCTTATGCAAGTATTTTTAGGCAACATTTGTGACTTTTGTGCAATGTTTTATAGATCAAATGGCGATGATTACTATTGAGGAAAAAAAAGAAAAAGATGGGAGAAGATTCAAATTGTCTGTGGGGAGACTCATAACCCCCAGAGGGCTTCACCATCAAAGTAAATAAAATGCAAGCTGAGGATCCATCTCTAGGTTCTCCCAGTATGAAGGATTAAAGGCTGGAGGAAGGTTTTTTCCTGCCGTTAACACAATCTCGCCTACTTTTGCTCGGGTGAACATTCAGGTGCCATCTGAAGGCTAGGCTTTCAGACCTTCTACTACTTTGTTGAGTGATGTTGGTTTTGACACTCTCTGATTCAATGGTTCTCACCTCCATTCTCCAAGAAGGTTCCTGGTGATTACCAGGTTTTCCAATCAAAGTCGACTCCTGCAATTATGAGCATGAATGATAACCTTCTGCTGAAGGCGGTGATTCTGGAGAATGTCAACCAAGAGAGGCAGGATAAGGATGAAAAAGAGACGGAGGAAAAACTCCATAAGTATGTGGATGCCTATGATGAATTTAGAGGTTGTTGAGGGCCCTTCAAAAAGACAAAGACACATGGGAACTTGTGAACGTGAAGGCCAAGGATAAGGAGATCACTATAGGGATAATTCCTTATATAAGTCCTTGGAAGCCACTCTTCTTCTCCAACAGGAGCTAGAGGAGGATGTATCAGAGCTTGTTGATGAGATGATGTCTACTTCCGGCGTCTACTTTGAGCGGACCAAAGAGCATGTTTCCTTCCTACACTGTAATATAGATTTTAGATAAATATAATTACTTAAAGTCGTTTATGATGACCAGCTAGTGGATGTAGGGGTGTCGCCTCCCCAAGAGCCTAAAAAATTATACTCATACTAGGAACATCCAGTATAAGGGTGAGCCAATGGGATGCGGTGAGACCCTCAGCCGAATTCCATCGTGATGGAGATAATTTAGGAGGATAATTAGTGGTTTGGTTTGATTATAATGTTTCTTGGCCCCTGGCGGCTTTTCGTTGTATTTCTTCGCCTTTTTAGAGGATTCTTTTAGTTTTTAGAATAACTGTGCACCTTGGTGTGTCTTGTATGTTAATCATTTTTATTGTTATTCTCTTTTGTATTCATTTATGTACGATTATATTTTATCCTTTAGTTTAGGGCATTTGTTATCATCTCTCCCCTTGTAATAATTATACTTATTTTAAGAACTGCATGGGTTCCTCTTGGGGATCCAATGTTTTATCCATATAAGAGAATGGTAAGGATCCTGATTAGGGATCATCATTTTGATCGCCTCGTAGGGCGGAAAAGACCCCCTTAGGGATTCAACATTTTAATTGTTTCAATGGGTGACAAGGACCCCCCTTAGGGATCCAACATTTTGATCGCCTCAATGAGCAATAAAGAACCCACAGAGGGATTCATAATTTTGATAAACTAAATTGATGGCAAGGATTATCCTTAGAGATCCAACATTTTTATTGCCTCAATGGATGATAAAGATCCAACTTAAGGATCCACTATTTTTTACCGTCTCAATGGGAGCCAAGGATCCCACATAGGGATTCAATATTTTGATTGTCTCATAAGTTACAAGGACCTTAATTATGGTTCCATCATTTTAATCTCCTCAATGGGCGGTAAGAAACCCATTTATTGGTTCAACATTTTGATCGCCTCAGTGGACGACATGGATCCTACTTAGAGATCCAACATTTTGATCGCCTCAATGGTCTGCAACAATCCCACTTAGGGATCCAAAATTTTAATCGCCTAAATGGGCGACAAAGATACCACTTAGGGATCCAACAATTTGGTCGCCTCAATGGGCCGCAAGAATTCCACTTAAGGATTTAGAAATTTCACCACCTTAATGGGCGACAAGGATTCCACTTAGGGATCCAACATTTTGATCGCCTCAATAGGAGGTAATCACCCCACTTAGGGATCCAACATCTTGATCGCCTCACTAGGAGTCTAGAACCCCACTCATGGATCCAACATTTTGAGTTCTCGTAGTGCAACAGGGATCCCACTTAGGAATCCAACATTTTTATCGCCTTATAGGGAAATCTTCTCTCGATCTTTTTGGTTTCTTGTAAAAAAAATGAAATATCCAGCAAAAATAGATTCTCTAAGATAATAAAATGAGGGCCTCACTAAAAACCCTCGCCCAATGAAAGTTTTAGAGGGAAAGAAGTGCACCCCATAAAATAACTTGTTCTTACAATTGATAGAGATGTAATACTCGCCTATAAAAACCAACAACAAAATAGCTAAACACTGGTAAAGAAAAACAAATAAACAAAAATAATACAGGAGGCTCCATAGGAAATTCCTTACGAGCCTTCAATCTTTTATCTCCTCCTCGGATAAAGGGGAGCCTCATCGCCCTTGCAGGTTCCTCCTGGAGGATTTATTCTTGAGCCTACATTCATGGCTTCACGCCAAGAGTGTGGACCATTTTCAACTTAATGCTCTATATGTGACATTTTCTAGTAATCTCTTGATCTACTTTGGTAACTCCCTATCACCCATTAGAGAGCGGGTACTTGATGCATAAATACATAATGGACAAGGCAGGGTCGAGTCGGTTAAACGCCGATCAACCTATAATCATATTGTAATAAGAGTGGCGTCAATGACCAAATACCCGACCTTTATTTCTTTTGCCCGATCTTGCTCTCTAAAAGTGGTTTTTAGTGTGATGTATACTTTTACTTGAACCCGCTCCTTATAGAATCCAACCAGCGAACCTTTGAAGTGTTTTAAGTCCATTGGGTCTAGTCATAGTCTTTAAAAGGCCTCAAATATAGAATGTCTACATAATTTCCTTGGTCTACAAGAACTCTTTCAATCTCCCATTCTTTGCATATGGTGGTAATGACCCAGAGATCATCATTGTGAGGATAGATTATCGTTGCATCTTTTTCCAAAAGGAAATTGTGTCTTCTAAAGCCTTTGCATCACCTTCAATATTGGGGAGATATTCTATATTCAGATTTTGGCGAGCATACCTTCTACGGGAAGAGCTAGTCTCCCTGCCCATCGCCCCAACAAATCCTCATGCTATGGTGTTGAGTGTATGGCACACAACTTTACTAAAATCACCTTGGAACATTTCATTTTCCTTGTTGGTTTGGGGATTTTTGTGTCATCTTTCCCTTGCAAATTGGACTTGTCTGACCCATGGGAAAAGTCGCCCTTCTCATATTTCTTGAGGTGTCCTTCTTGGATCAACGTCTTAATTTATTTATTGAGTAGGTAACAATACTAAGTATGGTGTACCTTGACTCTATGGAACTTGCACCATCTTCTGGTCCAGGACCCATTGCATTTGCCTTGGAGCTGAAGGTGCGAGAATGTTGTGCAGGTGAAGAGCCTCGCGCCAAATCTATTCTCAACGAGTGTTTAGAAGCGTGAATTTATCCTCTGTCTTGCCTATTCTCTAGAACTTAATCTTGATTTTTATGGAAGACGTTTAACTAGGGGTAGCAAACATGAATTCTCGTCCCATTTAGGACCGCCCTACAAAGCCCGCAAAAAACGGGGGCATGGAAGGCTTTTTGAACGTGCGAGCTTAAAACCATGATAAGCCCCACAAAAAGGAGTGCAGAGTGGGGCGGGCCCATGGAAATTGCTTTTTTCAAGCCTAAAAATTTCAAATTTTCATGTTAATGCTCGTGCCCGCAAAAATGGGATTGTAAGGGGAAGACATATTAGAGAATGCAGGTCTAAATCTTTGACCCACCATGCAAAAAAAAAGTGTGGGCAAAATAGGCATATACCCGACGGGCCCAACCCATTTTTCCACCTTTAGGTTTAACTAATCTTCCTCTATGGTGTGACCCTTCGGCCGTAGGAAAAAGTTCCTTGACATTTCAAACCTTTTTCTTGATGTTGCTCTCCTCGCCATTTAATGCAAATTCTGCTCAGGTGACCACTTCCACCAATGAAAATGGTGGTTTTGGAGCAAGGTATTTGTTGAAGTGTTCCGCCTTTAGTCCATTTGGGAACACCCCCACAAAAATTTCTTGGTTTGAGGGAATAACCCTAATGGTGGATTCATTAAACTAGGTGAGATAGTTCGTCAACAACTCTGATGAGCTATGTCTTATATTGAATAGGCTTATGGTGGATATCTTCCTGTGATGGTTCACAGCGAATTAGTGTACGAGTTTCTTTACTATCTCATGATAGTTGGTGATGGAGGAATGAGGTATACCCATATTCCATCAAAGATCAACGTCCAGAAAGGTGCAAGAGCGCAGTTTGCATTTCAGGGAGTCAAGTGCCCCAACAATGGCCATCTGCGTATTGATGGATGCAACATGTTCATAAGGATTGTTAGGCCCATCAAACTTTGATAGATAGATGGGTTATGTGTTCTACAGCCACTCAACTTTGCTGAGTTGCTTGCAAAGCAATAATGTCTTCGCAAATAACTTGCTAAACATAATTACCCCCAAGAAAACCTCCACTGAGCGAGAGATCTCAAATTAACTTATTAAGGACTAAGACTCCTCGTAAGTTAATAGGACTATACCCCCACCTAATTCTTAAAATGTTTCTTAAATTCGAGTTAGGATTTTTTCCATCAGATGAAATCGCGAGTAACAGAACCAAACACACAATAAAGAAAAACAAACATATGCACAAATGAAGCTTAACCCTTTTTTATTTTTTGAAAACAAAGAAAAGCTTGGCGCTCCCCAGCAGAGTAGCCATTTTCTGTTAGCGGTAAAAAGTGACGAACGAGGGAATCAAATCAGAATTCGAATCTTCAGCTAAAAATGATTTACTCTTTTGATTTTTTTGTTTTAAAAGTTGTCGCGAGCACCAAGCTTTATTGTTTCCAAATAAGAAAGGAGATGGAAAAGAGGAAAGCTGAAATACCCTAAATATGATATGCGATGCGACTAGCGTGAACTAGATGCAGTACATTGAGGAAAGACCAGGGTAAGAGGGTTGGTTATGTAAAGGGAATGTATTAGCACCCTAGATATCTATAGTTTTCTATAGGAACTTTTTTATGCATATTTTGTATGTCTGTGTGTTTTATTTGCTATGTTATTTCGGGAAAATTTCTCCTTTGGATTTTAAGAAACATAGGTTAGGCAGGAACCTAAGTTTGTTTATTATTATTATGCTCGCAAAGATCATTGGGATCCTCTGCATACATATCCCCTAGTGGGAACCAGAGCATCTGTAGCTCGGATCTAAGGGAACTAAGGTTTGTTTGGTTTGAGGGAGAAAGAAGTATGCCCGCCAAGGGTGAGACCTTGTGCCTACGTATTCTCAAAAGGAGGTTGAGAAAGTCAGAGCAATCGTAGTTCTCACTTATGTGCTAGTTGTTGCACCCCAAAATTCGCCCTCTTCATTTTTTATATAAATGGTTGGCTTACACTTGATCAATAGGTGTATTGCATACATATCATTCATACATTAACCTAGGGATCTAATTTTTCTAATTGAGCGAGGGTGCACAACTTCGAAGAAGAGGTTTGACTCCCGACAGCTGGATATCTGAGGTTCCGTTATTTCACGCGTCATCTCAATATGTAAGATATGTATGTCTAAAAGTTTCTGGCTATATCTCGAGAATTGAGGTTTTGATGTTCTAATTGCCTATCTTACAATAATTATGAGAGTTAATAGGTTTTTAAAACAAGCTTTTATACCCCAAAATTTTCCCTCCTATTTCTCAAAATAATCTACATCTCCATACTCAAGAAATTCTCAAGGGTTGACCAAATGAACCCTCTCCTATGCAGTCAACCCACAACTAGGGTTTTGATTCTCCCAAATCAAAGATGAGTTATCTCTAGTTTTCTTCAAGAATGGATCTTTATATAGGCGTCAAAAACTTATATGTTGGAGACATATAACCTATATATGGAATGATGATAACTGAACTTAATTGTTCTTTCCATAAAAGCGAGATCCTATTGGAAAATCAACTGTTGCTTCAAATCTTTATTTAATGAATGGCAACGCATCAGAGCATTGCATCTAGAACATGGATATCAGAGTTTATAGAGCAGCCTGGTGCTTTCAGAAGTTTGGTTTGAATCCTTGATGTCTTGATCAAAAGATGATGTAGCAGAGCTTTGAGATTTCTTAGATCAGCTGACAAGGTTTACATTAGAGTTTGATGCAACCTTTTGTACTTTTAGATGTTCATCAGAACTTCGCTTAGAGCATGAATCTTCTAATGTATCATAACTTCTCTTAGATAGGAATCTTCTCCTGCTATCAGAACTTCTGTAGGTTCAGATCAAAATCTTCTTTTCTTCAGAACATTGCAACCAGAACATGGATATCATAGTTTGTAGAGCAGTCTGGTGCTTTCAGAAGTTTGGCTTAAATCCTTGATGTCTTGATCAGAAGATGATGTAGCAAAGCTTTAAGATTGCTTAGATTATTTGACAAGGTTTACATCAGAGTTTGATTTAGCCTTTGGTACTTTTAGACGGTCATCAGAACTTCGCTTAGAGCGTGAATCTTCTAATGTATCAGAACTTCTCTTAGAGCGAAATCTTCTCCTGCTATCATAACTTCTGTAGGTTCAGATCAAAATCTTTTTTTCTTCAGAACATTGCAGCCAAAACATGGATATCAGAGTTTGTAGAGCAGTATGGTGCTTTTAGAAGTTTGGTTTGAGTCCTTGATATCTTGATCAGAAGGTGATGTAGCAGAGATTTAAGATTTCTTAGACCAACTAACAAGGTTTACATCAGAGTTTGGTGCAACCTTTGGTACTTTTAGACGTATCAGAACTTCTCTTAGAGCAGAATCTTCTTCTGCTATCATAACTTCTATAGGTTCAGATTAAAATCTTCTTTTATTTTTAAGGTTGATCATGATTCATCAAGAAAATTCAAGATCTGATCAAAGGTCAGAGTTGCCAAATTCGTGCAAAAAGCATTAAGGCAAGATTAAGCCAATTTTGGAAAGATTTGATAAAATTTTCAATCAAATATTCTTCATTGAAAGGCAATGTATTTTCACTTAATGTTTGACCTAATCTCTTTCTCTACAAATACACAACAACTCCACAAGCAAAGGACACGGTTGGCCTCCACAAAGAAACCTAAACTCATAAAAAATCTCAAGAAACTTGCACATTCAATTTTTAGTTTCCAGCCATCCACAGGAAATTCCAAGCACCAATTCGTGCTTCTGAGGTTTAATAGGGTAAGTGTGGATCAAAATCCAAGGCCAAAATTCCCTGAATTGCACGCATCATAAACTCAGTTTTCATTAACTTTGGAATTTCGTATTTTAAATTCTATCATGTTTTAATGTGAACTAACATTGCTAATGATTTCCTGGGATGGTATGGAACAGTTTAGAACGATCGCATGAAGTTTCTAATGGTCGAGACACGATCTGCCATTTTTAGGGCACAAGCTTGATGAAGCTTTGTATCCATGACTACGCGCAATTTTAGAACAAACTAATCCCACCATCGTGTTCGCAAGGGTCTAATTAGTAGATCTGGGCACTTGGTTTCTGTTTTTCTGTTGAATGTTGCAGGTTTTAAAAATCCTTCATTGGAGAAGGAAATGGAAACCACCATCCATAGTGGTCAAGGGTTTCAAAAGGAAACTCTGACCCTCGTGTGGCAGATCCTGCCTTCTGAATGGCCCATTTAAATCCTTTGGCCCCATTTGCGCGCGTTTGGTTTTCTTTGATTTTCAGGGAAAAACATCACACATATATTAATCCATGTAACATAATGAATGGATGTATCACCACCCCAGCAGTCTACCATGCGCGCGCTATGTCACTTTGTCCCTCAAGTCGCGGGTTCGAACCCCACATTTTGCTATTCTTTTTCATAAACTCTGATTTTCTGCAGGTAACACATATATATTTCCAGGGGAAGCATGATAACACCACATGTAGTGCGGTCCAGTGGTAAAGTTTTGAACCCATGACCACAAGGTCACGAGTTCAAACCTCAGCAAGACCATTCCTTTTTTAACACATATTTCCTTTGCATTTTTCTTATTTCTTTACAATTTTCAACCTTATTTTAATTTCCTTCCATGAATTAATTTAACTATTTTCTAAAATCCTAAAACATGTTTTAATTTTAGATTTAGGTTTCAAAAACCCTTATTTAATTTTTGACACAAAAACATTTTCTTTTTCTTCATATTTAAATCATTTTTCTAATTAAACATTAATTAGAATTCGGGTTTACTTATTGCGAAAACTCCAAAAATAATTTCTCTTTTAGTAATTAGAGTTAATAACCTAAAAAGCATTTTTCTACTAATTTCGAAAATATTTTCACTAACATTTTCTTATTATTCTGACTATTTACATTATTCCGCATTTACAATGCTAGAAAAGATGTTAGGTGTTATACCCCAAAAGTTTCCCTCCTACTTCTCAAGACAATTCACCACTCCATACTCAAAGATTCCACAATGGTTGATCAGACAAACCCTCTCCTAAGCAACCAATCCAAACTAGGGTTTTGCTCTTCTCAAGTCAAGATGGATTTCCAATGCTTCAAGTGGTCATCATACCTCATCATATGCCTCAAGGGATCACCATGTCAAATTTCAAGCCTTATAAGTCAAGATTGCTCATCTAATTGCTCAGATGGTTGAAAATCAGTTGTATTGGACAAAAAGTCAACTGTGGTCAACATACAGTCAAACTTCATAATTTTTTGTCAACATTAATATTTTGAAGTAATATTCATCATTTTATCAAGGGTTGACCATGATTCGTCAAGAAAAGTCAAGATTTGATCAAAAGTCAAAGTTTCTAAACTAGGGTTCTTTAGACAAAAGTCAATAGAACTTTGACCAGGCATAACTTTCACATACTTTATCAAATTTTTTTTCACCAAAGCTCATTTTAAAGGGAATTCAATTCTCTACAACTTTATGTCTCACAAGATTGGGCTGTCAATGCCCTCATGTGGAAGTTATGGATCAAAATATTACAGGTCCTTTTAAAAAGTCAACAAAAAGTCATCTCTTTGCAAAGAAGTGTTCATGAGCATGGAAACTTCAATGGAGATGAAACCAAAAGGGATGTTTATAAGACATCTTGAGCTTTCTAAAAAGTTAAAGAACACCCAAAAATGATAAAATAGAGTAAGATACAAGTTGTGCAAGTTGAACATTTTGAGGAGGTGCATGAAGGAAAATACCTAGCAAAAGCAAATATTTTCCAAATGGGCCTAAGATTTTATAATTCAAACTTGATTATAAGATTATCCATGACCTATATGCTGCATGCCACGCCTCTTACCTTTTTATTTATTTATTTTTTGAATTAAATGGCTTAAATTCAAATTTAATTAAATAAAATACAAAATAATTATTAATGCAAGATGGGCTTGATTTGTGCATGTCTTGAGGACTAAGGAAGCCCAAAAGAGCTGTCAATTTCATACAAGAAGATTAAGGGAAAGATTGAGCAAATTTGGAAAGATTTCATGCAAATTTCCAATCAAATATTTTTCATTTAAAGAAAATATTTTCTCTTAAAGCCTTGACCTATTTCCACTCCTCTATATATACTTAACATCTTCACAAGACAAAGGGACGATTTTGCAGCCTCTTACACGGATTGCTAGCCTCTTACAAACCTTATAAATTTCTCAAAATTTCTCACAAACTTGCAAAAATCGTGTTTCAATTTTTAGGTGTTCTCAGGCCAAAACAACCATCGATTCACTCTCTTGAGCATTCCAGGAGTCGATCCCAGGCTTTACACGATCCCAAAGCATCCAGAAACCGCTCACCCAAGCTGCTCGGATTTGGTATTTTTCTATAAATCGTTTCTCTCAATCCATGCATTACTAACAGTTTTTGTTTGTTTGTATGATCTCAAGATGTTATTTAGAACAGGTACAACGTGTTACATGTGAGTTTTAGGGCTAAAATCCTTTGATGCCATTGTTAGGGAATAGGAAGCTGTGAGTTTCGAACCCACTAATACAGGGAGTTTCAGGCTGTAAAAACACCACCATTGGATTCCTGGGGTTCCAATTAGGGGGGTAGGATCCTCTATTTGCATTCATGTTGTCTATTTTTGCAGGATCTGATTTCCAAATGGCCGGAGAAGATGACCAGAGCTTTGCTCCCGCGCTTCTGATTCAGGAACAAGCAACATATACATACTTATGAATCCAACAATATGAATGGATGTATCACTGCCCCAGCGGTCTACCTTGCACGCGCTATGTCTCTCTCTATCCCTCCGGTTGTGGATTCGAACCCCACCTTTTGCTGTTTGTTTTCATTTTTTTTAACACAGGTTTCAAAGTCTCCAGAAGGAACACTTCCAGAAGCTCTAGCTTCTGGATGTCCCCAGCACCAGAAGTTCCAGCTTCTAGACGTCCCCAAGGATCCTCCAAGCTCCACTGGATGTACTAGCTAGAATCTCCGAAGCCCGACACGGACCCTTCCAGATGCAGAGATCTCCAAAAGCTCTAGCTTCTGGACCCTTTCAGAAGTTTCACCTCCAGAAGCTCCAACTTCTAGACATCCTCAGAAGGATCCTCTCCAAAAACTCCAGTTATGGATGCCCAAGACGCGCCACTCAAAGAGGACTTGGCTTCTGTGCTAGCTTCCGTCAGAAGCTCTGATGGAAACTCCTTTCTTATTATTTTATTTTTCTGTTGTTTATTTTCTTTGTTAATTATGTCAACTAATTAATTAATTAGTAATTAGGTTAAACAATTAGCTTAATTAGGGTTAATTTCACAAATAATTTTCTCCATGCTTTTTTAATTAATTAATTAGTTTAATTTAGGTTAATAATTTAAATTAAATTTCTTTTATTACATACCAAACATATTAGGATTTAGGTATTCACTTAGACCATTTTCCTTCTATTTTATTTCTATTTTGCATTTAAATTCTAGAAAGGATGTATAGGTTGCAAGGTTGTTTTTCATGTAATAGCGTAGATTTATATTTCTGCTTTTTTACTTTCTGCACCTTCTATTATGTATCTGCCCCAAAGCCATGTAATAGCGTAGGACATTTACTTTCCCGCACTTTACATTTCCGCAATTTATTTTCCGCACCTATTAAACTGCTTGTAACTAGGCGCGTATGGCAAGATTAAAATCAATCTAGATCACTAAATACAAGATAAAATATCAGAATACAACACATATTTCACACATGCACCCCCTTAAGGTATCCTCTCTTGTTGCCTTACGAAAATGGTCATGTCCCTCGAACGTGGGGGTATCTTAGCAAAGCTGCCTACGAATATATCATCATAGTCCCTTCAAACTAAAGATCATAGTCCCTCGATGACCCTTGATGTTGCCTACATACATGATTTAGTCCCTCGATTGTTGCCTACAAAAAGTGATGATAGTCCCTACGAATATGCTAGGATATCCCTATATGTTGCCTTCTATGACCATCCGATGTCCCTTCGAATGTCCCTTTTACATCCAACGAATAAGATTACCTACCAACCAATGGTGTGGATAGCCTTATTCTAAAGGAAAGAAAAACAACACGGAAACGACTGTTCTGAGTGGGTAAAAATAAGTCTCTTTTTCTTGCTCAATCAAAACATTTTACACACCTCACTTTCAAAAATCTTCTTTTCAAAACACTTTGTATACATTCCAGCGTGAATCATTACAAAGTTTCTTTTCTAAAACAAAGTATTTCCAAACACTTTGTATACATTCCAGCGTGAATCTTACGAAGTCAAAGAGATATGACTCTTTTCAAAAACATTTTCAAACACACACAAAAAGCAATTAAAGTGAGCTAAGCAATTAAGAGCCCGTAGATGACTACGGATGAAAAGGGTGCTAACACCTTCCCTTTTCATAACCACCTCCCTTACTCAGAATCTAACGAAAGTCTTTTCCTGTTCTTTTCGCCTTCCCTTAATTGGATAAAAGAAAAGTCGGTGGCGACTCTTCCTATCTGCAACATTTGCGATCAAACGCAAAACAAACAAGTCAGTTCTCCCACCGTGTTACAATAGGTCGCAAAGTTTTATTCTATAATAGTGTATATTTACATTTTCTGCCTTTACTTTCCGCACTTCTATTATGTATCTGCCCAAAAGCCATGTAATAACGTAGTATTTACGTTTTCGAAGTTTTACTTTCCGCACTTTATTTTCTTGTACATATATCTAACTGCTAGTAATTAGGCGTTGCATGCTAAGACTAAAATCAACCCTATATCACTTCTAATCTCAAGATTAACATGTTCTTGCAGGAAAAACTATGTTGTTGATCTTAAGGGATTCAGAGGAGGGATGTATGGCCTCAAGCTATAGGTCTAGCTTACCCATGCTGGGAGCCCTTAGAGATAGAGTAGGTGACCCCTCTTGAGCGTGTAGCTAAGAGAGGGAATGAGAGAATGATCCTCTTGTCATGGCCCTGAGGCCCCTTTTATAGCATAGCCATCACTAATGAACATAATTATGTAACCGTCCATTAATACTTGAAACCGCTACTTAATGATTCGTAACGTCTGTAACCGATTCATAAGTAGCGAAGCTTGATCCGACCTCGGGTTGCCGAGGAGCTCACCGGTTACCGACTATAGGATCCTTCCCGGGGCTGACCCGTTCTCCTATCGCGATTCCGAGGATCATGCCGGATAAGGGTCTCACATCTCAGTCCGAGATCCATCCCGGATGTCTGCAAACCCCCTCCGGTCTTATATCTCGGCTGGGGAATTTATGCATGATCATAAGCCCCCCGAGCATATGGTTTCTAGACCTTGAAGCCTTATGCTCGATTTAATAGAAACATAAACTTCGACCCGTGCCCTCCAATACCAACTGTGCCTTAGTACGAATTTGCATCGTGGTTTTCCATTCTTCGCTTTTTGAGGTTTTTTAACGTAGCTCACGTTGCTGGAATCGACACTCCAGCTTAACCCAAACGTAACGCTCGTTTTTAGTCCGGGCTGGATCCCAGGACGCATGGTCGGGATAAAAAATTTCTTTCGACCTCACATCTCGGCTCGGAGTAGTAAGATATATAGACAGACTAGCCCCCGAGTATCTTGAGTCAAGGCTTTGGTGAAATGTTTTGACGGAATCCAATTAAGGTCCTTTGCTTTATATGTCTGGTACAGACAAAGCTTTTAAGGTTTGCTCGTGAACAATTTTTATGTTATGCTACCAGCTCCCAAGCCATAGGGTGTAGCAAACAATAACTCTAATGGTTTGGACGAGTATGTAACAATTTATTCACAACGTCAATGTATTCCTATTCTCGTCGCTGAATCGATACTCCAGTTTAAAACATAACGCTCGTTCTTAGTCCGAGATGGGCTCAGAACTTTGTCGGGCTATTGGTAGTAAGACTTTAGCTTAACTAGACCAGCCCCTGAGTCACATGATGCATCAAGCAGGCTATACTGGCTTTTCCAAGCACATAACAACCGTTCATGACACCACTTCGGTTTTTTACCGCTTTAACGTTGATCTGAGCCCTGCAGGTTGGCGATTTTTAGAGGTTCAATGCCACTAAGTTGATCCGATATAGGACCATAGCTCTGTGTGACGAACCCGAGGTTTCAATGCCACTAAGAGTTGATCCGAGACGGAATCAGAGCTCTTGGTAGCTCACCTGAGGCTTCAACGCCACTAGGAGTTGATCCGAGATAGGACCAGAGCTCCGTGACTTGCCGGAAATTATAGGTGTAACCGCCACTAGGAGTTGATCCGAGACAGAATCATAGTCTCGGCGAGGGTGACCAGGAGGTTGTTTCGAATAGGAACAGAGCCTTTGAGGTGCAGAGCCTCTATAGGGATGATCCGAGGCGGATTCAGAGCCTCTATAGGGATGATCCGAGACGGATTCAGGTTTATCCGTTTTGAAGGTCGCTCCAAGGAGGAACAGGACCTTTCCGTGATTTAAAAAGACGATCCCGGACCGAGCTTTAACAGCCTCAAGCGAGGTTGACCAAGGAGTATTCCTCATGGGAATGAGCCTTCCGTGGTGAAAGACGATCATAGACCGAGCTTAGCGACGTCGCCATAGGGTTCGAGCCTCAAGCGAGGTTGACCAAGGAGTATTCCTCGTGGGAAGGCCTTTTCGTGGATCGAAGACGATCATAGACCGAGCTTAGCAAGACGTCGCCATGGGTTCGAGCCTCGGCGAGGTTGACCAAGGAGTATTCCTCATGGGAACAGAGCCTTCCGTGAAAAGACGATCATAGACCGAGCTTAGCGATGACGTCGCCATAGGGTTCGAGCCTCGGCGAGGTTGACCAAGGAGTATTCCTCATAACGAGCCTTCCGTGGAAAGACGATCATAGACCGAGCTTAGCAAAGCGTCGCCATAGGGTTCGAGCCTCAGCGAGGTTGACCAAGGAGTATTCCTCATGGGAGAGCCTTCCGTGGTGAAAGACGATCATAGACCGATCTTAGCGACGTCGCCATAGGGTTCGAGCCTCAGCGAGGTTGACCAAGGAGTATTCCTCATGGGAAGAGCCTTCCGTGGTCGAAAGACGATCATAGACCGAGCTTAAGACGCCGCCATAGGGTTCAGAGCCTCAAGCGAGGTTGACCAAGGAGTATTCCTCATGGGAACAGAGCCTTTCCGTGACTGAAAGACGATCATAGACCGAGCTTAGCAGTACGTCGCCATGTCCGAGTCTTGAGGTGCGGAGCACTTTTATCCGTTACATCCTATTTAATTTTTACAAACTATAATTAATTCCAAGATGCCTCTTCCCTCACACAGGAGGGTAAAACGACACCTTTACATAATGGTATTTTAAACAATATTGTAATTTTTTACAAAATTTCAACAGTTCAATCTACCCGGCTTTTCGCTGTCTTCTCTTCTACCATGCTTGATTGGGATGGTTATATGAGCCCCCCAAGCGCTTAGTTTTTGTTGAAAAAAGATGAAGTGCTTGATACCAAGCCATCCTTATCAAGGAGGACTCAGCTTTGTCGTTTTGCTCCTCGAGTACTTATGCTAGGTACTTTGCTTATATCTCGCATGTTGTCCGGACCCTTCCTTATCTTTGATACTAATAAAGTTAGGATGCCTCCAACCCACGCAGGGGAAAGGAGCGACATCTTATTTTGCCAAAGTAAAAATAAGATTTTTTACAATCAATAGGGACATTAGCTCGCCTAATACAATAGTTTTGTAAGCAATAAACCCGGCTTTGCATTAACGTCAACTTCTACAATTTTGCGTTTATCTTTGCTTTTGATTGGCATAATAATTCTGCTCTTTATTTTCTACAATCATAAACCACAAAGCCATTTCTTTTTGATCGTCAGAACTATCAAGAAGACAATAAATATATACCGAAACTGCAAAGCACATGTCACTTTCTTTCCATATCTCCATGTATATTTTCCAACACACACATTTATCTTTGATCATGCATAAATTTCCCAGACGAGATATAAGACCGGAGGAGGGTTTGTAGACATCCGGGATGGATCTCGGACTGTGGCTATGAGACGCTTATCCGACATAGTTCCCGGAATTCGGATAAGAGACCGGGTCGACCCCGGGATATGACCGGACCTCTATCCGAGCTAGGAGGGTTGGATTGGTCTCACGCTATTTATGGGTCGACTTGACGCTACGAATCATTAAGTAACGGTTTCATGTATTAAATAGACGATTACGCCATTATGATCATTAGTGGCGCTATGTTATAAAAGAGGCCTCGGGGCCATGGAAAAGGATCACTCTCATTCCTCTCTAAACTACACACTAAATAGAGATATCTACTCCATCTATAAGGGCTCCCAACAATGGGTAAGCTAGACCGGTAGCTTGAGGCCATGCGCCTTCGATGAGCCTCCGAATCCCTTAAGATCATATATATAGTTTTTCCCAAGAACATTGGCGCCACCGTAAGGATAAAACTTTCCGGCCTCAAGATTCATTCTAATTTAGTTCCATAGAGCATCATGGCATATCTTAGATATAAGCGGATCACGAATGTTTAACATGACATTGGACATATTTTAACAAAGCCTCCAAAAGATAAGCTATTGTGGTTTCTCGCTTGATAATCGCAAAACTAATATTGTTTTGCGCTTAAGCTTTTTAATTATCTCGGCATTCTCGACATGCACATTCCAATCCGAGCACAAGCTTACTTCCATCGAAAGAGCATCGGAGATGACCATGTTGTTGTATCCTTACCGATGACGACAGAAAGGTCGTCTCGAGTTCCATAGGGGATTCGGAATCTTCTTAGGGTCACGTGAAGCAAAGATTGCGAGTTTAACAAAGGGTGATGGTGATATCACTGTTTCTCGGCCAGCCTCAAGGAGATAGCTTCGGCGAGACCGTGTATAATAAGTTGTATGAGGAGGAAAACGTTCATGTTTCGAAACCGGAGCGTCCAATAGTATCTCTAGCAATTCATCTCTTTCATCAAAGCGATTTTATGTTTCAATTAATTATTCATTTATATCTTTATGAGTAAATTAAATGTGCATTATGATTGTAGTTTGGGACGGCTGGAGGAACAACATTCTTCTACTCACAACTAATACGTTACCCTCATTTAATACCCAAAAGGCTTTTTCAACAGAGTGTTTATGATATTGAGTAGGTGTGTTGGTGATGTTACAGGGGGCACAGTCAAAGGATCGTCGGAGATAGAATTTTAGTTCCCGTCATCATCAGGCGATGAACGTTCTTCGATCCTGGCCGACATTTCGCACTCTAACACAACCTCAAGTGACTAAAGTAGTGCCCGTGGAAAACATGCAATGGCTCCGATCAAGAGATCTGACAAGAAACAAGAAAGAATCAGATCGTTGGCGAACTCAGACTCAAATCGTCGGTAGCACTAAAGGTAATCGTTTGACGATGATGGGCCGGTACCCAAATCAAGCCCATCCTACTCAGGTCACCACCGACGGCAAGAGTGTGATACAAGAAGCTGGGATAAAAGGATTCCTGGCTATGTTCTTTGTGCACTGTCGGATTTCGCGGCCTTCATGACCCCATTCTCCAAGTTGGTGGAGGATTCTATCACCAGACCCCAGTCCTCTACTCCGAAAGGATGCAAGAATCAAGAAGGGTCACAAACCACTGTGCCGGCATCGTCGATGTCGTCATTAAGAGATAAGTCTATTTCAACCTCTTTCTGTGTGTGTAAATTGACATGTTTCTGTTAGACTCATCAAACAATTGAATTCATGCTGGTTTACATCTATATCGATGAAAAGGAAGTATATAAGAATTGAATTATGGACTCCGGACTTTATGTTATTTAGTGTTGATGTTTATTCTGTGTTGTGATCTACATGATATATGACAGCTTCAATATGTTTTGGTTTAAGCTTGTATAGATGTCCATAATGCTATTGCCAAAACATACGCACATCATGTGAGGATAAATAGGAAATGCTGAGTAAACCGAGGAGATATGAAGTCAGGATTCGATGGAGCTTGTTCACGGATTCTCAATAAAATGCGGTGTTGGAATCTTATCAATACCGACATGAAACTCAGTCTAGGGTCGCAATGGGTACTCGGACAGTTTCCAGTCAGCATCCATCATTCAAAACCATTGCAAATCGGAGACCCAGCATAAAGAGACCGGCCATGGAGATGGGTTTTTGATGACAGGAGAACAACCCGGAGGTTTATTAGACAAACTCCGACGTTATAATAAAACTCAGATAAGTTACTCGTTTCATTTATTGTAATCCTTTTTAGATTCAGTCATTTACAGAGGATTGAGACTGTCTATATCTGTTGACCAAATACATTTATTTGAGTCTGCATCCAAACAGATTACGTTTAGCCTGTGTTTATGTTATCACGATGGACACTATAGCAGTTACTGATAGTATTGCAATTATTGTCACCATATTTTGTAACTGCCCGTGGGGAGGTTGTTTAATATTAGTGCAACTGACCCTTTATACCTTTGTTTGGTAACCATCATCATGTTCGATTTCTGCCAGCTATCGCTCATGAGTCACAAGATGGTGTTGATTTCTGTTGATAAGTAGCGCCGACATCCTACTCAATTATGATGAATGTCCAACTATCATGAACGTCCCGCAACAAACCGTTATGATTTCCAGACTGCCGCGAAAGTTATGCAGCGAGATTTGTTATGGAACTGCTTCTCTATAGATCAATGAAAGTCACTCGGTATTACACTCCAGCAAGGTAAAAGTCAAATGGCCTTGATGGTTAAGCAAAGAGGACTGATAGCTCACCGACATCCTTTCTGCCGCATTATGGACGTCAACGGCATTCCAACTCAAGATAAGTATTTGTTTTTCATACTTTGCTAAATGATCACAATTAAGTGAGGCTTCTGTGTTCATTCTTAGTACAGACTTGTCTATGATTGCTTGAGGAATAAAGGTTGTAATAAACCTTAAGTTGTTTAGAAATTGCATTTTTAGCTACTCTGCTGTGATAACTACATGATACATACATAATGCCACACACCAGTACCTGTTACTATGTAGCATTGTTGCATCATGTTTTTAATTTCGTGAATATTACGCAGTGGCAAAAGATAAAACAAATAAGGTCATAATCTAAGTGGCTAGGTGGCTAAAACAATAAGACATCCGGGACGGTGAAAGTTACACACACCATGGCTGATGCATCATGGCTGTAAGTCTGCTAAGAGGAAGGAAAAACTGTTGCCTTGTAGCAGAATTGCAGATATTGGTAATCAAACCGGTCCCTCCTTCACCAGAAGCTCCGAACTCGTACAAAATAACAATTACTCGAATGATAGTATCAAGAAGATATCAGCTGCTATAGCAACTTCAAAAGATAAGTGTTTCTTGCTACCCATATTTCTAAATTAATTGCATTATGGTAGCAGTTACAAATAGATTACAAATAAATAGCATTATAATTTTCCTTTCAATATGTATAACCGTCCTGGAGGAAGTTGTTTAGTATTATTGTAACTTTCCACTGAGACATTAAATATCAAACCGATGTTGTTTTGTGATGGATTGGTTAAGAATTGAAGACGGAATTTCTTAAAGTATTATTACATACATGTAAGTACTATGAGTGATACATAAGTGTTTCCACATCTCATATTCAATCACGTCCGCCGTAGTAGCTCACATTCTGGGATATAAGTTATTATTGTTATTGTTTATCTTTGTTATAAATGTTGTACATTACACCATAAATGAGTTAATTCTTTGGGACTAACATTGCTCAGTGCTTTATTTTGGTTCCTGTAAACTGACCATTGTTGGTTTTGGCTAAGGTTATAACTCCAATAAATGAGAGCAGTGGAGCACTATCTAATGATGAAAAATAATATATGCAGGAGTGGAGGGATATAACCGTCTTATATTGGAGTTATTCAGATATAAAAGAATCTGATCCAAGGGCCAAGGTTGCTTTGAGAAAACGATGTTGTTGTAGTATAAAAAGAGCAAGTTCACGATTAAAATTATCAGACGACAGTGTTTGACATAAACGATATTATGTCTGTTTTAAGTATGTTATAAATTGTTGTTACTAACGAAATATATTAAACCACATGATAGCACAGGTGGATAAGCGGGCATAGAGAAACATGGAGTGTTCTGCGAACCAAGTAATACGGTTGGCAGTATCAAAAGCCCGGACGATATAAAATTGTGATTTAATTGCTTAAATGTAAAATGAGAAAATGTCTCGCATTTTGTAAGTTAGCTTTTTAAAAGAAACTAAAAATGTGTCGTCCCTATCCCCTACGTGGGCAGGAGGCATTCTATTTTTGTTAGTGTTAAAATAAGGAAGGATCCGGACAACATGTAGAATATAAGCAAAGTACCTAGCCTAAAGTACTCGAAGAGCAAACGACAAAACCAGTCCTCCTTGATAAGGATGGCTTGGTATCAAAGCACTTCATCTTTTTTCAACAAAGACTAAGCTGGGGCTCATATAACCATCCTAATCAAGAATGGTAGAAGAGAAGATGAATCGGGTAGATTGAACTGTTGAAATTTTGTAAAAATTACAATATTGTTTAAAATACCATTATGTAAAGGTGTCGCCTTACCCCGTGTGAGGAAGAGGCATCTTGGAATTAATTATAGTTTGTAAAACTACATAGGATGTAACGGATAAAAGTGCTCCGCACCTCAAGACTCGGATATGGCGACGCATCGCTAAGCTCGGTCTATGATCGCCTTCACCACGGAAAGGCTCGTTCTATGCGGAATACTCCTTGGTCAACCTCGCTGAGGCTCGAACCCATTGGCGACGCATCGCTAAGCTCGGCCCATGATCGCCTTCACCACGGAAAGGCTCGCTCCTATGGAATACTCCTTGGTCAACCTCGCTTGAGGCTCGAACCCATTGGCGACGCATCGCTAAGCTCGGCCTATGATTTCACCACCGAAAGGCTCTGCTCCTATGCGGAATACTCCTTGGTCAACCTCGCTGAGGCTCGAACCCATTGGCGACGATCGCTAAGCTCGGTCTATGATCGCCTTCACCACGGAAAGGCTGCTATGCGGAATACCTTGGTCAACCTCGCCGAGGCTCGAACCCATTGGCGACGATCGCTAAGCTCGGTCTATGATCGCCTTCACCACGGAAAGGCTCGCTCCTATGCGGAATACTCCTTGGTCAACCTCGCTGAGGCTCAACCCCGTCAACCTCGGAGAGGCTCAACCTCAAAGGCCTGCTCCACGCTGAACAACCTTCCGGCCAAACTCGGTTGGGCTCAACCATCTCGGATCATCCCTATGGAGGTTCTCGAACCTTCAAAGGCCTGTTCCTACCGGAACAACCTCCCGGTCACCCTCGCTCGGACTATGATTCCGCCCCTGATCAACTCCTCGTGGCGGTTACACCTATAATTTCTTCAACGCCTGAGCACCGGGTCCTATCTCTGATCAACTCCTAGTGGCGTTGAGGCCTCAAGTGAGCTACCAAGAGCTCGATTCCGTCTCGGATTTACTCTTAGTGGGTTGAAACCTCTAGATTCACCAGGGGCTCTAAATCTAACACGTAAAAGCGTAAAACCAAGTGGTGTCATGAACAGTTGTTATATGCTTGAAAAGCCAATATAGCACGCTGCATCATGCGACTTGGGGCTGGTCTAGTTAAGCTAAGTCTTACTACCAATAGCCCGACAAAATTCGAGCCTGTGTCGGACTAAAAACGAGTGTTATGCTTGGTTAAACGGAGTATCGATTCAATGACGAGGATAGGAATACATTGGCGTTAGAACAAATGTTTGCTACGCCCTATGGCTTGGGGATAGTAGCATAACATAAAATCGCTCACGAGCAACCTTAAAAGCCTACTGCATGTAAGGCGAAGGACCTTAATTGATTCCACAAAACATTTTCATCAAAGCCTTGACTCAAGATACTGGGGCTAGTCTGCTATATATCTTACTACTCCGAGCCGAGATGTGAGGTCGAAGGAATTTTTATCCCGCCATGCGTCCCGATCCGCCCGGCTAAAACGAAGCGTTACTGGAGTGTCGATTCCGTGACGCATGTAACATTTAAAAACCTCAAAAGCTAAGAATGGTAAAACACTGTGGTATTGGAGGACCGCCGGTCAAAGTTTATGTTTCTATTAAAATCGAGCATAAGGCTTCAAGTCTAGAAACCATATGCTCGGGGCTTATGATCATGCATAAATTTCCTGACGAGATATAAGACCGAGGAGGGTTTGTAGACATCCGGATGGATCTCGGATCGTGGCTATGAGACGCTTATCCGATAGTTCTAATTGGATAAGAGACCGGTCGACCGGATATGACCCGGACCTCTATCCGAGCTAGGAGGGTTGGATTGGTCTCTGTTACGCTATTTATGGGTCGGTTACGGACGTTACGAATCATTAAGTAACGGTTTCATGTATTAAATAGACGGTTACGCCATTATGATCATTAGTGGCAGCTATGCTATAAAAGAGGCCTCAGGGCCATGGAAAAGGATCACTCTCTCATTCCCTCTCTAAACTACACACTAAATAGGAGATATCTACTCCATCTATAAGGGCTCCCAACAGCGGGGTAAGCTAGACCGGTAGCTTGGAGGCCATGCGTCCTTCGTATGAGCCTCCGAATCCCTTAAGATCATATATATAGTTTTTCCTGCAAGAACAATCTTAATTATAAAATATGCTCACATGCCATAAAATTAAGCAAACATGTCGTGAATACAGGATGATTTTCTTAGTAAAAATATTACAGAAAATGTAGTGTATATTCTGCATTGTTCCTATATTATACTAGGCTATATTAGGCTATACAGCACCCAGAGTATTATGTCCTCCTATAAGCAACTAAAGCAAACAGAAAGAACATAACACAACTTCACAACCTGGTTTTTAGGAAAGCATGCATAGTGAGGGGAATATATGTTTTGGCTATTGTGTGCACAATGAATATAACCCACATAATTCAACTAATAGCATTATATATAAAAAATTGCATGGCATGCATACAAAATAGCAGCATGAAGTGCATGCAAAATGTGCAACTCCTAACACGTAGTATCATATTTCCAGTGTTTAATTGAATAACTTTCAAATGCCCAGCACATGCAATGCAGTATAAATAACCATTATACTTTTACTGCCTTTCATCAAACACATGGATAGCTAACTCGTACATGTTTTAAAGTAGTAAACCGAGTAGAAAATTTACAATCAGTCAAATTCGGTGAAATGGAAACTTATCTGAGTTTAAATGTCCACGTCGGAGGTTCTTTAGATGATACAAATTGAATTCTTCTATCAACTAGGGTGTGCCTTCGTTATTATAAATCTCATAAATCCATCAGGATTTGGAGATGGCAATTCCAATCGGAAATCCACTATGTTCCGAACTAGATCCATGCCGACATCATCAATCCTCCAAACGCGACCCTTGAGTTGGTGTTCTTACCAATAGGTTAGCATCGATGCCTTTTCCCAATTCCTCAACGTAATTGGCATCATCGACGTAATCCTCCATTGCCGCCTAAACGACACTATCTTAACGAGGTCACGTTTGCAACCTGCAATTGATGCGCATAAAATAATTCATCACTGACGTCATGCTCTCTAGCCTACCTGTATATTATTCATATGTTGACCCACTAATGGGCTTAATGGCTAGTCATTGGACAATCCGTAACGGCATAATAGTGAATCATATATTGACGCAAAAATAGATAACCATATTAATGGCATTTATATTACTTTTATTGAGCACATCATAACGCCATGTCCAGATCGCTCTCCTTGTCTCCTTTGCACAGGCGGTTTAATATTGTTTGTAAAGACAACCTATGATCGGTAAAGACAAATAAAAGAAACACACATAGTATGGGGATTAATATATCCATGTTATCTATAGTAGTAACTCATTAAACTGAACCGAGGTCATCGTTGTTTGATAAAATCGGTCACATCGCGTATGTTACAAACTGGTATTGCATCGATTACATCTCGGCAGAATTCCTTTATTCCCAGCCGAGATCCTTCTGCAAAACTATTACTTGAATACTTTTTACGGTATCTGTGTTTATACGCGTAGCCGCCTTTCCACTTTCCAAACCAATCTTTCAGACACAAGCTTGTATTTATCATGCTTCGCATCGTGATCGCCACGACTACCGGACAATCACCATTGATCTGCGCAGGGATACCTGCTGGAGGATTGTTTCGGCGTGATGCTACGATTTCATCTTGATTGATAAATAAAGCTGTTACCGTAAGGGAAATTAACAACACAACTACCACCAGAGAAATTAACAGTAATAATTATAACCATTTTAATTAGAACACACCAGTCGGTTGTGACTTAGAAAATGACAAATATAAGGATTACTTATCTTTCCAGTGACAATGTTGTAATTCTGATTTTATCCTTGCTAAAGCTGCCACTCAGAGACTGTTATCATGTTTTAAAACAAAGCTTCTGCCAAGTGACTATTATTTACTCAACATGTATGTCTAACGCTTATCCACATGATAAATGTCTGCCATTTAAATCTATTAGCGGCACCTTTCCGATTGCACATCATGTATAAGACCTTTTGATGTCGGAGTTGGCGTTGTTCTCGAACCGTGTCTGGGAACTGACAATGATGATACAACTTTTCAATAAATACTAAACGGAACGAGTATCTATAACAGGATGCCTTTTTCCTGTAACACTTAAGCACATGACAATGACAGATTATATAAGAGTCATCACAATAATACACTATTATAATTTCGATTTATGTTCATGCATCAGAATAAGAGTCAGCATTGTGTCGAGCATTCGATTATCATAACAATGAAAATAGAAATTGTGAAGAACCACTTATCCTTTAGCGTTGATCTTGTCGTCGATTGCAATGATGTTGACTAAGCAGAGGATTCCATGAACGAAATTATTGTCATCGTTGCACAAAATATTGTCGACCCAAGTCCGTGTCGATAACAAGCATTCTCCATTCTCGCATTTTCTCATTTAGTGTTGGTATCAACCTCGTGGCAAAACATCCCCTCGAACCGGCTTTTCTTGGCTCCTTTCCTAGAGGCTCGTTATCAAAATTACAACTATGTAACCGACAAGCAATTATCTTGTTATTAAAATCACAACTATGTAACCGACAAGCAATTATCACTGTGAGCATTAATTTGTTACCGTCGTGACAAGTTATAACGATATCGTAACGGATTGAGTTTTCAAACTAACTTTGAGAGGAAACGAGTCCCCCTTGTGTCAAGCATTGAATGACAATAAACCAAATAGGAATTAATGAGAAATCACTTATCTGCCGGTATTGATGATGTAAAGCCGAAATGCTCATCGACATGGAGACTCCGTGATAGCGTTAACGGGACCTTTCCTTCCCGATCACCTTTGAACGGACAGTAGAGCACAAACCTTCTACGGAACGAGATCGGAGGTCTTCTCAGACCCGGAAACCTGGATCTTCAACCATCTTCCTCGAATCGATCGTATATCGTAATAGACCCGCTTAGATGATGATAGAACATGTGCCTTCAATGGGTTTCTGAGATAGATCGAAACTTGCCACATGCATCTCACAATGTGTTCTCTTCATCCTACCGCACGAGGAATGTCTCCGCCTCATTTTGATCCATTTTCCGATTGCTATTTACAAAAATGGCCCTTCGCTTTTAATAAAAACCAACAATATCAGGACGTTGGTGTTTTTGCAACATATAGTGATAGACAACAGTGTGGTTGCTTAGCACATGTGGCTATCGGATATGGAATGATGAAGTCGTGGATAGCTGACACATGTACCAATGTACGCCGGGAAGGATTGGCCGTGACTCTTTCATTTTACCACTGTTGTCTATACCTTGCCATTTGCATAGGTTGTTGAGGAAATTTACCCCATGCGAATAACAATACCCCACATACTAGAGGTAAATTACAAAAGGAGTTGATTGTTTTTGTGTGGCCCGGGAGAGTTTTACCGGGGCCCCACGGTGGGCGCCAATGTTCTTGCAGGAAAAACTATGTTGTTGATCTTAAGGGATTCGGAGGCTCATATGAGGGATGTATGGCCTCCAAGCTATAGGTCTAGCTTACCCGCAGTGGGAGCCCAGAGATGAGTAGTGACCCTCTCGAGCGTAGCTAAGAGAGGAATGAGAGAATGATCCTCTTGTCATGGCCCTGAGGCCCCTTTTATAGCATAGCCATCACTAATGAACATAATTATGTAACCGTCCATTAATACTTGAAACCGCTACTTAATGATTCGTAACGTCTGTAACCGATTCATAAGTAGCGAACTTGGTCCGACCGGGTTGCCCGAGGAGCTCACCGTTACCGACTATAGGATCCTTCCCGGGGCTGACCCGTTCTCCTATCGCGATTCCGAGGATCATGCCGGATAAGGGTCTCACATCTCAGTCCGAGATCCATCCCGGATGTCTGCAAACCCCCTCTGGTCTTATATCTCGGCTGGGGAATTTATGCATGATCATAACATATCTGAATACAACACACTCTTCACACTTGCACACCCCTTAGAGTATCCTCTTTTGTTGCCTTTACAAATAACATGGTCATGTACCTCGAACGTAGGGATCCTATTAGCAAAGACGCTTACGAATAACGTCATCATAGTCCCTTCGATACAAAGATCATAGTCCCTTGATGACCCTCGATGTTGCCTAAGAATATATGATCTCGTCCCTCGATTGTTGCCTACGAAAAGTGATGATCGTCCCTACGAACTTGCTAAGGTATCCCTACATGTTGCTTCTATGACCAAACGATGACCCTTTGGTTGTCCCTTCACATCCAAACGAATAAAGTTACCTACCAACTAATGGTATGGATAGCCTTATTCTAAAGGAGAAGGAAAATAACATGGAAATGACCATTCTGATTAGGTAATAGACTCCTAATTGCTTGCTTAATCAAAATACTTTTCACAGCTCACACTTTTCAAAAACGTTTCAAACACTTTGTATACATTCCATCAAGAATCATTACAAAGTTAAACATTTTCCAAACAAACATTTTCGAACACTTCGTATACATTCCAATGAGAATCATTACGAAGTCAAAACGAAATGCCTTTTCAAACTACACAAACACAGAAAGAAATTTTTTCAAAGTGAGCTAAGCAACTAAGAGCCCGTAGATAACTACGGATGGAAAGGGTGCTAATACCTTCCCTTTTCATAACTTCCCCCTTACTCAGAATCTAACGAAGGTCTTTTCCTGTTCTTTTCACCTTCCCTTTATTGGATAAAAGAAAAGTTGGTGGCGACTCTTGCTATCCGCAACATTTGCGATCAAACGCAAAATAAATAAGTCAGTTCTCCCACGATGTTACAGAACTGACGACTCTGCTGGGGATAATACCTAAAGAGAGGTTACCTTAGGGCTATAAGATCACTTTTATTACTTTCTGTTTGACTTGTGTGCTTTATTTTTAAGGGATGCTTGGGTATTATATCTGTGAGGGATCCTACACCCGGACCCAGGTTTCCTTAGGTAAGTAGCAATAAATCATTGCGATTGTTAGGTGTATACTGAAACGGTCAAAATGATGGCTACGGTTAGTGCGACACTTTGGATGTCCCAATGATCCTCGTGTTCAGTTGAGGAAGTATTTGGCATCTGCGTGGTGTCATAAGCACTAACTCAGCTGTAAAACCCTAATTGACCCATCTTGGCCATTAGAAGGTAGTGAGATAGCCGACTTCGGTGCAAACTGAGGTTGGTTGATACTCAATGCTACGCTCATTAAGATTCGACTTTCGGGATGTTTCAGTCGACCACTTGGTAGTCGTATTGAAATAAAGCCTGCGAGAAAGATCGATGATATGAGATTCCTAGAACCCGGTTACTATTATAAGACAGGTTGAACCCACTCAAACTTCGGTAGGGTAAACACCTATACCTCATGGAAGCATTAAACCTAGGGCTGTTATGTGAATTTCTTGTGTGTGTTATTTAAACATGACATCATGACACCATGACATCATAACATCATAACATCATATCATTTCTAACTATTTCAAGGACCTAGGGATTTATCTTTACTCTTTGTTGTAGGGTTATCGCTTTCAGAAAGACTATCCGAATCAACTTTGTGGGTATACCTTCTCAGCTCAAAGAGTTCGTCTCAAAAATTCCTGATCACTCTCAGTTCATCAAAAGACATGGTTATCTACTTGACTTGGTTAACTCAGGTTTTGAAGAAGATATGATGAACGTCATAATCCAGTTCTTCAATCTAAAGCATCACTGCTTTACTTTCCCAGACTATCAGTTGGTACCTACATTGAAAGAGTTCTCTAAGCTACTTGGGATACCCATTCTTGATCAAATACCGTTCACCGGTTCGGAAAAAGTTCTGAAGTACGAAGATATCGCATCAACGTTACATCTAAAGCGATCAAACATTGAAGATAATTGGGAAACTAGAAGTAGAGTTAAGGGCTTGCTTGCCAAGTTCCTGGTAAAGGAAGCTCGAGAATTCCTAAAAGTCATGAGTTTCCATGCTTTTGATGACGTTTTGGCTTTGCTCATCTATGGTTTGGTGCTATTTCCTAATCTAGATCAATTCATAGACGTGAACGCCATCAAGATTTTCCTTATTCATAATCTAGTGCCTACTTTGCTTGGAGATATTCTGCATTCTCTCCACACTTGTACCATGAAAAGACAAGTAACTCTCATGTGTTGCGTGCCGTTATTATCCAGGTGGTTTATTTTGCACCTTCCTCAATCAGTAATGAAGAACAAACAAAGGTTGATGTCGCTCTCTATCTGTTGGTGTCTTTTCTCTCAAAAGGACTTTACTTTCATTAAGCATTGTGGGGAATTCCCTAACGTACCACTCCTTTACATAACGAGAGGTATCACTTACAACCCTTCTCTAGCGCTACGACAGTTTGATTATGCTCTAAGAGACGGTCCTCATAATATGATTCTGCAAGACATCGTATTTGACTATGACAACGATCTCCATGGTCACCGTCGAAGATTTGTGCACGCTTGGGACATGGTGAAGAAAACTGATACCAAGACCTTAGGGCAGAAAAATTCCATTCCTTGGGAACCTTACCTCAAATGGGTGCGAGCTCGAGCTCAAAACCTCATGATGTCATATACTGTTATCATGCTTCAGAATCTAACGAAGGTCTTTTCCTGTTCTTTTGACCTTCCCTTTATTGGATAAAATAAAAGTCGGTGGCGACTCTTGCTATCCGCAACATTTGCGATCAAACGCAAAACAAACAAGCCAACTCTCCCACCGTGTTACAAACGCTAACACTTACATAACGTCTCTCTTCCAATTCAAAATTTATTTCCTTTTTCCAATTCCTCCTTCAAATCCCTTTTCCGCCACCGCTTCTCACTCAGAAATCGCTTTCTGCCCTAACTCGCTACCATTTAAACCAAGTAATCCTATTCCTTTTCTTCGCTTACTTTTCCGTAATTTTTCAAAAATGGTTGTTATTAGGGAATGTGATGATTTAGGAAATAGGAATCATTTAAATAGTGATGAGCGTAGGGCTTTATGGGGAGAATGCATGCAAGAGATGAGAGATGCATTAGGGGTAGAGGAGCTTGACAGGGTTATGAACAAGATAAATTCTGAAGTTCTAACCAATGGAAGTGATTTTGACCCTGATTCTTCAGGTTCAGTGGAGATTTTGATGAAAACCAAAAAATATTTTAGCACATAAGTTCTAGGGTTTAACCACAACACCATGAATGAAGTGGAAATTGGAAAGCTCTGTTATCTTATAGACGTGTCCTCGACTGGAAATGAGGATGACATGATTCTGGAGTCTTGCATTGAGGGTGAACGAGTCTGCATTTCTCATCCAAAAGGACTAGAGCCTGAGTGGTTCTATTTCTATGTCGGGATTTTGGAGGATATAAACATCTGTTTTCCCTTCTCTGACTTTGAGACAAATTTATTAAGAACAATAAATGTGGCTCCTTCATAGTTACGCCCCAATAATTGGGGATTCATAAAAGCTTTCGAATTGATCTGCGGGACTCTGAGCATTACGCCCACTCTCGAGCTTATCTTTTCTTTTCTTACTTTGAAGTGAAAAATGTGGACTCGGGGAGTTGGGTAGCCATCAACGGTATTCCAAGGAGAAGCTTCCTTCAAGCCTTTACCTTAAACTATAAATGTTTTAAAGAGCGTTTCCTCCGAGTCCGATGTGGTGCTCGGTGTCCTCAAGTAATATATGGTACTGATGGTCACCACAAGTTTCCTCTATACTGGACGAGTAATACCCTTCCCATCTCGGGCTTTAAATATGATAAGTTGAGTGATTCTGAGATCCGCTCCCTTGAGGTTTTAGACTCCTTCTTGCCGACCAGGGTTAAGGATCAGCTGCCCTTACCCTTTGATGAAATTCCAGCATTTTTTGGTAATATTTTATCTAAGTGTTTGAAAATTGAGATAATTTTATTCTGCCTCTTACATGTTTTCTTTAACTATATGCAGACAAAATGACTGACCTTTCTGTCAAAGAGCAGAAGAGATTGATGGCTGCAACCCGGGCTGCCTGAAAAAACACTCGAGGTCCCACGGAGGCTAAATTAGACTTATCCGGGTTAGAGATGTGAACATCTAAGAAGAAGAAGAACTCGGGTCCAAAGTCAGTCATTGCTGAAGAGGCTGAGGTCTCTACTTTGATGATGAAAGAGACCGATGATGGCTCTCAATGACCCTCTTCTGAAAACAAATTCTGGTTGAACGACTTCGACGATATAAAGTTCCTTTATATCAAACTCAACACCACTGAGGATGTAAACAAGGTGAAAAACCTCGGTCCCCAAAAGATCACCCAGCATCTAAGCTCATACCTGATGAGGTGTGTTGTTCTGGCCTGGGGCCTTTATGAATCTTGGGATGCTGCGGAATCCAAATACTCCGATTTGGAGAAGGAGGTTTAGCGGCTATCCAAAAATGAGAAATCTCTCAATGAGGCAAACCCGCATTTGAAGACCAAAGCGTTTGAGAGTGATGAAAGGGTGAAGTCTTTGGAGAAAGAGCTTTCAACCGTCAAGGCCTCGGCTTCCGATCTGGCAACCGGCTTTAAAGCCTCAAAAAAAACTTGTGCTGACTTAAAAGAGGCTTTGGAGAAGTCTCGGTTGGATGTCCTTGATGTCGGGGACTTGGTTTTGACTGGGCCAAGGACCAGTTTGCCTGCCTTTATCCCGATCTTGATATCTCGGCTGTTGATTTCTTTAAAGAAATCGTGGATGCAAAGCTGGTCAAAAGTTGATGTTGATGATGAAGGCACAATGGATGAGGAGTTGATCACCATTGTACTTATCACCTTGAGACCAATGAATGGTCTTAGATTTTATTTGTTTGAACATGTTTTAAGTTAGTCACCCTTTTTGGTGGGTGCATTTTGTAAAACCTTTGCTGACAATTGCCCTATGGGCCCCTTTTAATACATACTTTCTTGCATTTGTTTATTGCACTTTCATACTGCTTATTTATATTCTGCATTTTGTATGTATAGAAGGGATTGTGCCTGTATATCGTCCCCCCAATCGAGTGTCTCTTTTAAGACCATAAATACTTTACATGAGAGACATTATCTCTTTGTATGAAAAATGCTTTAGCCAAATTTATTAACTCGACTTGTAACTAAGCCCCTGAGTCCTTGAAATCGACTATAAGGTCAATTAGGACGAGAAAGCTCTGCAACTTGAAGCATTTCTTTGAGGTGTTTGAGAAGTATTACCTAAGTAAATTCGACGAACCAAGGTATTTATTTGAATTAAGGCGTTGAGCAAAACGGGATTGCATGGAAGTCAAAACCCGTGACGTAGAGCCTGGTTACGACGGAACGCCAGACTATGCCTAAGGAGATTCATGAGGTTGGAGCTCGGCAATGAGCCTTGTTGTGGCGAAACGACGAGCTTTGCCTAAGGAGAACCATCATGATGGAACTCGGTAGGGAGCCCTAGTTGTGGCAAAACGTCGAGCTTTTCCTAAGGAAAACCATCAAAATGGAACTCAGAAGGGAGCCCTAGTGGCGAGACGCGAACTTTGCCTAAGGAGAACCATCGAGATGGAACTCGTCAAGGAGCCCTAGTTTTGGCGAAATGCCGAGCTTTGCCTAAGGAGAACCATAGAAATGGAACTCGGTAGGGAGCCCTAGTTGTGGCGAAACGCCGAGCTTTGCCTAAGAAGAGCTTTGCCTAAGGAGAACCATCGAAATGGAACTCGGCAAGGAGCCCTAGTGGCGAGACGCGAGCTTTGCCTAAGGAGAACCATCGAGATGGAACTCGGCAGGGAGCCCTAGTTGTGGCGAAACATCGAGCTTTGCCTAAGGAGAACCATAAAAATGGAACTCTACAAGGATCCCTAGTTGTGGCGAAACATCGAGCTTTGCCTAATGAGAACCATCAAGATGGAACTCGACAGGGAGCCCTAGTTGTGGCGAAACGCGGAGGTTTGCCTAATGAGAACCATCAAAGTGGAACTCGGCAGGGAGCCTTAGTGGTGAGACGCGAGCTTTACCTAAGGAGAACCATCGAGATGGAACTCGGCAGGGAGACCTAGTTGCCTTAGGCATGTTACATCCTAGTTTCCTTTACATAGGCTAAGTTTGTTTAAGGTTCCTCATTAAAACCCTGGCCCTTGCCTAGGAAAAAGAGTACACCAATTTATTATATCAACTTACAAAGTTTAACTGAAATAAAACCTAAGACTAGTTACATTCCAAGTCCTAGTTATTTCTACTCCGTCCAAAGTCTCCAGCTTGTAAGCCCCCTTTTTGAGCTTCTCTATTACTCAGAACGGTCCTTCCCAGTTAGGTGACATATTCCCTTTCTTCGTAGGATCAATGACCTTTTTTAAGACTAAATCACCTTCTTTGAAGTCCCACTATTTCACCTTCAGATTATTTTTTCGGGTTATCCTTTATTTAGCCGTAATTTCTCTGACGTGTGCAACATCCCTTACCTCATCTAACAAGTCGACCTCAGCATTCAAAGCTTGGACATTAGCGCTTTGTTCAAAATTCTCAAGCCGCCAGGAGGGTAGGCTGACTTCCACCGAGATCATAGCATCAGCCCCAAATACCATTCTATATGGGGTTTCCCAGGTTGTCGAATGAATAATGGTGTGATGTGCCCATAGGACATCATGGAGATGTTCCGCCCACAAGCTTTTGGCTTCAACCAACTTCTTTTTCATGGCGTTCAGGATTACCTTATTTGCTGACTCTGCCTGACCGTTCGCTTGAGGATGCTCAACTGAAATAAACTTATGGAATATACCGAGCTCCCTACAAAATTCTACCACAAAAGATCTTGCAAATTGAGTTCCGTTGTCAGAGACGATGACATGTGGAAGCCCAAATCGGCATATAATGTTCCTCCAATAGAATCGTCGTACTCTTTCTTCTATTATTCGAGCTACAGCCTCAGCCTCAACCCATTTAGTAAAATAATCCACCACGACAATGAGGAACTTCAATTGCCCGGGTGCCACAGGAAACGGCCCCAGAATATCAGCCCCCCATTGATGGAAAGGCCACGAGGTAAGTATGAAATGAAGGATCTCGGTCGGCGTGTGGATGGAGGGTGAAAGCGTATGACACTTTGAGCAGAGATCAACGAAATGAACACAATCCTTCAACATAGTGGGCCAATAGTACCCGGTCCAAAGTATTTTACTAGCCAGAGACCGACCACCTAAGTGATTTCCACACACACCCTCACGAACTTCCTTCATAACTAGGTTGACATCATCTTCCGACACACAACGCTACATGGGAGAATCCCTCCCCGTTTTAAAAAGCTTATTATCCACAACCATGTACCTAGCTGACACTTTTTTGATTCGTCTGGCCTTTTCTTTATCATCGGGTAAAACATCTTGTTGGAGATACTTGACAATTGGATTCATCCATTTCGTCATTTATGGCCAACACTTCTTCTTTTTCAATGCTTGGTAACATCAAAGTTTCTTGGATAACGGTTTTGTTCATTCCTGATCCCTTCATACTAGCCAAACGAGCAAGGAGATCGGCACAAACATTATCTTCTCCAAGAATGTGACAAATCTCAAAGTCTTGAAACTTCTTAGAAAGCTGCATGGCTTGATGGACATATTTTATCAGCACAAGATCTTTCGTCTGAAAACTTCTGCTAACCTGTCCGGCCACCAATTGAGAATCGTGCGGACGAGTAAGTGTGTTACTCCGACTTCTAGAGCCAACCCCATGCCTGCTATTAGCGCTCCATACTCAGCTTGGTCGTTGCTAGTTTGAAAAATAAAACGCATAGAGTATTCCAAAATAATATCTCTTGGTGCTTCCAGGACTATACCGACCCCGCAACCCTTTAAATTCGACGACCCATCCACAAAGAGGACCCACTTCGTGAATGCCTCTTCTCCTGACGTGAAACTGAATTTAACTACGAAATCTGCCAATGCCTGGGATTTTATGCTGGTCCGAGGAGTAAACTCGATGTCGTACTCAGAAAGCTCTACCTCCCAAGATACCATTCTCCCGGCCAGGTCTGGCTTCTTGAATATCTGCTTCAAGGGAAAATTTGTTTTTAGTAGGATGGGATGACCCTGGAAGTAGTGCCTCAACTTCCGCGCAATTGTTACCAGTGCCAGACCTAGGCTCTCGATCTTTAGGTATCTTAATTCTGCCCCTTTTAACACTTTGCTGACGAAATACACTGGACGTGCTCCGACCTCTCCATCTTGGACCAACACTGAATTGATGGCACTGTCTGAGACACCGAGATACAAAACCAAAGGAATATTCTCCTCGGGCCTAGTCAACACCGGGGGAGACGACAAGAACTGCTTCACTCCCTAGAACGCTTGCTCACATGCCTTCGTCCATTTGAAGTTATCCTTTTTCCTGATTGTTGCAAAAAGTGAATTGATTTATCACCTACACATGATAGAAACCGAGATAGAGCTGCTAGTCGGCCACTCAGCTGTTGAACCTCGTGAATAGTAGTAGGACTCCTCATGTCAATGACTACCTGGAATTTGTCGAGGTTGGCCTCAATTTCCCGGTTGGTCAACATAAAACCCATAAACTTGTTGGCATGTACCCCAAACGTACACTTGTCTGGGTTCAAGCGCATATTATACTTTCGTATCGCCGCAAAGGTTTCCTCTAGATCTAGCACATGCTTCCGCTCTTCAATTGTTTTGATAACCATGCCATCCACATAAACCTCAATATTTTTCCCGATCTGTGGAGCAAATACCATATCCATAAGTCTCTAGTAGGTTGCTCCAACATTCTTCAGGCCAAATTGCATCACCTTGTAGTAATAGTTAATTTGATCCGTCATGAATGCTATTTTTGGTGCGTCCGCCGGGTTCATCCTGATTTGATTGTACCCGGAGTAAGTGTCTAAGAAACTCAATAGGCGGAAGCCAGAAGCTCCGTCTATCAAACAATCAATATGTGGAAGAGGATAGGGATCCTTTGGGCATGCCTTATTGAGATCCGTGAAATCCACACACATTCTCTACTTTCCAGTTTTTTTCTTCACCATAACCACGTTGGACAACCAAGTCGGATATTGAACTTCCCCAATGAACTCGACTTTCATCAATTTATCAACTTCTTCCATAATCGCTTTCCTTTTTTCTTCACCATTCTTTCTCTTTCATTGCGGCAAGGGCTTGACATCAGGATCTAGAGCCAAGTGATGCCACATAATGCTCGGATCAATACCGGACATATCCGACGGTTTCCACGCAAAAAGATGAATATTTCACCTCAGAATCTCAACTACTTCGGCCTCCTCTTCTGCAACCATCTGAGTACCTAGGTGAGTAATTTCAGACGACAAAGAACCAATATGAACCTCCTTAGTTTCCTCCTGGGGAGCCAGACTATCTTCATGGGGGTCTTCCCTAGGGTCAATATCCACCACGTTAACCTTGTGGTTAGCTGATTCTTCAACTGAAATCGGTTTTCGCTTAATCTTCATGCTCTCTTTGTAACACTTTTTGGCTGGACCTTGGTCTCCCCGGACTACCCCGACTCGGCCCTCACCCTTCGAATACTTAATGGTGAGGTATAGTGTCGATAAATTCACCTCAAAGCATTGAAGGAGGGATGACCAATGATGATGTTATATAGTGATGGTGCATTAACGACCAGATATCAGACCGAACATCTTTAGAATTCTCATATGTCCTGAACATGGTTAACACCGAAAGATGGCTCAAGACCTGCACCTGTTCTCCAGAAAAACCCACCAAGGTTCCACTAAAAGGCAACAACTCCTTGGGCTCAAAATCCATTCCTTTGAAGGCTTCCCAATACATGACATCTGATGAGCTTCCTGGGTCTACAAAAACTCTTTTGACCTCCAGTCTTTGATCTACACTTTGATTACCATGGGATCATTCTCATGAGGCAGAATTCCCTTAGCATCATCCTGGGAAAAGGCTACAATCTCGGGATCGTTATCGACTGGACCGAATTGTGCTACGTGCATCACTCCCCGGGCATACCTCTTCCGAGATGCACTAGTGGAACCACCCCCGGCGAATCCACCAGAGATGGTGTTGAGGGTATGTCGGGTAAGCCTTGCCTCACGAACCTCCTCAACTGCTTTTCCTTTCTTCTTTGAAGGTGAACTCGAGGTGTCAACTCCTTTAGGCGGCGGACTACGCTTACTGGACTGATCCGGGTTGTCTTTGATGTAGGATGAAAGTTTACCCCTCTGGATCAACCTCTCTATCTCTCAATGCAAATACGTGCAGTCTTCTGTCGTATGACCCCAAATTCTATGGTAAGCACACCATGCTTCTGCATCTTTGCCCATCACGACATTTACTCCATGGGGTCTCCATGGAGCGACAAATAAGTTCAAGTGGTTCACATCCCTCTAGATTTCCTCCCTACTTGCATTTAAAGGAGTAAAGGTCTCATCCTACTTTAAAGGACAACGAGACGGCTGTTGGGTCTGCCTTTCCTGGGCATGCTCCCTCGTAGGAGGATTATCCCGAGGATGTGCCTTATGACCGACACCTTCCTCTCGACCCTTACCCTTTTCTTTAGCATCTCGGGCTCTTTTTTCCATGTTACGTTCTTCGCCTTTCACGTAGCACTCTACTCGGGTGATGATTTCATTCATGCTTCTAGCCGGTTTCTGAGCTAGAGACTTGTTGAATTGCCCGGCTCGGAGCCCGTGTTGGAACGCAGCCACGAAGATTTCCTGGTTGGGATGGGAAAAATTTGTTTTCTTCGTTAAATCGAGCCATGTGATCCCTCAGCGACTTTGTTGACAGTTGCCTAACGCTGAAAAGTGATGTGTTAGCCACCTTCCAGTGGCGATTTTCAGAAAACTGCTGGATTATCTTCTTGTTGAAATCCTGGTAGCTGACCACAGAGAGTCGGGGCAGGCCCATGTACCACCTTAACGCGGATTCTCTGAAAGTGCCATCTATCAACTTACATTTCAAATAATCGCTGGCCCCTATGAAGGCCATGATGTTATTGACAAAAATGATATGCTCACGAGGGTCTGTCTTGCCGTCATATGTCGTCAGAGCATGAGGTTTAAAGTTCTCTGGGACTTAGTCGTCCCAGATGGCGTGAGATAAAGGTTGCGGCTCCAAAAGCTCTGTCTCCTGTTCCTCATTTTCTTCCTGGATCCTTTGCTGAAGAGCTTGAACACTATTCTGCAGCGTGTCGTTGTGCTGACGTAAATCGTCAATCATGGCCAGCAATTGCGCCAAGTCTGGCTGCGGCGGGTCATGCTCTGGAGTCGTGGACATTGTTTGTAATTTTAGTGCGGTGGCCTAGGAATGTTTTACCGAGGCCCCATGGTGGACACCAAATATTCTTGCTAGAAAAACTGGATACGTATATTTAGGGATTCAGAGCTACAAGTTAAGTGACTTGTGCTCCAAGCTGATTGTCTTGCTTATCCCTCATTCGGGAGCCCTTTATATAGAGGTATCTGGACCTCTATGTTTAATGCCTGTAACGGCTATGCCTTCCAAGTTCCATAACTGAACTGCCTTTAAGGAAGATAACGTCTTCCGCCTAAGAGTGATGACCCCAAAGTGTAACGCGCGCCGTCAGACTTAAAGTGGCAGTTACATCTTTAGTGGACGGCTTAGGCATAATGTCTTCATAATTGTCGAGCTACTCGTAACTTTCTGGGTCTGAGTTGTATGTCGGGAAAGATCCTCTCCATTCTCCGGCGCTATGGTCATCGGCATGTTCGACCTCTTACCCCGGGTGAGACTTTCCTAAAGATCCGACATATACCATTTACTAAAAATCCTTGCTTAATCACCATACCTCAGATAATAGATTTTATGCATGAACATAAATTAGATACATTAATTTAAAAAATAAATTTTACTAAGTAATAATAATATCAAACATTAATTTTCACAAAAGTTATCTAATTCTAAGAAACTGAACCTCTTATGTCTTTCTCATATTCCTCATCCTACCATTATCTTAGATTCTTAGTTGTTCATCCATTAATTAATATCGTTGAATATAGAGTATTAATGAATGGCAAAGATTAAATAGAATTGTTTAACCATGGAGAGAATCTCACTCTCCAATTCTGAAAGTAAAATAAGAGTATATTTGATTATTTGTACATAAACAAGGACAAATATCCATACATTTGTAGTGCTTTGAGAATTGTAACATGTAACTAGGAATTGTATGTTTGAATCAATAGCAACAAATATCACAGTGGTTGTAAAATGATGGGGTCCAAATAGAAAAGAAGATAATCATGTGAATTTCTCCAATAGTTGCTTAGAAAGAACTATCTTCTCTTCATTGACTCTTTTGAGTTGTGATATTCTCTTAATTTCATAACTATAAAATATAGTGTAGCTATCTGTTTTTGAAACAAAATAAGATTTTTTTTTCACGTGGAGTTTTTCAATTTTCACGACCTAGAAATGTGGAATTGCCCCATTTGGCGTGATCTATAAATTAAATTTGTGATTATTTATGTCTATATTAATAAATTGGGGCTACTTGATAAAATAAATTAGAATTTCTTCACCTATTTAGTGGGTTCTCCCACACTCCTGAAAAATTAAAAATATTATTCGCAAGTTAATTTACGAATTCACATTCTTAGGTGAATTTGCAAGTTAACTTGTGAATTGACTTTTATGGGTGAATTCGTAAGTTAAATTACGAATTAACTTTATTTTTGTACGTTTTATTATTTTAAACATGGTTTTACACATTCAGAAAATATTTCGTAAGTTAACTTACGAATTCACCCAAAAATGTGAATTCGCAAGTTAACTTATGAAACATTTCTGAATTTGTAAAACTATGTTTAAAACTACTATGTTTTTTCATATTTACTCGGATTATGTTTCCATTTTCAAAAATTCAATTAAAGAAAATATTAGAGATATCAATATACGCAAACCATATAAATAATAATATGTTATAAATAATAAAGAGAAAAAATGTCAGAAATATCATATTACATGAATTGTTTCGAACAAAATGCGATCATACAAAATCAAATTAAAAACATAAAGGCTACTGTATTGATCAACTCTCATATGCTCAACCATCAAATCAACTGCCTCAACTCTGGTTATCTTGGAATGGTTGAGTAACCTACCTCTGATAGGTAGTCGGAGCAAGCAGGCAACATCGTTGAGGGTGATCGTCAACTTCCCAAATGGAAAGTGGAAAGATGACACCTCCATATGTCATCTCTCAGCAAAAGCACCTTGCATGCCGGTGCTAATGGTACCATAACCAGAACTGTATAATTCGGAAAGACTGAATGCGAGGATAGTAGTCTGGAACCACTGAGTCTTTTGAGCATATAGTTCAAAGATTTTGCGGGAGTGGTTCACATATTTCACGGTCTTTCTTTCCTGAAACATAAGAATCAGACGAAAATAAATAAATAATACAAACGGGCAATATACGAAAATAAATATAAAAGAACGGACAACAAACTAAAATAAATAATACGAAATGTAACGATAAAAACTATAATACCTCTCCGCCCCAGACATAGCGGGAAATATGGTCTCCATAATAAATCAGAAGGGATCTGTCATATGGCCATCCTGGATAGCCAGCATCCTCCGCCACTACAGGTTCCTCAAGATCGTTGTCGGGGACCTCAGCATTCTCGGCGTCCTGGGCATCCTAGGCCTTCTCCGCCGATGACTCGACCTCTGGTACCTCCTCCTCATGTGCACGAAAGGAAGACACCTCATGGAGACGACTCCTCCGTCACAGTGCAGAAGGTGGTGTTATATCAAGTTGTCTCATTTGTTCCCTTTGTGCCCTAACCCCTTGCTCGCGCTCTCGACGAGCCGACACTGTCTGGCTTTGTCTGCCCTGTCTCAAACGTGTCATCTAGTTATCATGATCGGTCATGTTCCTGAAATAAACCATTACATTGTTAGCATACTAATTCAAAAATAAATTAGACAAAAATTCGCAAGTTAACTTGCGAAGTCTCTTCTGGTACACTTCGCAAGTTAACTTGCGAAACACCTTTCGCTCAGAAATTTCAAAACCCATAAATTCAGTCTCATAACTACCAAAATCCTATTTTTCCTACTACATTATCCTACTATAACATCATATACTATTAAATTTCTACAACTTAAACCTATTAATCTAATAAAAATTCAGAAATTTAAATAGAAATTGATTAAGAAAATTTACACAAAACAAAGATTGTAGATGATGTTGGAGGAGTTGGAATGAGTTGAACTTGGATTGAGTGTCTTTGAAGTGGTAGAAATTGCAAGGGTTTGGAGTAGAGAGAGAAATTTTGAGTATTTTGAAATGAATGAGTATTAGGGTGTGTCTGTGTTTTCTAAACATGTATCAAGTTAACTTCGAATTAATAAGTGAATTCGCAAGTTAACTTGCGAATTCACCTTATTTTCAAAAAAATAAGGTGATTTCGTAAATTAACTTACGAATTCACCTTATTTTTTTAAAATCGTAAATTATTTCCTAAATTAACTTACGAAACTGAAGGATATTTTTAGATTTTTATTAGGGGTGAATAAGAACTCCAATAAATTAAGAAAGAAATTCCCAAATAAACAAGGGTACATGTGAATGAGCCGTATGTTTCGTATGGTCTATATAAAAACATAGTTATCTTTAGAAAGAATCAACTTTAATATATAAAACTTAATCATAAAGAAAAGCTATTTTTCGATAACCACGGAGAAATAATTCATTATAACATATGAAATATATAACATTAAGATAGTAATTGACTAATTACTTCGAAAATTTTATAGTCTAAAATAGTTGGTCAGGTCATCACTAAAGCTATAAATCTCGAAGATAGTTAAGTAGTGAAGCGTCCATTGACATCTCTATATCTTTCATTGGTATCTGTCTATTCCCATGCATATACTTATTCATATTTTTCTTAAAGGATTGTTTTTAGTAAGAAATCATATTTCTAAAATAAAAGTTTTAAAAATCTGATTGGTTATTAAATAAATCGGCAAAGATGTTAGACTATTAATTTATTAGTTAAATCACTAAATCATTAGTCGAACTGCATAACTATATCAAGTTAAATCGGATAACAAAATTGAATAAATCAATCTTTATAACACAATTATATAATTATTAATTATATTATTATTATTATTATTATTATTATTATTATTATTATTATTATTATTATTATTATTATTAATATTATATATTTATGAATAAACTTGTTCTAATTGTTTAAAAGTTTTGATGATTTTAAACCTCATATATTTTTATTATATTATAATAATAATATAATTAATAATTGAAACAACTCGAATGGTAGCGCAATTCACAACTGAATTAGTTATATTTTTGGTATTATTATATTTATGAATAAATTTGTTCTAATCATTTAAAAGTTTTAATGATTTTAGAATATATATATATATATATATATATATATATATATATATATATATATATATATATATATATATATATATATATATATATATATATATATATATATTATATATATATATATAATATGAAAATGAATTGTTGAGATTAAATTGTAATCTTCACTAAATCTCTTTTCTATTAATGATATATGATTTAGTGAAAATTACAATTTAATTTCAAATTATTCATTTTTAAATATGATGGTTCTTATTCATTCTCATATGATATGCTCTAATATATATATATATATATATATATATATATATATATATATATATATATATATATATATATATATATATATATATATATATATATATATATAAACGTCACTCAATTGAATATTTTTTATAATTAACCGTTGGGTTGAAACATACCATCATATAGATTATACCTATAAAATTTGAGATTAATCTATAAATCAAAATTAACGTTATAAGAGAGTCCATTTTAACGTTAATCTTTGGATATCTTGATCATATAGTAAATCATTATAGATTAATCTCAAACTTTATAGATATGATCGATATGATAATATATTTTAATCCAACGGTTGACTTTAAAAAATATTAATCCAAAACGACGCTTTTTGAATGAATAATTCATGTTGTTAGGTATAATTTGATCTCTCCTTATATATATATATATATATATATATATATATATATATATATATATATATATATATATATATATATATATATATATATATATATATAAAATAAAATTAAAAAGAATTATATGATTTGCTTATAAATAAATGAATTATTCTAAGATAGACTGTGTAATAAAAAATGCTATAATAAAGAAAAGAGGGAGTAATTATATTAGTGTAGAATCTCTTTGTCTTTGGACCAAAATCTGGGATCAGCAAGGTTCTCTTTGCAAGTGGAAGTTTTCAGTTCTCGTCACCTAAAAAAGTGGCATACCAGATAGTAGAGACTTTGTAGTCCTCTTTTTTTTTATATATAGTATTCAGTTAATGATTTTTTTTCATCTATCATAAAATATATAAACACGTGATAGAGTCACTTGTTTCATATGCTCTATTTTATTTTAAAAAGCTGCTCACTTTGAATGGCTTAACTAACTCAAATTTTTATAAGGGAGTTGGATATGGGTAAATAAATTACTTTTACTTTTTAAGTTTAATACACTTTGAATATGTAGAATGGTTTTATCATTAAATACTCTTTTTTTTATATTATTTTTTTTCTTCTATCTAATAATTTAATATTTATTTAACTTTTTTACTAAAATAGTTTTTTTTAATAAAATTAAACACTTTACTCTACTACCTTTCACAATACACTAAAAATCAAAATAATCACAACAAACAATAAAATTTTATAAAGTATTGTATGTGGTTCACACTCCCTCTCATTCAACATATTAAATATTTTTCAACACCAATTAATCCACATCTTTTCAACATCAATTAATTCACATCATTTACAACATTTCAGTGCAAGTATTTAACTATTGAATAATTTATTCAACACCCCCATTGTACATAGAGTTAGTCCATCAAGTATTTGATTTAAGGCACGTCTATGATCTTGTAATCTTCAACCAGCGTCAAAGAAGGATTTTGACATTAATTATTAAATATTGCGTGGAATAAAGAATAGCGAGATCTTATGGTAAGATGGTTAGTACCTTTGTTATAGAAAAAAGAGTTGGACTCGTAAGATTAACAATTCAATATTCAAGTCAGTAAAATATTTAAGAAATTTAGAATGCAAGTGGAAAAAATGCCTTAAGTTGACGCGTGTAGAGCTTATATAAGGTGATAGTTAAAATCGCTCTTATTTAATTCAACACATTGTACGAATCATCGTTTAATTAGATTTGACAGTGGAAGATACGTCAGAGTCCAGGAACACATGTTTCGTGCTTGGTCGAGGTCTCACCTATTTATGCTTGTCGTTTGCAATTTGCATCTTTAGTATTAGGCCACGTGATTGAGCCTTTGTCCATGAGTCTTTTTTGAACAGTCTAAAATAGTTGCTCCCAAGCCACTGCTACTACTTGTTGAAGCGGTTGTGCGGCTCGGCATACACTTGATTATCCACTGGGTCTTTGAGTCGATCTCCCATTAAAATAATAAGAATAAAAAACCTTTAAATGATTGAAGGTTGTATGGCTCTAATTTGAGTCTTTGGAAGGCATCCCAATGTAGAATGCCATAAGAACTTTTTGGATCTATCAATACTAGTTTGATTTCTCAATCATCATATTGTACCTTTATAACCATAAAGTCATTTTTATGATGGAGGATCCATGCAATGTCTTTTTAGGAGAAAGTTCCCTTAAGATCTAGATTACCCTCTAGGTTTGCCTTAGGCTTAGTGGGGGAATCTTCTACTGCTATGACTTGGATGACATATCTTCTACGAGAGAAGATGAATTATATATACCCTATAAACCCTCATGCTATGATATTCAGAGTGTGAGGACATGCATGTCCTCTTCTCTTGTCTTTGGATCTTTGTCTTTCCCGAACTTGAGGCTTTTAGGTCGATCTTGTCCCTAAGTCCAAGAAATGCCCCCTGACAGTTGAGAGCTTCCCTTGACATACTTTTCAAGTAGCCCTCTTGGATAAGCCACTCAATATCCCTTTTGATCTGGTAGCAATAATTATTGTGATGATCCTTCACCTTGTTGTATTTTCACCATAAGGTGATTTCATGACCATTGTCACCGACTTGAAAGTCTCCCTATCTCTTACGGACGATGTGTGGTGGCTTCTACGTTGTTGCTTTGGTGAATCAATTTCTTCAGAGACACGCTCTTTGACATCCCTGGGTTTTTTCTCTACATTTATTTCTCCCTCTTGTAACATTCGACCGATATCACGATTTAAGTCATGATGACGACAAGCTTTTGGGCGAGAGAGTCGTTGAAATTCTCGACTTTTAAACCGTTATGCAATGCTCCCACAAACATCTACTAGTTTGGATGTATCACTTTGATGGTCGTCTCGTTGGAACAAGCGAGGTATTCCCTTAGCAATTCGGCATGCTCCAAACAGACATTAGAATAAGTTAGTTATATTAATCTTTTGGTGCTTACTCAACGAAAAATTAATGGACTAATTTCATCAAGAGGTCTTGATAGCTGGTTACAGAAAAGTGGGGGAGGTTCATGAACCACCCGAGAGGACGTTTCCTTGAACTTATTAGACGAGGGATTTCACTTCAAGGAGTTGGAGACACCTATGATGATCATCTGAGTATTGATGACGATGATATGTTTCTAGGGGTTCGCTTTTTCCATTGAACTTTACTAGCGAATATGGTTTGAATTTTTCTCCTACCGGAGCACCCTAAATCTCGTCATAGAGAGGCCTGGTTCTAGGACATCATCTTTGACCTTGAAATCTTCATGATATTGCTCTTGAAGGGTTAGGACATTCTTCCGCAGATCTTGGTTGGAACAATGCAACTCCTCCATAACACACACATCTCTACTAAGACCTCATTGTCATTGATACCAATGTTTTTAAATGATGTACCACCTATTTGTGTCGCTATGTTGAAGAAGATGATTGAGGCGAGTGTAAATCAGATGCAAGTGCAACCTAGGTTACTTTTACTAAGTTCCTATGACGGACGCTAATCGACTAGTAAAAATACAACGAGGATGACTCTGCTTACGAAGGTGACCACAAGAATATCTGTAAGCTCTGATAATGTGAATCTTGAATTCCATTACTAGCCTTAGAGGTTGGTTATTTTTAGGCATCATTATGGGTCAAATCTTGGGAAGGAAACTATCTTCCCTCAACTTCCCAATGTGTACATGAGAGTAAGGGAATGAGCAGTTATTCCTTCTAGAACGGAGGAGTGGTTTCCTCATTTGTTGGTATGACTAAAACGATCACTCCAAGGAAACCTTGTAACACCCTAATTTTTACCCGATAATTATAAATAAATAAGAGTATAAAATTTCCAAACAAAATTTGGGATATCACATTTTCAACTTAAAACCCAACCTGCAATTTCATTTAAATCAAATACATAACACTTTTAATCAGAAAGAGGAACTCAACAACCTGTTTAGTATTTGAACATAAATTCACTTTTATAATAACCACGCAGCAGACTCACAGTGTTAAACTTTTTAGAATAAAACGTAGTATCTTTATCAAAACTCAAACAACTTTAAATGCACCCCAAACTTCTCAATAGAACAACTTAAACTTCAACGGCAGACTAATTAATCAACGATATAACAAAACATAAATATTCCGCCAACATAATAAAATCCAACAGTAAATAAAATATGTGTTTATCCCCCCAAGTGCTAGGTATCAGAGCGACAACACCGACTCGAACTAATAGCGACTAGAACTTCATTCTTCATTACATGCACGTTATCCACGTAGAGGAAACATCGCAACAAAAGGGGTGAGATATCTAACAATCTAATAAATCGTATGATAAATAATATATATTAGAATTCAGATAATGTAAATCACCGCTTCGTAAATTATTACACAACAAACAATTCCACAATTTATTCAACATTCACAATGAATCAAAATGCAACATGAGATGCAAAAACGTGTTCAACTGCACATGCATGTGGTACTGTTGGCTGAAGATTTTGATATATATGATTCGAAATGGAGTCATTGAGCTCGAAACGAAATGATGTCAGTGTTCGTCAGAACAAAGTGAATGTCACAGTTCGGAATGAAAGAATTGGCTCTTCGAATGGACGTACTGAAACTTGGAGCTTCGAACGACAATTATGATGATACATATAAAGGAAGCTTCGAAGTGGTAGTAGGATTGTATCTGAGAAGTGAGTTCGAAACGAAGTGGCCAAAGCATTTGAAATTCAAACGTGAGCGGGATAATTGGAAGTTAGGAAATATGCGAGACGGTTCAAGACGTGGAAGCAAGAGAAGTTGTTCTCGCATGTTCGAACGTGGCAAGATCTCATAAGTCGACTGCTATGGTCAAGTAGTATAAATAGAAGTCTTAGTGTTAGGATTTCGTGTGTCATATCTATTGTACAAAATTCAAGAAACATTCAAAATACCACATGGCTAGGGAAACGAATGCTCGAATGATGTACGATGATTGCACCGAAACTTTTATTATTCAAGAAACATCTTTATCTTTCCAGTTTATCCTTTATCTTTGCATCAATGTCTTTTAAATTCTTTACATTCAAAGTCATTTAACTTTTCCTTGCATTTAAATGTTTCTTTTATTTCAAAGTCCTTTACATTTCAGAAACTCTTTACATTAACGTTCTTACTTTCCAGAAAATCTTTTACATTCTTGTCTTTTACATTTCATGCTTTTATATTCATGCTTTTACATTAAAAGTCTTTTACCTTTAAAAACCATTTACGTTTTCCTGCATTTATACATTTCTTTGCAAATCGAACCTTTATGCGTTTACTTGTCCAAATCAGTTTTATGTGATTTTACTTGATCATGTCATTCAGTTATTTAGCATTGTGATCGAAGTACTTTGGATATATATAAAAAACACTTTAAATACAAGTCTTAAACATGAACACTTATTTTGTTATTAATTCTATCCAAACGACCAATACCCCATAGAATCAATCTAGTCGATCCTGCAAGTTACCAGAGGAATTGAATAACAATCATAAAGCTTATTCGATAGTTTGAGGACTAGCGGTTGTTTCACCGTAAATCATCGTGAACAAATTGGCACGCCCAGCGGGACTGTCATTGGTCGTTACAAATTAAAATAAAATAATGATTATAAGACATAATTATTATAAAAGTTCTTTCTGAGTAAACAAAGTTCGTTGGTATATGAACCTTAGGAGTGGTAGAATAACTAATAGTAACCAACCCTTACCCAGAAGAAAACGAAATAATAGGATGTCTAATCCAAACAATCAACAAGGGAACAAAACGCCCACATGGAATGGCACTAATGCGTCTGCTTTCGACAGAACGCCCAACGCGATCCCTTCGAGTACGTCATTGCATCTTCGACTAATAATATGGCCACGAACGAAACAAGTGGCATGTCAACAAACAATTCGACCCTAGGAAATACAGGGACCACTGGTTATCTTGGGGGATCTGTCCCACAAAGTGGGGTACAAACCCATTTCGCTACCCCACCACCAACTAGACCACCCAAGATCGATAGCAATAGACCCGTAAATCCCCTTATGGGATGCCAACATCTTTTATGGCGTGTTTACAAACTTCGACTTGAACACGCCACCACAATTAGGGTCCGTTCTGGGCTAATCAATTCATGACAAATAACCAAGGGTCAAGAGGGTTATAGTGCATTGCCTATCCTAACCACATAAAATCGATAGCTTTTAGGCGCTTAGTGGATGATAGTAACCATAATATGATAGGAGTGTTAGCGCAAACTATGCAAGAAATCTTTGCCCCAATAGTACAAAATGTAACTGACAAACAGAGAAAACGCATAATATGAGTCGAATAACAGATTTCTTCACTCCGCCGAGAGGCGAGGCGTAACTGTGCATTGGTTCGAGCGAACATACCTATCATCGAACAAGTTGCTGATGACCCACCTTATAGGCCAGTCAGAGAGGGGTTAATTTGGGGGCAAGGGCACAAAGGGTAGATGCCCCAGTGATTCGAGAAGAACCACAAAGGGGATTGATAGAACCACTAGCAAGGGTCGAAAGATTAGATGCCCCAGTGATTCGAGAGGAACCACAAAGGGGAATGATGGAACCAGGGGCAAGGGTCGAAAGATTAGAAGCCCCAGTGTTTCGAGAAGAACAACTTAGAGGAGTTGTCATGGTGGGTCGAAACCAAGATGCTGATGCAGTTGTCCATAGAATTCGAAATGACAATATCTTGGCAGAAAATAACCTAACCACCATGATAGAGAGGATTATGGCCCAAAACGGTATTAATACAGGGATTAGAAGGCCAAATTATGCCTCTCCTATAGCAGATTATGTAATGCATACTGATTTGCCAAGGGGATACAAGATCCCTAAGTTTACAAAGTTTGTTGGAGATACCAATGAATCAACTGTCGAACATATAGCCAGATATCTGACCGAAGCAAGAGACATAATGAGAACCTTAGGATTAAATATTTCCCAAGTTCCCTCACTAAAAATGCTTTCACATGGTTTACCACTTTGCCTCCTGGATCCATAGACACTTGGACCCTCTTGGAGAGGTTATTCCATGAACAATTCTATATGGGACAATCCAAGATAAGTCTAAAGGAACTAGCAAGTGTTAAGAGGAATTTTATTGAACCCATAGATGAGTACTTAAATAGGTTTAGACTCTTGAAATCTAGATGTTTCACAGTAGTTCCTGAACATGAGTTAGTCGAAATGGCCGCTGGTGTCCTGGACTATTCTATTCGAAAGAAATTAGACACACAATACTTGAGGGATATGGCTCAGTTACCAGATAGGGTTCGACAAGTCGAAAGACTAAAGACCGAAAAGACCAGGGCTTTCAAAAGTAATAAGAAAGAAAGAATTTCCTATGTCGAAACTGAGGAAGTCGAAGACTATCCTGAATTCGAAGAGGTCGAAATAGATCTCGCTGAATTAAAACAGGCTCCACCTTACTCCTGTAAACTATTAGTTCCCACAAAAGGGAAAGAAATTGCTGAAAATGAGAAAAGTGATAAATTTCCCAAGAAGGTATATACCTTCGATGTGACAAAGTGTGATGAGATTTTCGACTTGCTTGTCAAAGATGGCCAGTTAATTGTGCCATCAAATGTCAAGATACCTCCTTTAGATCAAAGAAAGAAAAGAGGATTTTGTAAATATCATAGTTTTCTAGGCCACAAAACCTCACAGTGTTTTCTTTTCAGGGATTTGATTCAAAACACAATTAAGGATGGCAGATTGTAATTTGCTGACAAACCAAAAATGAAAGTAGATGAAGACCCTCTAGATGTGGCAGACACCAACTACTCCGAGCCTTCGTGCATTGGAGAAATCAATATGGTGGAAGCAGACCAAGAGGCCACTCCATTGGGAGAAGAAAGCACTGAAAGTGAAAGCTGGGAGTTAGTCGAAGTCAACAATGGAGTCACTGAGGACGTCCACAAACAACTAGAGGCTTCGACCGAAACAATGCCATCTGGTGTTTCGAAAGAGATCCAGGCTACTGAGGGCCAGGAAGACTAGAAGCAAAATTTGACACAGGCCACTAAAGGTCTAAGGCTAAAATTGGAGAGAGTAAAGATCACAAAACCAGCATCCCCTTAAAAAGAAATCTGGGATACCTTGGGAGAACCCAGTGGGAAGTTTGATTATCTGGTGAAATATTCTGCTCCAGAGAGTTCGAAAATCTCAATCGAAGATGTCAAGCCCACAGGATGGGGAGATGATGATACAAAAGGGGAAGATGGAGATGGTAGCATTCCTCAGAAGAAAGTCTGGGATACCTTAGGGGAACCCAGTGGAAAATTTGATTACCTGGTAAAATACTCTGCCCCAGAGAGTTCAAAGATTCGAATCGAAGATGTTAAACCATCAGGATGGGGAGATGATGACGAAAAAGGGGAAGATGTAGATGTCAATATGGTGGATATGGAGAGACCCTGTTCTGAGATGCATGAAATGGAAAGATACCTTGAAAAAGAAAATTACAAAATGGAGGATGGCTATGCTGCATGCTGCAGATACCAGCCTCAAAGATTATCTCATGCTGTGCCACAAGGGAAATGCTGAAATGATGCTATGTCCTAGATGCAGCATCATCTGCAACTAGAGGATTGCTGCAGATTTCGAGAGGAAACAAAGGGCTTGAACCGGAGTCAATTGGCGCCAAGACAACCAATTATTCAGATGCTACCCTGGAGCTGGGGAGAGTCTGTTGGAGTTCGTAGTTCGCTGTCACAAAGGGGAAACCAAGTGCCCGATTTACCCAAGGTGCTCAGCAGCATATGACCAGAACATGGCTGGAGCATTCGAAACTATTCCCTTCGCCCCATGCTGGAATCACAAGGAGGTTGGTCAGATGAGTCAACACTTCGAGGGTAATCATACCCAACGAAAGCCTGATAGCCCCTACCCAAAAGGTGCTCGAAGGGTGACGTTAAAATCCTCAAGTACCAATGCACAAGTGGTCGCAAGTCAAAACCAATAGGGGAAGGATAAATGGAAAGGCAACGAGCGAAATGCACGTCACGCCATGGTGTATAGGAGGCAATTTAACACTGCGAAGAGGGAAGAAATGAGACTAGAGAATTACAAGGGAAAAAACCCCATGTCTAGATCACAATGGCGAAGGCAACAAATAATTCGAAAAGTCGAAAGGAAGCTTTGATAAAAGAGAAGCTTCACCAGAATAAAGAAGTGTCAAGTACCAACAAACCAACAATAAACAACCAACCCGAAAACAAGCCTCCGCTAGTCAAGACTCTTCTCCAAACACAACCAGATGAATTGAAAGACTACACCCAAGTCCGTAAGAAGACGAGGACATGCCAGATAACTTCGAATCGAGGGGAGTCCTCACCAATTTAAACGCAATGTGGTATCCGCTTTTGAGTTTGGACAGAGACCAAATCAAGAGCATGAGGAAGAGGATACCATAGATTTGATGAAACATGCACTTTGCTACTATGTAATGGATAACGACGCGGTCGAAGAGCGAACGCATTCTTCGAACATCCGAGCCAAGAATGAAGAATCATTTGAAGCCATTGTTCATTCGGCAAAGGCAGGAGCCCATGGTGTGAACAAGGTCTTAGTGGATGGAGGGCGCAGCTTAATTTAATGCCTCAATTCATGCTAAAAAGTTAGGAATACTAGAGGGTGATGTCAAACCACACAACATGGTCCTATCCAATTATGAAGGAAAGTAGGTCAAACATTGGGGTGGTGCAAGTGGATTTAACCGGATCGAGTCGCAGCCCACCATGTTCATGGTGATCGGCCAAGGCCAATTATAACTTGCTGTTGGGAAGAGAGTGGATCCATGGCGTAGGGGCAGTTCCTTCGTCAATGCACCAGAGGTTAGTTCTGTGGAGACAAGATGGTATAGTGGAGAATATCGAAACGGACCAGAGTTACTTTATGACAACGGTCAATTTAGTCAACAAAAGGAATTATGACAAGTACCTGGCACGAATAGCCCCTTGTACCCCAAGTGACGAAATGAATGACACAAGGGATGCACACTACTATATGACCCTTCGCCATGATGGCATGTATCGGATAGAAAAATAATTAAGGAGACGAAGGAGTCAAGGCACGAAAGACGACCACCAGTCGAGAGTTCGACAATCGCTCATGATCGAGTCCTCCTTCTTCGAAAGGATTTCGGCCTATATGGCTGAGAATGAATGGAAAGCAGCTTCAGAGGTTGAAATAGATAGTATAGTTGAAGTAAATGAAATGAAAGGGAATGGTTCAAAGATTCACCCTATGAAGAAAACGAAATAGATCAAAGGCTTGATGCCATTTATGACATGAATCCTTGGGCTTGAGAAAGATCCTACAAACTCAAAGCAAATGTTAGCACAGGATCCGTCAAGAGGTGAATTGGGGTGACAACACAAAAGAATAACCTACATAAGCACAAAACTCACCCAAGCTTCAAGCAAGAGGTGATCGAGGTCTTCAAGAAAACAAAGATTGCTTTATGGGACTATGACGAAATGCCCGGTTTGAAGAGAGAGTTAGTGGAGCATGACTTCCAATTAAGGATGGCAAGAAGCCCATCAAGCAAACTCCCGGAGATTCGCGCTAGGCTCACAAAGATCAAAGTCGAGGTCGAAGGTTGCTGCTGCAAATTCATCGTAACCACAAGGTATGTCGAATGGTTAGCAAATATAGTACCTGTTATTAAGAAAAATGGTTCTCTGCGAATATCCATAGACTTTAGGGATTTAAATACTGCAACCCCCAAAGATCAATACTCTATGCCTGTGGCAGAAATGTTAATAGATTCTGCTGCAGGATTCGAATACCTAAGTATGTGTCATACCCCAAAATTTGCCCTCCATCTTCTCAAAAGATTTCATACATCTATGCTCAAGGATTCCTCAAGAGTTGATCAGACAAACTCTCTCCTAGACAATCAACCCAAACTAGGGTTTGGTATCTCCCAAGTCAAGATGGATTTCCAACATCTCCAATGGTCTTCATGCTTCCTCATATGTTTCAAAGATTCTCCATGTCAAGTTTCAAGCTTCACAAGTCAAGTTTCCTCGCATAATTGCTCGATGGTTGAAAATCATTGTATTGGACAAAAGTCAAATGTGGTCAACATACACAAACTTCATATTTTTGGTCAACATCTTCATTTTGAAGTTACATTCATCATTTGATCAAGGGTTGATCATGATTCATCAAGAAAACTCAAGATTTGCTCAAAAGTCAAACTTTCTAAATTAGGGTTTCTAGGTGAAAAGTCAATGAACTTTGACCGATCATAACTTTCTCATACTTTCTCGTAAATTTTCCCACCAAAGCTCATTTTGAAGGAAATTCAATTCTCTACAACTTCATGTCTCACAAGAATGTCCAAAAAATGCTTCATTTGAGAGGTATAGCTCAAAACATTACAGGTCATTTTCAAAGTCAACAAAAAGTCAACTTTTTGATTTGAAGATATATTGAGCATGGTAAATCCAATTGAGATGAAACCAAAGACACTGTTTAGAGGACTCTTAGAGCTTTCCAAAAAGTCCAAGAACACTCAAAAATGTGGAAAATTGAGCAAGTTACACCATCCACAAATTGGGAAATTTTGAAAGAATGCACAAAGAGAGATGCTTCAAAAAATCAAATCTTTTGCAAATGGGCCTAATTTTTCTTCATCCAGACTTATTCCTCATGCAATTAGGAATGTCCAAGCCCAATGCCACGATTTTCTATTTTATTTTCCTATTTAATTTGGAATTTATTCATTTAAATACAAATTAATTTGAAAAATAAAGTATAAAATCAAAATTAATTGAAAGATTGATTTTTATTGCTTGCTTGTGATCCAATTAACCCATAAATGCCAGCAATTTCGAAATTGAATCAAATATGGGAAGATTTGATTGGAATTGAACAAGTTTTGAAAATTTGATTTTCATGGAAATATCAAAATTGATTTTCATTGATTATTGATCAAATCTTTCCAAAACAATGCCAAATCCATCCAAAGATATATACTTGATGCATATCAATCACAAGGAGACGAAAAATTGCTCGAAACCCTATTCCCAAACTCAAAAAATCGTGACTGCAAGCTATTGGCAATCCTATTTCCACTGCTCAAGCAATTTTGAGGTTTCCATTGCATTCCTTGGCATCCCGAGTCGATCCAGATACTTACTTCATCCAAAACCATCAAGAATTCATCAAACACGATTTCGGTTTGTCAAGTTTCATTCAAAATCGATTTTCATCATTCATGCATTATTAACTGCTTTGATTGTTTGTTCATGTTTAGAATCAAGCTTGCAAGCGATCCGGTAAGCCAATCGTGTTTCCATGGCCCGAATCGTGATATACCATAGCTAGGGTTCTTGAGCTCGATTTAGGCTTTGCTTAAATGGAAAAATTGGACAACCGACCTATACCGCTGTATTAATGCTTCAAGGAATCGATCCATGGTTTTAGATATGATTTATATTATGTGTCTTTTTGATTGTAGTTGGACATAGCGTCGAGCAAAAGCCGACGCTGAAAATTCAAATATTTGAAATGAAGAAGACGATGGTTGGCGCGAGTTCGTGGCGAAGGAGAAGGCAACGCGTGTATTCCACTCCGCTTCCAAACAAAGTGAGGCATGCCACCATTGGTCATTTTTCAAAGTTTGAACACAAGGTCTCGATCGAATCTGCAAGACCAATGTTCTTTTCTTTTGCAAAACTCATTATTTTCCTATTTTCTAATTATTTCAATATTTTCATATTATTTTAATTGTTTTCATAATTTTTATTCTGCATTAAAAAATTACCAAAATATTTTATTTTTTTTGCATTATTGTCATAAAAATCTTTATTTAATTAATAAAATTAAAAACATATTTTGCATGCATATTTATTTTATTTATATTTTTGCATTTAATTCACTTTTAATTGCATTTTAATTATTAAATCTTTTCCAAAAAATCCCAAAAAATTATTTTAATGTATTTATCTTATTTCCAGCCTATATTAATTTTCTCATATTAAAATTTGCATTTTTTCTAACATTTTTCTCTTGTTCGATTCATATTGCATTTTCCGATTTCTTCCTTTTGTAGTTGATCCGATTCGATTTATTTTCTTTATCATTTTATTATTTTATTTTCCAATAATGTAATTGCTCATGGGATGTAATAGTTTAATTTAGGACTTTATTTTCCGCATTTTAAATTATGTATCCGCCTAAAGCCTTGTAATAGCGTAGGTTTTACTTTCCGCACCTTTACATTCCATTTTACTTTCCGCACCCTTATCAATTGCTAGTAATTAGGCGTGTATGGCAAGATAATAATTGGACATAGCTCACACTAATCTTCAAGATAAAATATCTGAATTTGACACACTTCTTTCACACATGCACCCCTTAGGGTAATTCTCTCTCGTTGCCTTTGCGAATTCAAAATGGTCATGTCCCTCGAACATGGAGGTATTCTAGCACCGTTGCCTTTCAAACAAATCATCATAGTCCCTTCGATACAAAGATCATAAGACCCACGATGTCGCCTCCGAATACATGATCTTGACCCTCGATTGTCGCCTACGAAAAATGATGATAGTCCCTTCGAATGTGCTAGGATACTTCCTACAAGTTGCCTTCGATGACCATCCGATGTCCCTTCGAATGTCCCGCTTACATCCAACGAATGGAGCTACCTACTAACTAATGGTATGGCTAGCGCTATTCTAAAGGAACGTAGAAGTACAAAACGACCAATTCTGAGTGGGTAAATAAGTCTTTTAGTTGCTTGCTCTATCAAATGCTTTTCACACCACACACTTTTTTCAAAGTTCTAATTCTTTTCAAAACGAAACATTTCCGAACACTTTGTATACATTCCTACATGAATCATTACAAAGTTAAAGCGAAATGCCTTTTCAAAACATTTTGTCAAACACACAAAAAGCAATTTTAAAAGTTATCTAGAGCAACTAAGAGCCCGTAGATAACTACGGATGGAAAGGGTGCTAATACCTTCCCTTTTCATAACCATTCTCCGAACTCGTAATCTAACGAAGGTCTTTTTCTACTTTTACCTTCCCTTAATTGGATAAAATAAAAGTCGGTGGCGACTCTTGCTATCCGCACATTTGGATACAAAATCCTACAAAGTCGGTTCACCATGTAATCACGACTCTGGGATATACACCTAAAAGAGAGAATTGCCTTAAGGATTTCTAGATAACTTTATCGCTTTTTGTTTGACTTGTATGCTTTATCTTTAAGGGTTGCTTGGGTATTATATTGTTGGGGATCCTACACCGGATCCGGTTTCCTTTTAGGTAAGTAGCATTAGATCATCGCGACCGCTAGACGTATAACTAAACGGTCAACATGATGGCTACGTTAGCGTGACACTTTGGTTGTCCCGATACTCTTCATTCCCAAGTTGAAGATAGTATTTGGCTTCGCGTGGTGTCAAGCGCTAACTAAACTTTTAGAACCTTAATTGACCCATCTTGGCCATTAGAAGGTAGTGAGATGGCCGGCTTTGGTGTAGACCGAGGTTGGTTGATACTCGATGCTACGCTCATTGAGATTAGACTTTTGGGACATTTTCGATCGACCACTTGGCGTCAGATTGAAATAAGCGCCTACGAGAAAGATCTATGATATGAGATTCCTAGAACCCGTTACTATTATAGGACGGATGAACCAACTCAAACTTTTGGTGGGTAATCACCTATACCTCATGCAAGCCTTAAACCTAGGCTCATTGTGTGAATTGTTTGTGTGTGCTAAACATGACATCATGACATCATTCGCATCGCATATCATTTCTAACTATTTCAAGGACCTAGGGATTTATCTTTGCTCTGTTTTGTAGGGTGTTATGGCTTCTAGAAAGACTATCCGAATCAACTTCATGGGTATCCCTTCTCAACTCAAAGAATTGGTTTCAGAGATTCCCGATCATGCTCAATTCATCAAAAGAAATGGTTATCTACTTGATTTGGTTATCTCCGGTTTTGAAGAAGATATGATGCGTGTCCTATTCCAGTTCTTTGATCCGAAACACCATTGCTTTACATTTCCAGATTATCAATTGGTTCCTACCTTAGAAGAGTTCTCTAAGCTACTTGGGATACCTATTCTTGACCAATTGCAATTCACCGGTTTAGAAAAGGTTCCTAAGTACGAAGACATTGCATCCGTCTTACATCTTAAGCGCTCAGACATTGAAGCCAATTGGGAAACTAGAAGTGGAGTTAAGGGTTTACTTTCCAAGTTCTTAATTAAGAAAGCCCGAGAATTCCTCAAAGTTATGAGTTTCCATGCATTTGAAGACATTGTGGCCTTGTTAATTTATGGTTTGGTTCTATTCCCTAACTCGGATCAATTCATAGATATCAATGCCATCAAATTATTTCTTACCCGCAATCCTGTGCCTACTTTACTTGGAGACATCCTACATTCTCTCCACACTCGTACTACTAAGCGACAAGGAACTCTCATGTGTTGTATACCGTTACTTTCAAGGTGGTTTATTTCGCACCTTCCTCCATCGCTTTGAAGAATGAACAAAGGTTGAGATGGTCTCAAAGGTTGATGTCACTCTCTCATTCGGATATCCGTTGGAATCTTTTCTCTCAAAAGGATTTCACATTCATTGAGCTGGAGAATTCCTAATGTACCGCTACTTGGTATAAGGGAGGTATTACTTACAACCCTTCTCTAGCTCTACGCGGTTTGGTTTTGCTCGAAAAGATGGTCCACATGATATGCTTCTCCAAGATATTGTGTTCGATTACAATCACGATCTCCGAATTACCGATTTAAGGTTTATACACGCTGGGGCATGGTAAAGAAGACGATACCAAGACTTTGGGGCACCGAACTCCATTCCTTGGGAACCTTACCTCAAATGGGTGCGAGCTCGAGCTCAAAACCTCATGATGCCATTCACTGCTTTACCAAGAATTATGGAACTGTTGCTATAGGTGACGACCTATACTGTTCTCCATCCCGACATGCCTACCGATTTTGAAGACTTGAAGAGATCCTGGATTCACTTAAAGAAGAAAGGGATACCTTTGAAGCTCAAGGTTATGCAAGCGAGAAGAAAGTGTTAGAGTTGACAAAGCTACTTCATGAGGAGCGAAGCATCAATGCCTACATCGGCACCAAGAGGAAGCGCCATGGAGACTTAGAGCTTTAGGATGTTTTTGTTTTCTTTTATTATTTGAACTATCCTTGTACTTAAAAAGAAAAAGAAAAAGAGAATAATAAAGAGAGTTCTAATAAATGTTTGTTCATTGCTTGTTTAACAAATTTAAATCTCTTAGGTCCTTGAAAACATTGCATTGCATTCGCATAAACATCGATAGCATAGCATAACATTGCATCACGTACATTGGAGATTGGTTTTCTCATTTGCTCGCTATTTATTTTAGCGAAATGGCTCTTGAACAGATCACAAAGATCTCCGTGCTCGAATGCTCGGCCAGAGATGTTCACCAACTTGGTCCAAGGCCAAGAAGATTTGAAGAAGCTCATCAACAAGAAGAAGAAGGTTGTTGGTCTCCTCAACATGGGTAGACGTTTCAAAGGTGGTCCAAAAGTGGTCACGGATCGAGCTCTCAAGGAAGTGTCCATACCGAGGGAGTACCAAGGGTGATGAAGGTGATCGTGAGCCAAAGAAAGGAGGAGAGGACCACTGATTATAGCCAACACTGATGAAGATGACAAGTACAAACAACTTGAAGACCGTCGAATGTTGTGGAAAGCTTGAAATGTCCGGTTGAATTTTGATGATCCGAGTCTTGTTCTCGTGTTGTGATTCCTCCCAAGTTCAAAGTTCCAACTTTTGCCAAGTATGATGGCATGTCTTGCCCTAAGTCGCATTTGAAGTCCTATGTCCGTAAGATCAACCCCACACCGATGATGAAAGTTGTGGATGCACTATTTTCAAGAAAGTTTGTCCGAACCCGCTGGAATGGTACTATCACCAGAGAACGACCGTATCCGTACTTGGAGTGATTTGGTGATGCTTTCTGAGATGAGTACAATGTTGAATTGACACCCACCGCATGCAACTACAAAGCATGTCTATGGGTCGTGATGAGAAGTTCAAGGAGTATGCTCGAAATGGAGAGATCTAGCAGTGAGTTCACCACCCTTATCCAATAGGGAGTTGGTTGATATGTTCATGGGGACACCGACAGCCCATTCTTCAATCATCCGATTGGTAATTCTTCATCCGGATTCACCGAAATGATATCGACAAAGCGAGCGATCCGGTATCAAGAGTGGGAAGATCCATGTAGAGTCATCTTCAAATGTTGCGAAGAGATCTTTTGGTAAGAAAGAAGCCAATGCGGTATGGTCGAAAAGCCGAGCCAAGACCGACCGTGCTCAATGTGGGGGCGCAGATCTCCAATCCTACATCAAGACAACCTCGGCGAGACAACGCGAGCTTAACGCGCCAAGACAGCTTTACGAAGATCAACATGCCTTTGTCGCAAGCCTTGCAACACATGTTGAACGCAGAGTCGATAACCTTGAGGGATCCTCCTCGAATGTCAACACTTCCTCTCCAAGTACAATCCTAATGCTAAGTGTGCTTACCATTCCAATAGCCTGGCATCGACAATTGTTGGGCTCAAGAACAAGATTCAAGATATGATTGAAGCTAAGCATTGAATTTGATCCTCCTGAGACTCGAATGTGATCAACGCGCCTATGCCTAACCATGACAAGCGTTCTAATGTCACAGACAATACTTATGTTTTCAACATAGATGACTTGACCATTCCTCGATGATGTTAAGAAGAATTTGTTGCAAGCCGTGTCAATCCAGATGCCCAGAGAATTGTCGTTGGTGCTCGCACCGATGGTTGTGATTGGTTGAGAAGACGTGTTCGATGATGGACAACCGTGAGATACTATTTCGAAACCACCTGCGGTGTGTGAAGATATGTCTAAGTCAAGATCGAAGATATGAATGAAGCCACACCACTGTGGGATACCTTGGGGCAGCCAAGTGGAAAATATGATTACATGGTGAAGTACACATCCCGATAGTTACAAGATTCCTATTGAAGATGTTAAGGCGACCGGATGGGGTGACGATTTCCGTAAGACTATGCCGATGTTAACACAATAAGGATTTCCTCTGCGATCCCGTGCCTAGGGTGGCACCTCTCATTATCACTTCTCCAAGGCCGCCATATTCCTCGACAAGGCTATCCCTGGAATTATGGAGTGATGTTTACTATCATGGTGTCAAGCAAGATCCTCGACAATTGAAGATCTTACCATTGGAGCTTCTATTCCGACATCGACAACATCACGGATCCAAGAAGGTGACCGAACCGAAGGGTATTCTCTCGAGATCTCTCCTCCAAAGACACTGCGACTCCACCGCATTCCGCCTACTCCACCAATATCCCGCTAGAGGAAAGAACCGGGCCATCCCGCTCAACCGAAGTACCAAAGGAAGTTACTGAGGACACCTCCAAACGAGAAATGGAGGAAATTCTGAAGATAATCAAGAAAAGTGATTACAATGTTGTGGAACAATTGGGACAGACTCCGTCCAAGATTTCCATGCTCGCTTTGCTCTTGTGCTCCGAGGCTCATGCTAATGCCTTGGTGAAGTTTCTGAAGAATGCTCATGTACCGCAAGACACTAACACTGATCAATTCGAGGTTTGTATTGCTAGCCTGGCTGCCAACAACGGCCTAGGCTTCTCTGATGCTGATTTGACTCCTTCCGGAAAGAAACACAACAAAGCCTTGCACATCTCTGTTGAATGCAAGGGCACTACATTGTCTCATGTTTTGGTGGATACCGGTTCTGCTCTGAATATCCTACCGAGAACTGCTTTTGATCGGCTTGATGTCGAAGGGTTGGTTCGAGACCCGGACATTATTGTGAGAGCTTTTGATGGTTCTAAGCGACGGTGCTTGGAGAGCTCATCACTCATAAAGTCGGTTCCCACTTTCGAATCTACTTTCTTTGTCATGGATATCCGTCCACTTACTCTTGTCTACTCGGACGCCTTGGATACATGGGGGCACCTCTACTTTGCATCGAAACAAGTACCCGTGAAAGGGAAAGTTGTTACAGTGTGGTGAAGAAGAGTATATGGTCACCATCTACATCATTCCGATACCTTGAGATGGAGGGTGAATTCTTGAGACTCCTGTCAAGCTTTTGAAACAATTCCCGAGTCATGCCTGACTCTCCACCACCCTGAAGATGCTAAAGTTCCGCCTAGGATGGCCTCATTGAAGGATGCTGTCAAGAAGGAAAGAGTACTATTGGGGTCACCCCGATCTTCCTTTCAAATTTGACAAGACGGTTTAGGCTTCACAATCAAGGGTCAAGATGATACGCCGCGAACGTGCGGCCAACTTCCTTTCCGCATCGCCAGTGGAATCCATGCTATAGAAGACGGCGACAACGACTTCGACATCGCAAGTGGATCTTCCCAACTCCGATCATGGGCTCAAGAATTGGAAGACCAAGACGTCATACCAATCTCCTTTAGCCGGAGTAATTGCTCTTGTTTTGTTTTGCTTTTCGTATTTCTTTATGTTTTGAACAATAAACTTTGAAAGCCTAGTGCCTTGCCCGGCATCATGGCTCGCTTATGAGGGTTATTATCCGTCGTTTGCGTATTTTCATTCAATAAATTCGTTGGACTTTGCATTCAATTGTTTGTTTTCTTTCTTTACTTTATCACCCCTTCAAAAGCTATGTGTTTCTTACACACACCCACGTGATACAACGCGAATCACTCCGAATCTCGTTAATAACTATGCTAGTGCTAAATATGACTTCGATAATCCGATCTACCAAGTCAAGGCGAAGTGAGGAAGATTGTGAAGTGCCGGAGAACTTGCCGATCACACAAGAAGAGCGAGTTATACACCACACGAAGAGCAAGTTGAGGTTGTGAATTTGGGTCCGACGAAGACGTAAAAGAGATCAAGATAGGAGCGGGTCTTGAGAACAGTTAAAGAAAGGTTAGTTCAGATGCTACGAGACTATGTTGAGGTTTTTGCTTGGTCATACGAAGACATGCCTGGTTTGGACATTGATATTGTGGTGCACCGATTGCCGACAAAAGAGGGTTTTCTCCCAAGAAATGTAGGTTCGTCGATGCGTCCCGAGATGTCGAGAAGATCAAACCGAGTTATGAAGCTTCAATGCTTTCTTAGCCGTTACCTCCTATCCCCAATGGGTTGCTAATGTGGTACCCGTGCCTAAGAAGGATGGTAAAGTACGAATGTGTGTGGATTACAGAGATCTGAACAAAGCGAGTCCGAAAGACGATTTCCCAATTCCTCATATTGATGTTCTGGTAGACAACACCGCCAAGATAAGGTTTTCCTTCATGGATGGTTTCTCCGGTTACAATCGGATCAAAATGGCTCTCAAGACATGGAGAAGACTACTTTTGTTACAGGGGCATTTTCTTACAAGGTTATGCCGCTTGATGAAGAACGCGGCGCCACTTATCAGCGCGCTATGGTGACATTGTTTCATGACATGATTCATCACGAGATAGAGGTCTATGTTGACGACATGATAGCTCGGTCACAAACTGAAGAAGAACATCTTGATCACTTGCAGAAACTGTTCGACAAATTAAAGAAATACAGATTGAGACTGAATCCCAACAAGTGCACCTTTGGAGTCAGATCCGGAAAACTCCTAGGGTTTGTAGTCAGTGGAAGAGGTATTGAAGTTGATCCCGCCAAGGTTAAAGTTATTCAAGAGATGCCAGCTCCCCGCACCGAGAAAGAAGTTAGAGGTTTCTTGGGCCGATTGAACTACATTGCCAGATTCATTGCACACCTAACTGCTACCTGTGAGCCAATCTTCAAGTTGCTAAAGAAAGATCAAGTAGTGGAATGTAACGACGATTGCCAGATCGCTTTCGACAAAATCAAGGAGTACCTACAGAATCCTCCTATTCTGATGCCACCGAAGGAAGACCTCTTATCATGTACTTGGCGGTGTTAGAGAACTCAATGGGGTGTGTGTTGGGGCAACATGACGAGTCAGGTCGAAAGAGCATGCCATATACTACCTTAGCAAAAGTTTACCGATTGAAACAAGATACTCACAGAGAAAACTTGCAACGCTTTGGCTTCACTAAGATATGTTGACTCACACTACCTTGTTGATTTCAAGATGGATCCGATAAAATACATCTTTGAGAAACCACTTCTCCGAAGAATAGCAAGATGGCAAATGATCTTGACCGAATACGACATCCAAGACACTTCTCGAAAGCGATCAAAGGAAGTGTAGTAGCCGATCATTTGGCTCATCAAGCCGTAGATGACTATCGCCTATGCGTCAATTTCCGACGAAGATGTTTTACTAGTTACCGATTGAAGAACCAAGCCCGACGAAGGACTTGAACAAGGATCCCGATGGACTATGGTTTTGATGGAGCCTCAAACGCACTTGGCAATGGCATTGGCGCCATCATTACATCCCATGCAGGGACATACGCCTTTCACCGCCAGATTATGTTTTTGCACGAACAACATGGCCGAGTACGCGCATCATGGGTCTTAAAGTCGCTATTGATTTAAGAATCAAGTTCTTACGAGTGTATGGAGACTCAACTTTAGTGATCACGATAAAAGGCGAGTGGGATAAGCATCCGAATCTCATTCCGTATCGAGCATGTTCGAGTTTGATCCCCTACAAGAGATCACTTTCAATCACATTCCACGAGAAGAGAATCGGTTGCACGCATTAGCTACTATGTCATCTATGTTCAAGGTCGATGGGACAACGAGGCTCCCAAATCATCATCGAGAGGTTTGACGAACCAAATTGTTGTGAGCTTGACGAAGAGAAACCTTGGTACTATAACGTGAAGAGGTATCTTGAGACTCGGGAATATCCAGGGCATCTAATGATAAGAAGTTCATGAGAAGATTTGCTTCCAAATTCTTTCTCAAGAACGGCATCTTATACAAGCGCAACCACTTGTGTTTACTCCGATGTAGACCGAAAACAAAGAATGCGTATCATGGAGGAGTTACACGAAGGCGAATTTGGTACCCACTCTAGTGGACACACCATGGCTAAGAAGATTTTGAGAACAGGTTACTATTGGTCCACCATGGAAGCTGATTGTCACCGCTATGCTCGATCTTGTCACAAGTGCCAGATTTATGCCGACAAAGTACACGTACTTCAAGACTCAATGTTTTAACTTCTCCGTGGCCTTTTGCAATGTGGGGCATTGACATGATTGGGGAAATCAAGCCCACAGCTTCCAATGGACATCGTTTAATCCTTGTAGCAATAGATTATTTCACCAAGTGGGTAGAAGCGGCCTCGTATGCATCTGTTACCAAGAATGTAGTGGCTCGATTCATCAAGCATAATCTCATCTGTCGGTATGGCACTCCTGAAAGGATTATCACAGATAACGGCTCCAATCTCAACAACAAGATGATCACTGAACTCTGCACGCAGTTCAAGATCAAGCATCACAATTCATCTCCTTACCGGCCTAAGATGAATGGCACAGTGGAAGCCGCCAACAAGAACATTAAGAAGATTATACAGAAGATGACAGTGACTTACAAAGATTGGCATGAGATGTCACCATTTGCTCTTCATGGTTATCGACTACAAAGACGAACATCAACAGGGCAACCCTTCTCTCTTGTCTACGGTATGGAAGCCGTCTTACCCATCGAGGTTCAGATACCCTCAACCAGAGTCCTCCAGGAGGCGGAGTTAGGCGAAGACGATTGAGTCCAGACTCAGCTTGACCAGATTAATTTGATTGATGAGAAACGACTCGCATCCATCTGCCATGGACAGATTTATCAGAAACAAATGATCAGAGCATTTAGCAAGAAGGTCAAGCACCGAGTCTACCAAGTCGGTGATCTAGTAGTCAAGCGCATCATTCTTCCACAAGGTGATCCTGGGGCAAATGGACTCCCACCCATGAGGGACCGTTTGTAGTCAAGACAGATTTTCCGCGAGCTATGATACTTAGCACCATGGATGGTGAAGACTTCCCACACCCGTGAACGCGACATAGTCAAAAATACTACGATAAAAGAGACCCGCTAGGTCGATTTAACCTAGGCAAAAATAAGGGCATCTGGCGAGCCAAAGGTTCGAGCAAAATTAAGGATATATGCAAAACATGTACACCGCAAGTCGAAAACCAAAAGGCGGCTTGGGCAAAAAGGGTATCCCGAGATCGAAACCCGAAGGGCGGTCTAGGCAAAAGTTAGGGATTTAAGCGTCGACTATGTCTCTTCCAGATCACCGCTTCCACTACTATCAAGATTCAAGATTCAAATGGCGAAGATCACCACCACTTTCATCGATGAAGGAGATGAGATAGTCGAAATATATGAGTACTAGCATAGTTGGAACTTAACGAGATTGTTTCCGCATAGCTTTTTACCTTTCTTGTGTACAAACTACTTGGCCATACGCCACATTTCAAATAAATACAAGTTCTTTCTCTTTACAATTTTCATTGTTGTCGGTTGCAATAAGTCCAACGCTTGCTTTGAATGATTATACGACTCGACAAGAAAAATCTCTTTGCAAACATACGAAAAGTGAACATGCAAAGGTACTTACTACAGGTTCCAGGAATTGGGATGACGACGAAAGTCACCAAATAGTTCCCCGCAGAGCATAAAGGTGTCACTCACAACACACCTTCCCCAGCGGAGTATATGTTAATCCACAAGTGATTCCACTCAACCGAGCAACGTTACATCGCCTCCAAGCAAGTAACACTTCATCCCCAAGGATATTTCTCAATCCTCCCCTTCTCCCAAAGAGGTATCCGACACAAGACTTGGTCGATAGTGCATCGGAGGAAACATACACCTTTATTCCCCAGAGATTACAACGGCTCCACTCTTCTAGCCCGGTCTCAAGAACCATCAAATGCTCTCCAATGAGATCTACACTCGTAATCCCCAAGAGCGCCTCTTAAATTTCCTCAGCAGGATCTACATACAAGGTCCCCAACGATCGCCTTCATTCTCCTCGCAGGTCTATGAGATCTCCAACAACGAGCTTCAAATCTCTACCCTCCTCAACAATATCTAGGCCCAAGACTTGGTCGATAGTGCATCGGAGGAATCCAGGATATCTTTCTTCTCCTTCAAAAGCGGGTTCTCACCTACACAATTCCCAAGTCGAAATCTTCAAAGTAATATCCGCATCTTCTTCAAGATGGATATGTTTTGAAATATCACAACATCTATCATCCATACATTTCTCATAAAGTCATAATTCATGCATATGTCATTCATATACACCGTCATGCATCATACTTTGCATAAAACTAACGAATATTCTATCAAAGTTTCTCTTGTTTTCTCCAAAACAGTGTACTGACGCAAACAGTCCAGATTAAGCCCGAACCGACGGAAAACTATCCGAAGACCGCCTTGGTTGTCCTCCGACGATTGGTCCAAGATTAAGCCCCGAACCGACGGAAAACTATCAAAGACCGCCTTGGTTGTCCTCCGACGATCGGTCCAGATTAAACCCGAACCGACGGAAAACTATCCGAAAGACCACCTCTGGTTATCCTCCGATAACAGGCAATGGATCAAACACCCGATGCACAACAGGGAAGCTATCCACATTTTTGCCAACTACAATCTCCCTCAGAGTAATCAACACGAGCATTTATTCTGATTCCTTATTATCAACAAAGAACTACGAGTCTAGCGCGACTCCCTGCCTTGGATGGCATCTTAAGCCCATCTCCGACTACTTATCAACCGTGCTTCACTTTCAGAATGCTGCATATATGGTTAAAAATCAATGCAAACCAATAACTTCATTCAAAAAACATGAACGCAGAGTCTAACATACGACCCACTCCCCAGCATCGACCTTTCTAGATGGCATCTTAAGCCCATCTCCGTCAGCTCTCCTATTAACAACCTCGAGTCTAGCGTCGACTCGCTCCCCGAAGTCTCCAACTTCTCCAAATGGCATCTGAAGCCCATTCCCGCATCGTCAGCCAATAGCAAGTGCAAATTTTCAGGTGTACTCGAGTGTTCAATCATCTTCACCTTCGGTCACGAAGACAAGCATGTCAATCTAACCCTCCAGACAAGAAGATTGAACAGGGCAGCTGTCATACCCCAAAATTTTCCTCCATCTTCTCAAAAGATTTCATACATCTATGCTCAAGGATTCCTCAAGAGTTGATCGACAAACTCTCTCTAGACAATCAACCCAAACTAGGGTTTGGTATCTCCCAAGTCAAGATGGATTTACAACATCTCCAATGGTCTTCATGCTTCCTCATATGTTTCAAAGATTCTCCATGTCAAGTTTCAAGCTTCACAAGTCAAGTTTCCTCGACAATTGCTCGATGGTTGAAAATCAACAGATTGGACAAAAGTCAACTGTGGTCAACATCGTAAAACTTCATATTTTTGGTCAACATCCTCATTTTGAAGTTACATTCATCATTTGATCAAGGGTTGATCATGATTCATCAAGAAAACTCAAGATTTGCTCAAAAGTCAAACTTTCTAAATTAGGGTTTCTAGGTGAAAAGTCAAGAACTTTGACCGATCATAACTTTCTCATACTTTCTCAGAAATTTTCCCACTAAAGCTCATTTTGAAGGAAATTCAATTCTCTACAACTTCATGTCTCACAAGAATGTCCAAAAAATGCTTCATTTGAGAGGTATAGCTCAAAACATTACAGGTCATTTTCAAAGTCAACAAAAAGTCAACTTTTTGATTTGAAGATATATTGAGCATGGTAACTCCAATTGAGATGAAACCAAAGACATTGTTTAGAGGACTCTTAGATCTTTCCAAAAAGTCCAAGAACACTCAAAAATGTGGAAAATTGAGCAAGTTACACCATCCACAAATTGGGAAATTTTGAAAGAATGCACAAAGAGAGATGCTTCAAAAAATCAAATCTTTTGCAAATGGGCCTAATTTTTCTTCATCCAGACTTATTCCTCATGCAATTAGGAATGTCCAAGCCCAATGCCACGATTTTCTATTTTATTTTCCTATTTAATTTGGAATTTATTCATTTAAATACAAATTAATTTGAAAAATAAAGTATAAAATCAAAATTAATTGAAAGATTGATTTTTATTGCTTGCTTGTGATCCAATTAACCCATAAATGCCAGCAATTTCGAAATTGAATCAAATATGGGAAGATTTGATTGGAATTGAACAAGTTTTGAAAATTTGATTTTCATGGAAATATCAAAATTGATTTTCATTGATTATTGATCAAATCTTTCCAAAAACAATGCCAAATCCATCCAGCATATATACTTGATGCATATCAATCACAAGGAGACGAAAAAATTGCTCAGAAACCCTATTCCCAAACTCAAAAAAATCGTGACCTGCAAGCTATTGGCAATCCTATTTCCAGCCGTTCTCAAGCAATTTTGAGGTTTCCATTGCATTCCTTGGCATCCCCAGAGTCGATCCAGATACTTACTTCATCCAAAACCATCAAGAATTCATCAAACACGATTTCGGTTTGTCAAGTTTCATTCAAAATCGATTTTCATCATTCATGCATTATTAATCTGTTTTGATTGTTTGTTCATGTTTAGAATCAAGCTTGCAAGCGATCTGGGTAAGCCAATCGTGTTTCCATGGCCTGAATCGTGATATACCATAGCTAGGGTTCTTGAGCTCGATTTAGGGCTTTGCTTAAATGGAAAAATTGGACAACCAGACCTATACCGTTGCATTCGGAATGCTTCAAGGAATCGATCCATGGTTTTAGATATAATTTATATTATGTGTCTTTTTTATTGTAGGGGACATAGCGTCGAGCAAAAGCCGAAAAATTCAAATATTTGAAATGAAGAAGACGATGGTTGGCGAGTTCGTGGCGAAGGAGAAGGCAACGTGTATTCCACTCATCCTTTCCAAACAGGAGGCATGCCACTTGGTCATTGGTTTTCAAAGTTTGAACACAAGGTCTCCAGTTCGAATCCTGGCAAGACCAATGTTCTTTTCTTTTTTGCAAAACTCATTATTTTCCTATTTTCTAATTATTTCAATATTTTCATATTATTTTAATTGTTTTCATAATTTTTATTCTGCATTAAAAAATTACCAAAATATTTTATTTTTTTTGCATTATTGTCATAAAAATCTTTATTTAATTAATAAAATTAAAAAACATATTTTTGCATGCATATTTATTTTTATTTATATTTTTGCATTTAATTCACTTTTAATTGCATTTTAATTATTAAATCTTTTCCAAAAATCCCAAAAAAAATTATTTTAATGTATTTATCTTATTTCCAGCCTATATTAATTTTCTCATATTAAAATTTGCATTTTTCTAACATTTTTTCTCTTGTTCGATTCATATTGCATTTTCCGATTTCTTCCTTTTGTACAGGTTGATCCGATTCAGACGATTTTCTCTTTATCATTTTATTATTTTATTTTCCAATAATGTAATTGCTCATGGGATGTAATAGTTTAATTTAGGACTTTATTTTCCGCATTTTAAATTATGTATCTGCCCCAAAGCCTTGTAATAGCGTAGGTTTTACTTTCCGCACCTTTACATTCCCGCTTTACATTCCGCATTTTACTTTCCGCACCCTTATCAATTGCTAGTAATTAGGCGTGTATGGCAAGATAATAATTGGACATAGCTCACACTAATCTTCAAGATAAAATATCTGAATTTGACACACTTCTTTCACACATGCACCCCTTAGGGTAATTCTCTCTCGTTGCCTTTGCGAATTCAAAATGGTCATGTCCCTCGAACATGGAGGTATTCTAGCACCGTTGCCTTTCAAACAAATCATCATAGTCCCTTCGATACAAAGATCATAAGACCCACGATGTCGCCTCCGAATACATGATCTTGACCCTCGATTGTCGCCTACGAAAAATGATGATAGTCCCTTCGAATGTGCTAGGATACTTCCTACAAGTTGCCTTCGATGACCATCCGATGTCCCTTCGAATGTCCCGCTTACATCCAACGAATGGAGCTACCTACTAACTAATGGTATGGCTAGCGCTATTCTAAAGGAACGTAGAAGTACAAAACGACCAATTCTGAGTGGGTAAATAAGTCTTTTAGTTGCTTGCTCTATCAAATGCTTTTTCACACCACACACTTTTTTTTCAAAGTTCTAATTCTTTTCAAAACGAAACATTTCCGAACACTTCGTATACATTCCTACATGAATCATTACAAAGTCAAAGCGAAATGCCTTTTCAAAACATTTTTGCCAAACACACAAGAAAGCAATTTTAAAAAGTTATCTAGAGCAACTAAGAGCCCGTAGATAACTACGGATGGAAAGGGGTGCTAATACCTTCCCTTTTCATAACCATTCTCCCGAACTCAGAATCTAACGAAGGTCTTTTTCTGTTACTTTTACCTTCCCTTAATTGGATAAAAATAAAAGTCGGTGGCAACTCTTGCTATCCGCACATTTGGATACAAAAATCCTACAAAGTCAGTTCACCGTATTACAGTATGCTAGATGGATATTCTGGTTATAATCAGATTTTTATTGCTGAGGAAGATGTTGCTAAGACAGCATTCCGTTGCCCAGGAGCCTTAGGTACCTATGAATGGGTAGTGATGCCTTTTGGTTTAAAAAATGCTGGGGCAACTTACCAAAGGGCAATGAATTCAATCTTCCATGATTTTATTGAGACATTTATGCAGGTGTATATTGATGATATAGTCATCAAATCTATATCTGCAGAAACTCATTTGCGTCATTTGAGCCAATCATTCGAAAGAATGAGAAAACATGGCTTAAAAATGAACCCCCTTAAATGTGCATTTTTTGTGCAGGCGGGAGATTTCCTGGGCTTTGTGGTTCATAAGAAAGGAATAGAAATCAACCAGAATAAGACCAAAGCCATCATGGAGACTAAAGCACCCACATCGAAAAGGGAGCTGCAATCTCTGCTGGGGAAGATTAACTTTCTCAGAAGATTCATTTCGAATCTAAGTGGAAGAACTCAAGCTTTCTCTCCACTACTTCGCTTAAAGCAAGGCCAAGCCTTCGAGTGGAACGAAACACATCAAGAAGCCTTTGACCAGATCAAAAGATATCTCTCTCAGCCTCCTATCTTGTCTCCACCTTCTTGGGGAAAGCCCATGAGATTGTATATATCTGCTTCTGAATTTACTATAGGTAGTATGTTAGCACAAGAAGATAGTAATGGCATCGAAAGAGCCATATATTATTTAAGTAGGGTGTTGAATGATGCAGAAACTAGATATAGTAATATAGAAAAGTTGTGTCTTTGTTTATACTTTTCTTTTATGAAACTTAAGTATTATATAAAGCCTGTTGATGTGTATGTTTCATCTCATTTCGATGTTATCAAACACATGCTTTCGAAACCAATAATGCATAGCAGAGTTGGTAAATGGGCTTTGGCCTTGACAGAATATTCGTTGACTTTCATGCCTTTAAGAGCTGTGAAAGGTCAAGTAATTTCTGATTTCATTGTGGACCATTCACTGGTCGAAAAGCCTGTCATGGGTTACGTTGAAATGCAACCTTGGAAATTATACTTTGATGGTTCGACCCATAAGGAGGGCAGTGGTGTTGGAGTTCTCATAATTTCTCTTGAAGGAATTCCAACAAAATTCAAGTATAAGTTAGATGGTCCTCGTTGCTCGAACAACCAATAATGGCGCCATTGTTGGACTTGAAGCTTTGTTGGAATTGGGGCAACTAGAGTCGAAATTAAAGGTGATTCGAGTTAGTGGTCAAGGATAACAAAGGAATATAAATGCATAAAGGAAAATCTGATGACATACTTTGTCATAGTTAATAGGCTACTCAAGAAATTCGAATACATGGATATTCAACATATACCCAGAATAGAAAATCAAGAAGCAAATGACTTAGTACAGTTGGCTTCAGGGTATAAAGTTTCTGCCAAAAACTTTGAGGATTTGGTCGAAATAAGAGGTAGGGTTATGGCTACTAGACTCATACCATCAGATTTAGAAAATATTAAATTAGGTTGTGGTGATAAAGATGGATTCAAGTATTAGCCATAAATACCTTATCGAATGATTAAGTCCATTAGTAGCATACTCGGAAAATCCAACATTAAATGTTGAAAAATAAAATATAGAGCATTATCATATGTCCTTATGGGAAATGAATTGTTCAAAAGACCCAAGAAGGCATTTAAATGCTTAGGAGAAAGTGAGGCATATTTAGCATTATCGAAGTCCACAATGGGGCATGTGGGCATCAAGCAGGCCATAAAATGAAATGGTTGCTATTTCGATATGGGATGTATTGGCCCAGTATGCTCAAAGATTGTATAGATTTTGCTAAAGGGTGTGAAGAATGCCAGAAACATGCAGGGATTCAACATGCTCCTGCAAGTGAGTTGCATTCGATCATTAAACCATGGCCCTTTAGAGGATGGGCATTAGATTTAATAGGAGAAATCAATCCTGCTTCATCTAAAGGTCAGAAATATATCTTGGTGGGAATAGACTACTTTACCAAGTGGATCGAAGCAATACCGTTAATAGCTGTAGATCAAGAGGCTACTATTGAATTCATACAGAAACAAATTATCTATAGGTTCGGATTGCCAGAGAGCATCACCACAGACCAAGGTTCTGTGTTTACCGGTAAAAAGATGCAATAATTTGCCCAAGAAATGGGGTTTAAATTGCTAACATCAACACCATACTATGCTCAAGCAAATGGTCGTCAAGGCATAATAAAGTAATAATAGGTTTGATAAAGAAACATGTTGGTAAAAAACCAAGAAATTGGCATAAGACTTTAGACCAAATACTATGGGCCTGTAGAACATCTCCTAAAGAAGCTACTAACACCACACCTTTCCAACTAACATTTGGTCATGATGCGGTCTTACCAGAGAAATTCATCTACAATCGTTCAATTCAAAGACAAAATGAAATCCCATCTTCTTTATATTGGGAAATGATGATGAATGAGTTAGTTGAGTTGGATGAAGTTAGATTGCATGCATTGAAAATCCTGATGAGGCAAAAGGAAAGAGTAGCCATGGCATATAACAAAAGGGTGAAAGGTAAAACATTCAGTACTAATGACTTAGTTTGGAAAGTTATATTGCCCATGGACAAGAAGAATAAAGCATTAGGTAAATGGTCACCTCATTGGGAAGGACCTTTTCGAATAGTAAATTTTTTTTCAAACAATGCATATGAGATTGAAGAAGTAAATGATAATAAACGAATCTTAAGGGTTAATGGGAAATATTTAAAGAAATATAAGCCACGCCTGCAGGAGATTCGAATAATAATAGCGTAATCAAAACATAGTGAAGATATGCCAAAATGGTAAATTAAAATTGCCAAAATGGCATTGTTTGGGGATTACAGATTAAAGTCAAATTAATATTCCAAGCAAAATAAACAGACAATCTTTAGAAATGAGTATTGTTCCTTAATCGATCGAAAATACTCCGAAAAGACTCAAGCCTTTGTTGAGTGAAGCGCTTGGCTCCTTCTAGGATAGCGACTTCACCCTTAAATTGCTCAGCTGCTTCCGTCTCTGCAAGTCCTTTATTAAGGAGCTCTTCGAATCGATTGCCAAAAGTGTTGGTTTCATATGCCATCTGTTGCTGTTGGGCCTCTTTAATTTAATTTTGAAGTTCTTGAATCTGTTTCTCCCAGAGAAGAATGGATTGAGCTCGAAGCTCATAATCAGCTTTAACTTGCTTGATATGCATGGCGTGCTCTTCAACTTCTTTAGAAAGCTTCGAAGCATGCTCATAAGCGCCCATTGCTCGCTTCTCTTGAACCTTATTGGTAGCAAATTCATCTTGGAGGAAACACCCAGTCACATTGTCTATCAAAGATTGAAGTTCGAATAGAATGGTGCTAACTTCCAGGGAGCAGTTGGTGAGGTCGACTTGATTAAGAAGTCCCTTCATAATAAAGCAGGCTGTACTATCTTTCTTGAGTACTTCGAATAGATCCGCATCAAGGATTGTCTTCCTAATCTTGTGAATAAGTACAACCCTATCATCAGAAGGCGTTGAATCAGTAGTCGAACCAGCACCAGCCTTAGGAAGAGGAGTATCTCTCTGAGCCAGCTTAGCCTTCATATACCCAATAGGATCATTTCGTTTTAAGAGGGCTAACTCTTCTTTAGCTGTTTGACGTTGAGAGGACTTAGGAAGTTCCATACGCAATGGAGTAACATCCATTTCGACTTCCATTGGTTCATTGGTAGGAACACCATCACCTTCATTATTTTCTTCCTCCTCATCTTCTTCATCACCAACCAGGTCCACTACTTCGATGTCATCATTTTCATTACTGTGAGCTTCAGACTCCGTTCCTTCACTCGAACCACCGTGAGCCTCTTCTACTCTTTCGTCCTCAGATCCTCCCTCACTAGAATCTTCGCTCTCTTGAGAAGGGCAAGCCTTTTCCTCTTCAACTTGGGTGACTTTTTCACTTTCTTGAGGAATCTTGAGAGGAGATTTTGGATGAGAAGTCTCTGGAGGCACTTCGCAAAGATCTTCAAGTGTTGTTTCGATTGTATCCTTGAGAGGGGTGAGGTGCCTTGATCATCTGGTTTCTCAGAGCCCCCGGAACCGCCATATTGGAGGATCCTTTGTTCGCACCAGACTTGAATCCCCATGGAGAAGAATGGATTGAGCGGTTGCTTTAGATGGAGGAGTCGTGGTCGGGATTGGAGTTGAATTATCCTACACAAACAAGGAGAAATTAAAACTTGCACTAAGGTACGAATAACTAGCTTTGTTAAAAAATTTCAATTCAATTCACCGTGGATTGTCCAAGAGATATTGCTGTCTATATGTTCCAACATTACGTTGGAGGTCGAAGGTGGATTTTTGGATTTTGGTAAGGGAGCAACATCCCTGGAATCGAGTCCAGAAACGTTAGTATCCTTTGAAATGTCTTTCTTTTGCTTCTTTCTCGAAGCCGTTGATGAACTTTCCCCAGCCTTGAGAGTCTTCCCACTGGTACTAGGCTTTCGCTTCTTTGGAGTGGTGGGTGGGAGTTTACTAGTCTGAAATGGTGCAAACATGAGTTAGACTTCAATCATAAATTCAAGTCCATTCGAAATACCAGAATAAACTGATTACCTTTGAAGTTGGAGCAGTTGTTGGAGTTGGAGCGATGGTGGTTGTTGTTGTTGTTGTTGCAGGAGTAATTTTGAAATTGCTTGGGCGCATTGTCATCGCTTCGATAGTTTTGAACTATCGCCTTCCTTGGTCTTCGACGCAATGCCTTTATTCGATGGTGAAATCGAAACAATTAAGACGAAATGTTAAAATAAAGAAAGTAAGAATTATTTGGGATTTCCCAAGCATTCGCACCGCGCCTTCATTCGAAAGAATCGACATGGCGAAAGGTCATAGCGAAGATGCCCGGAAATTATGGAGCCGATGTCGAGCCCAAGTCACGCCTCGATGGCTTTAGTTTCTTTTGAGATTGATATTTGAACATCTCTTTGCAAGTCAACCACCAAGGGTATGGGGGAAACCAAGCCAGAGCCAGCTCTGAGGTAGGTAATCTAGGAAACTTAGGTGGATGCATTTCGAGTGCCAACCTATACCTATCCTCGTGACAACCACAAGGAAGTCCGAACTTAGAGACTTTTTCTTTAAATTTTTCCTTCAAGGTTTGGGACGCTCGATATGTGGTTTGCAAGCGTGGGATCATAAGTAGTTTCAAGTAATTAAAAGCCTTAATCTCTTGAGCATGAGTGAACATACCTTTCTTTTGTGTACCGCACATCGAATGCAGCAGTTTCTTTTGGATAGTGAGAGTATCAAACATATAAGACGGTAGAATTTAGTCCACCAATCCAAAACCCTTTGATGAAAATGGGTTGGTTCAAAAGAAATTAATTCGAACTGGCAAACTCTTGATATTGTTCCCTGCAGCTTAGCTTCTCCGCCTTGAAAGTTCGATCGAGGTAATAGCGCTTTGGGTTTGAAAAAGGGGTTCAGGAATTAACTGACATAAACCGAATTGTCTTGAAACGAAATTGGGTTGGTAGGCAAACAGAAGGATTTGGTTCTTGGTTGGAGTGATTCTTGAGGAGATTAGTCTTGGGAGCAAGATAGCTTTCCAGATATCTTGGATCTCTTTACTCTTAGCAGCCTCCGAAAGGGACATGGTGAACCATGACGGTCCATGAGTCCTCGAAGCAAAAGGTGCCATAGTCTCCTCAAATTTATGCCTTTTAGAAAAGATCATGATGTATTGTGAAAACAGAATTTGGAAATCAGCCTTATCATCATTCGAGTCGTCTTTCCCTTATGCCGACATTTCGATCCGCTACCTCTGGATCTTGCTCAACAATGGTATCAACGGTGGATAACGAAGATTCAAACATGGCATTAAGCCATAACTGGAGTAACCAGAAAGGACCAGCTAGCAAAATGTTCTTAGGAGTGTGAGATTTCAGACTCGAAACAGCTGATCTCAAACTTTCATAGAGATCAACGAGTAAGAGCTCACTCAAACAAATTCTCCTATTTTCATGTAAATCTCTGGCTAGAGGAATGAACCTACTGGCTACTTGTAGTGACCTACTGCAAAACACATATCTCGATAACCATAGGGTGAGGAAGGCGATATGCTCTACATCTGATACACTATCACCTTCAGTGTGATAATGACTGATAAACTTTGAGAAGCTGGCTAACTTGACGTCGAAATCAATAATACTTGAATGTTCTTGAATCGGAATATATCTCTCCCACCGTGATAATCCTGTGATAGTTATATCGAAGAAAGTGGGTGTGATCATCCCTCCGGAAGGTGAAAGGTATTATAAGTACTATCCCAAAATACAAAGATGCGAATAACAAGGGATGGCTATAGGTAAAGCCCGGTTTCGACAACTTGATTAGATTGTAGATTCCTAGCTCCTCCCATCGATGGGATTTCTTAGCCTCTACCTTAGTAAACCATTTTTGTAAGCTGCGTGGTAGGACAAGATCGAAACGGCTTAAAATTACTTTTAACATAATCCAGATAAAAGGGTCTTTTGGGGAGTATCGAAGTTTCTATGTCTTTCAAGAAGAGGATTCCTTCACATTCTCGGCCTAACCTAGGGGTTTCCATCTTATTAAATGAGGTTTAAAATCATAACAAACAGAAAGATTGTTCGGTATCTTTCAGATTTCAAAATTATAAGAGGGCCCATTAGGGCAAACCTCTTCCAAAGACATTGGTTGGGATTAATACCTGGGAAGAGTATAGGAGTTCTTGTTTTTTGGAGATTCCTTGGGGTATAAGCACAGATTGACCTTCGTGAATACCGACTTTGCTTTCCATGATCGTTCCAGCGTTCTTGCTTTTCTTCTTGGAAATCTTCTTCATTTGAGATGTTGTGGAAGACATTGTTGGAAATTGTTGAGAGCTTTTAGGGTTTTTTACAAGAAGAGAAGAAGAAAAGAGTTCAGAGTGTGGAAAAAGAGTAAAAAACTAAAGTTGTTTAGTTTTATAGTAAGGAAGTTGAAGCACTCATCAACTAAAGCCCAGATACGTGGAGGTCGTGGGTTGGATACGGAATGAGGTGGCGTAAAGTGAACATTGGTAACAAGCGTGATTAAAGATAATCATTGTCTTTAATAACCGCACCATGCTGTGGCAACTGTTTTGAAGCGGTTCGGAAACCCAAGAGATGTCACGATTGATGTAGTGGAAATCATACGCAGTATCATGATTACTCAAAGTCACATCAAAATCTTGTGAATAGGTTTAAAATAAGTATTTCTCAGAAAGAGATTCGAAATACATATTTTAAAGGGGCATTTTGTTGGCTGAAGATTTTGATATATATGATTCGAAATGGAGTCATTGAGCTCGAAACGAAATGATGTCAGTGTTCATCGGAACAAAGTGAATGTCACAGTTCGGAATGAAAGAATTGGCTCTTGAATGGACGTCGAAACTTGGAGCTTGAACGACAATTATGATGATACATATAAAGGAAGCTTCGAAGTGGTAGTAGGATTGTATCTGAGAAGTGATTTCGAAACGAAGTGGCCAAAGCATTTGAAATTCAAACGCGAGCGGGATAATTGGAAGTTAGGAAATATGCGCTGGAGACGGTTCGAAGACGCGTGGAAGCAAGAGAAGCGCAGTTATTTAGCATTGTGATCGAAGTACTTTGATATATATATATATATATATATATATATATATATATATATATATAAAACACTTTAAATACAAGTCTTAAACATGAACACTTATTTTGTTATTAATTCTATCCAAACGACCAATACCCCATAGGATCAATCTAGTCGATCCTGCAAGTTACCAGAGGAATTGAATAACAATCATAAAGCTTATTCGATAGTTTGGAGGACTAGCGGTTGTTTCACCAGAAATCACTGTGAACAGGTACCAATGGAGCAGAACTCCCAACTTAAAAATTGTCAATTAATAGAGGCATCAACAAGGCATAAGCCTTCAACTTTCAACTTTTTGTCAATCCAGGCCAACTTAATAATTTTGTCAATCCAGGCCAACTTAATAATTTTACCAATTCATGCCAACGTAATTATGCAATGTATGCGACAACATAATGCAACTCAACAACAACAACGAAAACATTAAATCAACATCAACTTCATCATAATTTCAACACTGACTATAAGCCTACAACGTAATAATAATTCAACAAAACTCATTTTAACGGTGGCACAAGGCCTACAACATGGTTCAACACACCAACACAGAGTAACACAACCAATTTCATCACAACTTGCAACCTCACAAATTATTAACAACATCATCACTAGCAAACAACAACAACAATTGCTACATAAATTAACGGTTACAATTATATGCCTAAAACATTTTATTTACCACTGCCGCTATTTAATTATTAAGCATTACCTACTAAATTAATTAATTTCTTCAACAACTTAATTTCCTATTATGAATTGGCTATAATTGAACACCTGCTGTTAAATTCTAATCTTTTCTGTTATTCTACTGATACTCGAACAACTACAACCATCAACATATATTTATATCCATACTACTATTAAATTCTCATGTAGCCTTATATTCTTGATAATATACTAGATGTTAAATCAATTAATAGAATATAGAGAAAGGACGAAACGGAACAGACAAGAATATAATGAAAAGAAAATCAAAAGTGCCCTGTGTACTAAGGGGTGTCGGTTGACACTCCCTTCCTCTCCAACCCTACCGGTCGGAAGGCCTCCATTACCATCATCACGTTGTTCGGCACACTCCCTTCACCAGGGTGTGTCGTACGATGCATTCTTTTTCCTGCGTGCAATATTTTTTTCTTCCCCGATTCGATTTTCCAGTTGAACTTTCCATAACTTCTTCAACCAATTATCAAAAGGAAATTTTCTCTATACGGAGTATCAATTAATCATATTTTATGATTTTTTCCAACAGCAAGTCAATTATACACACACGTCATGATCAATTTCAAACACAAATCTAACATAGTAAAACCAACCAATTTCACAAACATAACAACTACGAATGCATGGTAAGTTCCCCATTACTCTAATTCCCACATACTACTCATCATACAACTCATTAGAAAATTATAATTCCACCCTTACCTTGGATTAAAGGTCGCTCTACGGAGTTCTGGTCGAATTTCTTTTTCTCCCACACCTTGTTCCTTTCTTCCTTTCCTTTCCTCTTTTCTTCACGTACAACCACTTCCCTATTTCTAAAACCTAATTCCTTATACTTCTCTTTTAATATTATTTTCTAAAATTACTATTTTACTAATATTCTATTATTTTAAATAAACCTAATAATAAATCTTGTGCCTACTACTCTTACTCCCACTTTACTACATACTACCACTAACACAAGCCCAACAAAAATTATTCTAATATTACTATTATTATTAATAATCAACTAATATTATTATTATTAATATTAAACGATCGACTATTCAACAATTAATCAACTAAATAATCTAACAACTTGACAACTTAAATCGGAAATAACTCGAAAATATTTAATTAACTAATTAATTAAATAACCAGGCGTTACAACTCTCCCCCAATTAGAATATTTTTATCCTCAAAAATCGAA